>OY987266.1:21404516-22000593 GCA_963920665.1 Straminergon stramineum
TATCAAATTATTAAATATTAAAAAAAATTCAATTTTTCAATTTTTTCAATTATTTCAAAAATTTAATATAATATATATTTAAAAAATCAATTAAAAAATATGAGTGAATTAATTAATTAATCTTATTTGATGTGACAAAGTCTTGGCCACATCAAACAATTGATGTGGCGATGTTCTTAGAGTTCTCCATTATTTGGGAACTTGTAGTCTTTTGAAGGCCTCAAATCTCTTCTAATGGATTAGAAAGTGCTTTACTATTTCACAATGGACATGATATGCTCTACAACTTAAGCCACTTAAAATCCAGCTCTGGTTAACTTTTATTTAAAGGTCTAGAGTTTTGGCCCACATTGTCCAAAACTAATTGAAACTAGTCTAACTTTTGAAGAGTACATTGTTTCAACTTTCAAGTTTACACTTAAATCTACCAGATTTTAGTACAAAAAAAGATTATTCATTGCTTGGGATGCACAATTAGAAAATGTCTAGACATCCAATAATTACAAATTGAAGATAAAAAATGTAAAGAACCATGTTGTGTTTGTTCTATTTCAAGGATGTAGATAAAATGCTCACAACTAGCACATGTTGACTTAGAAAATGGAATTGCTTGAATTTTTGACCAAGTGGACTTGACTACTAACTTAAAACAATTTCAAATTGTGAAGTTACCTCTAGTTTTAAATTCTAAAATTCCTTTACATTTTGAGACTAAATTATAGAGAAAGTGGTTACTTTAGTATTAAGATTTTTTAATGAATTATTTTATAAACAATGGCAACTTGAACCATGATATCTTAATTTGACCTTCATGTAGAAGACACAAAAAATGTTTGAAAACTCAAATTTCCTTACCATTTGTCAAATTTAGAAGCTCATGAAGAAAGATGGGCATATATTGCCATGGCCTAAAAGACGATTTTTTTAGTCCATGGTCTAAGGGATTATTGAACAAATGATTAGTATTCTCGACAAAGATGGTCAATATTGCCTATAACTAATTTGTTATATTTTCTATTTTTCATTGAAAGTTATATATTTGTGTGAATTTTTTTTTTTGAAGTTGCCTATTGATAGAGGCATACCAATAGAGATCTTGCAAGGTAAATATTATTGTTAGCAATAATAATAAGAACTTTGACCCAAAGACCATTTTGATACATGAATCAAGAGTCTATTGGGGGTAGTTCAACATGCCAAGCTTGAAAAGTAAGGTCTACCCCCACTACCTCTTTTCAGAGCTAGATTCTATGTCACGTACCTAGGTCTAGTAGCTAATAAAGTAGTAACCAATAAAAAAAGCACTACTAGAAAATAGAACCCAAATCAACAATATTTTGTTGATGCGGACATCTTCATTCAAACATTTTGAACATAGTTGTGTTGATTTGGGCATTTTGAGTTGGTTCAAATGTCTTAATTCAGGCCATATTTTCTACTAGTGAAGTAGTGGGATTGTTTAACTTTTATGATTTTGATTTTATTTATTGTGGTGGATTTGGGGATGTCTTGCATATTATATTGTTTCAGTTTTTATAATAGTGGTCACTCCATTAGGATGTGAGTATATTTGTGAGAGGTCAATGAGATTGTTGTTTGAAGTCCAAGATTCAAATATAATAAGGCCTCAAATTATGTAGTTGGGTGTCTCCATTTTGATCTAAATGACAAGAATGGGATTAGTGTGTTTTGGTAGAGGTTGGTTGTTTTCTAGTCTCTTTTTTGTAAGTATTATGTATTGAAGGAATTTTATTGTATTGTAGTGGATTTAAATAATTTCTCTTGTAATTAGGTGTTTGAGTTTTAGGTGGTCTATAGTTTTTAGGTTACTTCAGCATTGTGTGTGAATGACTCCTCTAATTCCAACTTTAATAGTTATTAGTGGTGTGACTTTCAATTCCATCCTTAATTTAAGATGTTGTTGAGTAATGTGTGGTATTTATTATCCTTACAAGTGATGGCTTTCCTTGTTTATCTAACATAACGATAAGTAGATTCTACAAATTATATTATAATCTTTCAATTTGATTAGTTGGTGGATCATTTTAGGGAGGATTAGAACAAAAAGCATGTTGGGTTTAGAATTTTTCACAATTATATGGGTGTTTGAATGTTTGTGCAAATATACATTATACTAAAAGAAACGTGGGTTTGTGTTACATGTTTTTTGGGATGTCTACTTATTTAAATGTTATATTTGATGTCATATGTAACATCAAATATAGCATAAAAATATTTGGACATCCAATAATATACATCAACAAAAACACGAGGTTCTTATAGTATCATTAGCTATAGAGGGACTATTTTTTCTTAAGGTTCATTGTTCTTTTTACCAAATTCACTAAATTATAGCATCTTGTTTTTTTCGCTATTAAAGATTTTATGTAATTTCTATATTTAACCCCTAAATGTCCAAATTCATCTCCAGAATTGACGATTTGAGAAAAATCATTATAAAGTGCTATTTGGAAGCATATTTTGGAATTGATATACAAATGAAAGTTGTAGATTATGATTTTTAGATTCCATCTATAAGGTTAGATTGACCAATTCTATCACCAATATTGTTTTATAAATTTTGAGAGAAAAATTCCAAATTTTCTTTTAAATTCGATTACAAACAAAATATTATCAATTTTTGAGTAAAAATTTGTTGGAATAGATTTGAAATTAGATTCTCTTCACATGGTGATTTTTTGAAATTTTTGTGTTCTTCCTATCTATGACCTCATTTTCACTAATCCAATTTAGAACCAAAGTCAATGCAATTTGACCAATTGACATACTTGCACATTTGTAATTTTAGAAAAATATGAACTCTAGTAACACCAAATCCAACCCTTAGATAGGACAACAACTTGATAATGTATCTTCACAAATTAAAATAACTTTCATCCAAGTAGTTAGGAGGATGAAATTGGTGTTTCAAACTGTTCATCATCCAAAAAATGGACGTCGACATGTTTAGGGGTTAATTATTGCCGCATTTTATCAAGAAGCTACCTAAAGACATAAAGAGACCAAGGAAAAGTGGTTATTGTATCTTTTAACCCCTAAATGCGTCGACGTCCATTTTTTGGACGATGAACAGTTTGAAACACTAGTTTCATCTTCCTCACTACTTGGATGAAAGTTATTTTAATTTGTGAAGATACATTATCAAGTTGTTGTCCTATCTAAGGGTTGGATTTGGTGTTACTAGAGTTCATATTTTTCAAAAATTACAAATGTGCAAGTATGTCAAGCAGTCAAACTGCATTGACTTTAGTTTTAAACTGGATTAGCCAAAATGAGGTCATAGATAGGAAGAACACAAAAATTTCAAAAAATCACCATGTGAAGAGAAACTCATTTCAAATCCATTCCAACAAATTTTACTCCAAAAATGATAATATTTTTCTTGTAATCGAATTTTGAAGGAATTTTGGAATTTCTCTTTCAAATTTTATTAAAAAATATTGGTGATAAAATTGGTGAATCTAACCTTATAGATGGAATCTAAAAATCATAATCTACAACTTTCATTTGTATATCAATTCCAAAATATGCTTCCAAATAGCACTTTATAATGATTTTTCTCAAATCGTCAATTTTGGAAATGAATCTAGACGTTTAGGGGTTAAGTAGTTAGTTAGAAAATAAATATTCCTTGTGCCATAAAATGATCTTTCTTGTTGCCTTTAGTTTTCTACCCCCAAATGATCATTATGTTGTGGGAGGAAGGGAATTGGTGACTGGGTAGTTTTCTACTAGTAGTAGTAACTTAAGTGGTCAAATCCACAAAAATAGGAAGCATCTCCATTTGTATTCCAATTGATTCCTTCATGTTGCAACTTTCTAGTGAACAATTCTAATTATGTGGATTGTGATAACTAGATTTATTGTTACAATGGAAGGGGGTAAATTAGAAAGTAAAGTCTACAATATGCAATTCATTGCTATAGCTTCCACCTCCTAAGTCTACAATTTGCTTCCACCTTGAGGGTCAACTTTCACTTTGGGGGTCTAATATAAACAATTGAGTGGCTCTTTAGAAATGGCTCCAAAATCCAATTTTGAAGTATTTTAGAACTGGCTATACTTTGAAAAGCATTCCAAAATTCAAAGTTTCTAGATGATAGGAGTGCATTGAACTTTACTTACACCTCAAAATGGGTTGAAAAGAAATGTTATTTTCAGCCTTAATTCCAAACATTTTGTCCAATGAAAAATCATTTTGGAATGGATAGAATAATAAAAAAGATGTCTAAATTTTTGAAAAATTATTGACTTTTATATATACATTGATAAAAGAAGGATTGTCTAATTTACAAAAATTTAACCTCTAAAGATCCAAACAACGTTTATTGGCAATATAGAAATTTCGGGCAAGTCACTACAAAAGGAATTTTTAGTTTTTTCCTTTGAAAGTTTCACACAACATGTGCCCAAGGAGTAGCTTTTAGGCCCAATAATTTTCATAACTTTTGACTACTAACATGGTTGAAAAGTTATTGCATGGTGTGTGTGTTTTTCAACTTGGGCAACTTAAAAAATCACTTTTTCCAGAAACAAAAATTTGAAATTGGTTTTCTAGATTTTTATCTAGAACGAAAGCTTTGAATCATTCCATTTTGATTAATGAGATGAAAGTTATGAGGAGTTTTAGTTTGCACGTAGTTATAGATTCTCTACTCTAAAATAAACTTTGAATTCCTTTATTGAACTCAATTTTCAATGTTTTTGGAAATAAAATAAAATTCTAGGATGGAAATTGTATATTACAACACTACAACCATTGGGATTGGCATTCTTCAATTTCATAACTAATTCTTAACAATTTAGTATTTTGAATCATTCCCTACTTTTTTCTACTTACTATTTTTTTCCTGTTTGTTGTACAATTCCAAATGATTTGAATTTTTTCAAGCATGTTGTAGATAAGCTTTGGTACTAATTTTTAAATGAGACAAAACCCAAGGCTAATAGTATAGTTCGTTCCTAGGGAGGCTAGTTAAATAGGATTACTTCTAAATAACTTTTATTAGGTCATTGCAATTGTAGAATAATATAGGAAATATGTTCTTTAACCACATAAACAAATGTTTTTCCTCACGCGATACAACTAATTACTAGATTTGCCACTCCACTCTTAAAGGCCACAAAGGTTAAGTGAAGCTCCCAATTTGTAAATTCTTTATCTTTTTTTTATATTCTTTACATCTTTCCTTTAATCTTTTTTTCCAAATTGGATGTTTACTTAACAGCCCCTTGGCTCTTGATATTCCAACTCGGCCTTCAACTTATTGGCATGGATCAACTTGATTCGGCTACTCAGTTTGGGTACCACCAACTTGGTCTTCACTTCCTCTCAAAGATACCAGTTTAATTTTCTTCTCCAATTTGCTCCTTAATCTCACTTACACAATTTGGTTTTAAATTTGTTTTATTCTTACCAAAATTACACTCAGTCTTTACTAATTTGGTATTCTGCTTTCCATTCTTCACACTATTCATTTTATAATTTCAACTTATAATTCGTACAATTCATTCATTGAATTTCTCCAATTCGGTAACAATCCATTTCTATCAAAGATAAAAGCATTCACTGCTCCAAAGATTGTACTCACCTATTCTATCAACATTCCAATTTGGCTTTTACAACTCATATAACAATTTCTCGTCAACAATTTCAACATCAGCCATTAAACACACATACACCATTCATTTTATGCACAAGCAACCAATTTGATATATAATTTTACTTCGATTAACCAAGTTGGTGAATAAAATCACTGTTTGAATTTAACAATTTGGTTCATTTCTATTTTTGATTTATCTATTAACTCTGATCCAACCCAACTAGGATATCTCATTGTCATCATTCAGCAATTTCCTATTAGGATTGTCAATCTTCTCCGCTTCCACTAAGCTTCATTCCCACTTCACTTCTCACACTGCGAACTATTCAACTTCCACCTACTTGTGTAACTTCAACACTTAACACACATCAGCTCCCGACTAGGATACTTTCTCCATTAAACTTTGCATAATTCTGCACATAACACACCACTACCATGCACTAGCACACACACATCCCGACTAGGACACAAACATAAACTCACTTCCCAACTAGGAAATTACACACACACAAAGGAAACAAAACATACACAATAAAACAAAATACACAGCCTTGACCGATTGGGACTCGCACTGGATTTTCGCTCAATAGTGGGTAAAAGGAAAAGAAAACCAACTTGGACTTAAGAGACAACTCCAAAACAGTTACCAACTCGGCAGAGTCAGCCAACTGACAACAACCACCCATTTGAATCCCATTCGGCCCACATTCATCAGACTGCCATCATCCAATTCGGCTGACATGCCTGACACTCAGTCACCAACCACCTAATTGGAATTCTAACTAGGAATTTAAACATACAACCCTCCACTTAGACAACCAAACAACCCCATTTGGAATAAAACCAGTGACTAAACCCCTATTTAGACAACACAAAACACCAAATAACACCAAAAATCTTCACATTTCACTCAAAATATTTCAAAAATTACAACAGTGGTTACCCTATTCGGTTATCTACACATGTATCCAACTTCCCTTGAATAATGAATCCAAAGAAGCACCACCATTTTGGACATTTTTTCGTACAAATGTGACCTTGTGAAGTGCAACTGCTTGTTTTTTTGCAGGCCCCTCCAAAAGATTTTTGATAATTCAAACACCAATAGCTTGCAATTTATATGGTGGAAATTTCTAAGGAAATTTTGCATCTTTTCAAACTAGTGTATTACAAGATCCAATGGTTACATGTGTCCAAAAATGATTTTTTTTTCTTTCTAAAATTTAGTACTTGTAGTTAGAAATCTTCTTTTATTTTTTAAAATTTTAGATTATATAGCATATTAAAGGATATATTTAGTTTACAATAGAAAAATACATAGGAATAGGGATTAGAATTTTCCATAAAGGTTAAAGGGGACCTTATCTTAGGATGAAATAGGTAAATGGCAAATAAATAAGTAAATAGTAAAAATCAAAAGAAATTACAAGGGGACACACTATCTGAAAAAGGGTGTTACAAACCTTATAAAAAGACAAGAAAATTTGTAAAATGTGTTGGCATAATATTCCTGCCTTCCTTCAAGTAAGTTATTAATATATGTACTTATTTGTATTCATGCATTGTCTTTCTGCTTGTTCATTTTTTTGTGAATATTCTGGTTTGGTTTCTCTCTCTGTTTGTATAAGAAATTTGGAGTGAAAATAGAAAATATTGTGAGTGGTTTGAAAACAAGATCGGAGCGGAGGCGGGGTCTGACTGCTCCATCGCTAGCACAGACGTAACAATCAGTTGATTGCTACAAGTGGTTGTGAGAAATTTCTGAAACATTAAAAATTCAATGTTAAAACTCAAAACTGCAAATCAGAATGGTACAATTGTGTTGTAACTGAATGGAAGTGTAAGTCGCGAGTGCATCAATAACAACATTCTAGGCATTAGTACTGGGATTTACTAGAATTTTTCCCTTTTCCGCCACCACTCTTTGATGTTTTTTTTCTAAAGAAAAAAAATTCGATTAGTGTGTGTTGCGTGAATCTTGGTGAGGAGCCATTCAAAAGAGCCCAATTCAACCGTGAAGTCTGAGCAGGCGGCGCCAAGTGTAACAGTAGTATGAAGAAACAATGTTGATCACCTCGAGTTCCCGATTCTCGAACAGAGCCTCTCGCACCGGTTGAATCTTGCCGACCTTCTCGTTAAGGGAGCGTTTGGAATTCTGAATTGTGTGGAGAAGAGAGTCAGAGGCACTGGAGTCACCCAGACGTCGGATTGGCCTGCCTGCAACAAATTCAGTGATGGAGTCTCGGCCCATCCCAACGGGGGAGTGATGGAAACTCAAAATTGACCACATAATTCCTCCGATTTGGAGAAGTCCAATTGGTGAATGGAAGAGAATTACAAGTAGAATTGGCGAAATTGAATCGGAGTGCTATTGTAGCAAGTCGTGAGCTCCTTATTAGGGATTTGGGCTGCCATGGGAGGGTGAAGATTGGAGAATTGCGCAAGAGATCAAGAAATCGGAGTGGATCGGGGGAGAATTTGAGCAAATCAGTAAGAAATTGATGATCGGAGGAGGCGTAGGTCGTTGCAACAGTCAGATAGGGAGATTAGAGATTCAAAATCTATCGTAGTTCATGTGCACACGGCCATAGGGGGCGGCGCCACGGCCATAAGGTAAATCACGCGGTCATAAGGCCTGATACCACGGTTATAGATCCCAGTCCTTTAATTTTCAAGATTTGAACACGGTTTCAAGTTCCGATCCATGGTTTTAGGATATAGTCACGGTTTGGGGTTAAATTACAAAGCTTTAGGGACCAGATCACGGCCATAGGTCCAATCAAATAAGATTAAGTCTATATACCTTGAATTAAATAGTTTTAAGATTATTTGGTCTTAGGTTTATGTGTTTGGGCGAATTATAAATTGTTCCAATGTTTCAAATGTGTGATTTAGGGGGGAATTAACCCACATGGTTTGAATTATTCAACTTGACTATTTGATCCAAAAATATGGGAGAAAAACTTAAGGGAAAAGACCAAATTCATGGTATAACGCTTAATTAAACTCAACATTCTCTACATTAACTGAGACAATTTGACCAATAATTGACGGACTTAGGCAATTTGCATTAGGATTGCTCATAGCAAGCACTTACTGGACAATTTGACCAATACACCTAAAAAGGTATAATTAATGAATTATTTGTAATATTTTCAAAGTATTATATTGGCATTTTGATTAGGTCTAAATCATACATTGTATAAGACAATTTGACCAAACCTAAAGTGTTGACCAAACTATTTGACCTCCCATAGAATACTATATAGGATTGAGACTGCATTCATTATGTCTACATCCATTGGTAAAAGATTGTGAACCAAATTATAAATTCCGGGAATAAAAGTGTTATTATCCTATGAATCCAAAATAAATACTTATATATGATTGTAAAATGTAATTCTATTTAAAAAGTCACATTAGTCACACATATGATAGATTGAAAAGACCTTTTTCCGTAAAGAACCCCTATACTTGTGTTTTCTTAGGTTTGGAGAATAAAACAAAACCCTAGATTACAATACTTGTACTAGAAATAGTAGTTCTTGAATGTTTTTGTTGAAAACATATTCAAAAACCTTTAGGGTTTTGCTGACATGTATTTTAAACTAATAAATAAGCATTTCATTTGTGTTATAAAGTTGGCACATGTATAAGTAACTATATCCTAGCATCTCGAATTACGTTGACAAGCATTGGCAAGGGCACCAATCAAAAAATTGATGCTTCACAAAATTTGTTAATATATATTGCAAATTTTTTGCCTTGGCATTTTGATAATTCTAAAGCACAATCTCTCACAAATAAAAGAAATCTCTTGCAAGCAACAAACATTGACACTTAACAAAACCTTGACATACAAGGTAGAGAGTTTAGGGTTTAGAAGTCAAGACAATGGTTTAGGAAAATTTGATCACTTGAAGATTGTTTAATTTTCATATATATTATTTATTTGCACTTTAAATAATTATTAGGTAGAAAGCTATTCAAATTGCTAGGAAGCTGCAATGTTATTTTGTTCCACTCACTCAACATGTTCTATTCGAGGACACTTTATATTATACTTGTAATAACCGCATTCATTTGTTGCAAAACAAGCCATTAAAAGAAAATTGATCCTTCCATCCAATTTCTTCTTTTTGTGTGATGCAGCTCGGCAATGTAGAGGGGTCTTTGCAAGAAAGACTTGTTGTTTGTCTCAAAACAATCTAATTCAATGAGTACTATGACTTTTGGAATAATTTTTTTTAAGAAAATAAATTATGGATAATTTGTAAAGAATTGATTCAAATAGCATATCCTTAAAAAATTAAGACCTAGAAAATTTTATCTCTAAAACTTATGCACAAAAAAAAGACAATGGAAAATGCTTCAAAAATGGACACTTTGAGTTTAAGAAAATAGTAAGAAAACTCAAAAAAACTCAAAAAAAATTAAAAAAAATTTCCTAACTTTAAGGCTCTCTTTCTCAACAATTTTCATCTTTGGGAAAAAATATTGTGTTTTCTACACTTGTCCAAACAAAGTGAACTTTGAGCACATGTGAAAGGTAGAGAGTTTACTATTTTTAGAAAATTTCTTTGAAGGCTTGTGTAACTTTAGTAGAAGTCCTTGTATCCCAATTTTGAGCTTTAAATTTGCATTTTTGGGTCAAAAATAGTTCTACCCCCTCCCCCCTGAAAATGACAAAGGTAGACATCCAATTGGGGTCTATTTAAAAATAGTAAAATAATTTTGAAAAATGCAAAAAATTACTCAATGTCTACAACTACCATAAGTATCTTCTTTCAAATTATATGTAAAAACTAACATTTGAAGCAAAAGTTATGAAAAAAACCCACTTATCCAAGGCCAAGGGGAAAAAAAAGGGACAAATGTTTCTTGCAATCACAAAGAGAGAGAAAAAAAATTAACCTCACTGATTCATTCATTGACTCTCAAATTGACAAGGTCAACTCTCAAATTCATGGCCCCTTGAAAGAGAACTTGTGTGACAATAATTTGTTCAGTTTGTTCTCAAGAGTTATTTCTGACCATCATACACTCGTTAATTTCAGAGCAAATTTGAAGGTAGGAGTACTATTTGCGTTTGTGTACAAGTTGTGTAGCATAATGGCGGAACTTGTCATGTTATTCTACAGAGATGAAAGTCGAACAATTAAATTGGGAGTTGAAAAGAAATCATAGAGCTCTTTAGAGCTCAGTGTGAGTTATTACTTTTTATTTAAAAAATGTGCAATTAACCATGAAAGCATGAAACAATCCTTTCCAAGGAATTTGCACTTGGAATGCACATGTATGTGCAACAATCTGATTTATTGTTTGCTTCTTACTTTCCATTTTCATGAAATGCATTTACTTTTATCAACTAGCTAGTATCATGGTCCGAGATGACCCTAAACTATCGGGTGATGGTGGTGAGGTACCCAAATTGAATGGTGTGGTTGCAAGTTCAATACCTGGCAAGGACAAGTACTTTACCTTGTGTGAAATCAACCTCTCCTCCTAGTGGAACCCCTTGCAGTGTGTTTCTTGAACACACTTGTTTAAAAAAACACACCAAAAAACTAGCTCATATCAGATTCTCTAACAATCAACTTCCTTCATTGCTGATTGTATAGATTGAAGTTTATGCTGAATTTTGGAGGGGCTAAGTTGCGGTGCTCAAGTTCTATAAAATATAATCTCAATGCAGGAGAGTTTTGTTGTTGTGACATATTTCAATTGTTTTAGGAGAGGCATGTTAAGACTGATAATGCTAACTGCTTGCTTGTGCAAATTTTCAACAGGGTGGGCATGAAGTAAAAATTTTGTTGGCCTTGTAGTGAGAAATTTGAGAGAGATCTCTACTATTACCAACCAATATTAATTTAGTGAGTGCAGATCCACCTAACATAATCTCAATGTAGGAGAATTCTGCCATTGTGGCATGTTTTGATTGGATAAGCAATCAAAGAAGTCAAACAACTCAACTCTCCTATATTGAGATCATGTCCAATAATTGCAAAGTAGGCCTAGTCATCCAAAATAATCATTGGTTAGTACCAACCTTGCAATCCATGGCTTGATAGTTCCTAACCAACGATTTTTTTTGATAACTTGGCCTACTTTGCAATTACTTGTCCACCCTATTCACTGCTTTAGGAGGTTCTCGCCTCTTTTTTTTATTGCAACTACTTCAGCTTGTCTATTCTGTCATGCATGATTTTTTGCATGATATCTTGTAGGTCCTAGCTCTCAGAGTTTGATGTCTATCGTGAACTTGCTCCTTTCAAAATATAGTAGTATCGTAGAACTGCCCATTTCCAACCAAAACCTATAGTTAATACATAGGTATTGAGAAATTCAACAGAGAGATGATTGACAGGTAACAATTAAGTTTTGGGTTTCCCACTATCTTATAGTCATGACTATAATGATACATCTACTTTGTTTTGATAGCTAAATTAGTCTTTAGATGAGTAGTGATGGAAGAATCTATCTATTGGGGATGGAAGCAAGCCGACTTTTGGCTTCTAAAATTCATAACAATTTTAATTTAAGGAAAGAAGTTAGGAAAATTTGACAATGCACATCATTTCTATCCCTTTACATGGCAAAAAATTAAAAACGCCTTCTACTACTTCAGATCATGCACAAAATGCTTAAGTGGCTGGTAATGGGTGGTTCTACTATATTCTGGTTTTAGAGTTATTTTACATGTTGGAGGCACAATATTGCTAAAGTGTAGAATTTATTTTTACAATTATTTATTTATTTTATTTTTGGAAACACATGGACAATTTCCATTGAAAAGGGGAAAGAGTACACAAAACCAAGAGACTATCTCTAGCAAATTTTTTTTCATTTTCAACAACTAAAAAATCCAAAATGAGGAGGGAAATATCAACCCCAACAAGTCGCACAAGCAAGCACCTAGAGAAAACCAACCTGGAGAATCAAACCGCTCAAGGGTGATTGCAAGAAACACCTGCTGATTTTGTTGCATTTTACAATACTCATGCTTTTTTTTGGAGTACTTTAAAATTTAAAAAAAATATGGCCAATTTATACACCTATAAGATGAATGTGACCACTGAAGGAAAATCATCAGAAAATTCTTTAAGAAGGAGAACTAGAAAAGTGCCAAATCTCAAGAAAATACATACTTTGATGTTTTCATTTGTAAAAAATAGGAAAAAAAATTAAATAAAGAAAAGAAAAATTTCCCATTTGTAAAAACTTTATGGAGATGGCCAAAAAAAACACCAAAATAAAAATTTTCATGTTTCAAAATCCAAGGAGAAAGAGGTTCACTTTGTGGACTTCTACATGACATATAATTAACTATTTTTAGAAATTATTTGAGTCGCCGCTAAAAGTATACTACAAGACCATCACCTCCAAATTTGTTTCTTTGAGTACTACTTTGTTGAAAAAAACAAAATTGGCAAGTGTGACATAAAATTAGGGGCTATTTTTGGACAGTAAAAGTTTTTTTTTAATTTCAAAAAATTAGACAAAGTTTAAAATAGACATGAGTACTTTGTTTATGAATTTTGAGTCATTTGGAGTGAGAACACAAAAGTTATGGCCAAAAAACAGATCAACATGCAATGTGTGATAAAAAATAGTACAAGTGTTTCTTGCAATCACCCTCAAGCAAATTCACCCATCTTTTTCTTGCAATTTTTGATTGCCAATAATCTATTTTGACCAAAATGCATCTTTATTTCAAGTTTGAAAATCCTTTTCTAGCTTAAACCAGTACATCCGTGGAACTACCTGGAGTTGCTGTTTAGCAAATCAATCGTAGATTGAAATGAAAGTAGTTGTTTAGTAGCTACACTTCAAGGTCTCAAATTTTACTTCTCCATGGTGCAAAAGAGACCGAGGCAGTTAACCCTTTAATGAGGTTGTGACCAAAATTGGCCTACGATTTCTGATGTTCCAAAATTTTAGCAATGAACATTGTTGAATTTGGGAAAACAATAGATTGTGAATTTGATGGCAAAGATATGAGGGAAATATATTTAATTTAAAAAAAAATAGAGTAACAATGCAACATTTGTGCCTACAAGAAGGGTCTATATTGCATATTTTCCATGTTCGTACATCATTTGGAGGTTTATAGTAGGTGTAGAGTATCCCTCTACAATGGCTATTATGTCAGACTACCGTGTCAGGCAGGCTGTGGGTTGAACTAGTCGCAAGCAGTTATAGGACATTTGTCACAAAGAGACTCTTCCTTAGATTCATCATTTCTTGTTTGTTTTTGCTTCCATTAGATTGTTCTTGTCAATTCTTTAATTGTCTCCTTAAAGAGAGAGCCGCTAGAAGATTGTGACAACATTAGTTGTTTATGACTGTAATGAGAGAGCCACCACAAATGTTATTCCCATAAGGAAATATCTGCTAGAGGCTTCCTATAAGAGGGGAGAGAGCAACGATAGATAGAACACTATGTTTACAAGGTCAAGGACACTTGTTTTGACAACTCATTGCAATGGTGCCTTCTCTGCAAAGATTTTACACGAGAGTGGGTAATCCTCTTCCATCCATAGAGTTGGAGAGTGGAGCACGAGCCGGGAGGGAATTCCAGAATTGGTTCAAGAGCCAAGGTGTTTCAAAGTGAGGATTGACAGGTATTTTGAGTCCATGCGTTAGAGAATTCCTTGAAGTAGAACCATGTCTTGCAAATTAGAACAAAAGAGGGAATTTTGGCATCTAAGAACACTATTGATACCTTTGGTACAGCCACACCATGAAGCTTTTAGGATGGCATGAGCGGAAGCATTTAAGGTCTTATAAGGGACATTCTCAAGATCTATATTTTTCCATTAAGTTCAAAGAAAATGAAGAAGCTTGTACAAGAAAGGGGATGACTTCTGGCGCAAGGACAACAATTGCTAGAACCCGCTTTAACACCACTAGTTGAATGCACAACGGAGGTTGTCTCTTTCATCTTCATACTCCTCTTTGATCATAATGTAATTGCCAAAATATAGATTGTCAATGCTAAATTCCAATTGTTTTAGGTTGTAATTTACAGTTTCCAACTTTATCGATAGCAATGGATCACAAAAGTGATTGTGTGCTTTAATGAAAGGTTAGAGACAGAATGTTCTAGAGGTACTCTTCAGCCAATTAGTATTAGAGAACAGATAGAATGTAGATCCCAAAAAGAAAGGAAAGAGCATTTGTAAATTGAAGGTAGGTAGAAGGGTGTTCAAACTCATATTTAGCAATGAGTTAGGGCGCATCAAGGTTTAGGATTTAGAAGTTGTATAATAAACCATTGAAATCCTAGGTAATTTGTATTTGTTGTAGCCTACCCGTAATTTAGGGTTTAGGGTTGTGAGATTTTTATGTCTTGCAGATGCCCAATATGTGTACTTTGGCCCATGTACTAATAAGGTCGACGTGATAAACATGCAACAACCACCCATAGTAGAAGTCCTTGATTCAATCAAAACATCTCCACTTTTGAAGAAGGTGCGAATGCCACAAGGTGGGAAACATGCTCTCGAACTAGCCCAAAGAAAAGGCTCTATTGCCTTTTTGAACGTGACATTGCCAATAAAGACCATTCAGAAGCCCTGAGTCAAGAAAGTAGTCGTCTTGGAAGGGGGTGCTTCAGAGCAATATAGAGTTGGAATGCTGCCCCGGCCCAAAGACTCACAGGAAGTCTACTGCAAAGAAGATACCGATGACCAAAGGAAACAAACTTAGATTAGATGGGGAAGTCACTCCATCGACTCGAAGGCTCCATGATGGATATGCTACAAACATAAACCATCAAACACTTATGCCCGAGAGCCTTACACCAAACCACATAGGGCCGCCCTTACCTGACTCCATCACCCCCGAACTCAACGAAGCTAGTATACGAGCGTAGAGCGGGAGCATGGAGCGTAGAGCGGGGGAAATTGAGCGTGGAAGCAAAAATTATAGAAAGTATCTTTTCAGGTTTAAGAAAAAAATGGCAATTTTGTCTGTTCGATTTGAAAATATTATAGATTTTTTAAAATACATAATTGGGGTCCTATAACTGTGGACATGGACCTACAACTGTGGATCGAAAATTGTGGACACGGTCACAGAATGACCAATCATAAACCTATAAGCGTGTAAATATATCATGAACCTATTACCGTGGATGTTAAACTCTGTAAAAGGAGGTAATTCATGAACATGGACAAATGCACTCTAAAAATATGGAACTAGTCTCCTGGTCTTGTATTCTACTCTATATTTTATAACTTATGAAGTTTATAGAAATGACATGACAAACATTTTGGTCGAGATTCCCAAATCTGAATGTGGACTGAAATAACTTTAAACCTGGTAATCTTTAGAGTCCATGGAATACATAGGATTCTGTAGGTTTAAGTTAGTGAACATAAACTTAGACACAATGAAAATGTACATTAGATCATTCTTAGGCACACATACATTATGGTCTATCAGGAAGTAAATCATCTAAGATTAAAGAACAAGTGGGTTGGAAATTTAAGCTACAACGAGCATATAACCAATGACAGCTTGAACAAAGTAGTGGCCCTTGTAGTCTCACTACATATAAAAAAAGGAATCAGAATACAACAAGTTCCTTCATGTGAACTTCTTCACTAAATTAGCACATAGAGTTACTAACTAGTCTAACCTACAAATTTGTTGTAGGCCTTAAGATGCCACTCTCTAGAATCCGTTTCACTTCATCAAAGCTGAAACTTGGAGCATGCATGAAAACATCTACTTGTGCATTCAAGCGGCATATGACGATGAAAAGGAAATACAAATGCTTGCAGTTGGCCCATTGCCCTCTCTTCCCTAATGCCTTTGTTGACATTTCTTTAAAATTAGGACAAGTGCATTTAGGATATGAACCTATAGTAATTGTATATTGTTCAATGTTAGGCGTTGTACGTGAGTCAAGATGTAAGATGCAACCAAACCCAGGATGTGGTATCAAAGTCACTTGACGAATAAGTGCCTTCAGGATAAGTGCTGAACCGCAATTGTTGGCTTGTTTAGTTGTTGGGGAGCTAGGATTCCTCTTGATTTTTTTTCCAGACCTTGTACTAGAGTGCTCTCCATGATTCAGTGGAACTTGCATTCTTGATACATCGATTGGTAGATCATGGTCACCAAACAGTCGACGGGGGGAGATTTCAAGATGTTGGGGAAGATGGAAACCGGCATTTTGAAGATCTACTATCTCTTTAGAGGTGAGATGAGTTCCCAATTTCACGGGCCAAATGCTTGGCACATCAGGTTTAGATAAAACCCATTTCCTCTTCAAACCTTTAACGCAACGCTCAATGTCGTCGTTGCTAAAGAAGAACTGCATTGTTTCAATCCTATTTTTCCTATAATTATCCATTTTGCCTGTGTATGTGGGTGCTGCGGTTCCCTTGTTGTCCTGTATAATCTGTGCTACCCTTTTTTTTTCGTGTAAGGGCTTGTAAGGCAAAGCAAGCTTTGGCCGATGTCTTGGGCAATCGAGCAATATGCCATTGTGATTCATTACAAGCACTCTCTTCGACACTTGTCACTTGACTGGCCTCTATGGTTGGATAGGCGTTCAATGGATTCATAGGCATCTGCACCTCCGTTTCTTCATCGGGTGTGAAAGGTAATGGTTCTTCGGAAATCGAATCCAAATGAATAATAGATGCACTTGCTCGGGTAGTTCTTGTTCCTCTACGTGGTCTAGAAAAATTCACTTTGTCGAGGTGGTGTGAATCTTCTTGAGACCCCGGAGGCAAATTCGGCATTCGTGATTGAGATCCGAAGACTTCTTCACCTTCAAAATGTGGATCCCTAATGCAACATTCTCCAGCACCTGGGAGAGTTGCCATGGCATCATTAAGTCCTTTAGGGTTTCCTGTGCGCACTGCATACCTCTGTGCTACTCGAAGCTGAAGTTCTTCTTTTCCTGGACCGGTACCAGGGTTTTCACCTTTCAAAAACTGATAGTATCGAACCATCTGCATGAATGCCCTAACATAGTCGTCAACAATTGCCACATATAAATCATTCCCTCTATTTTCGGACTGTTGTAACCATTTATTGTGTACTATCTCCGCCAAGTTGCATGAAGGCATTTCTGCAAGTTCATTTGGCGACAAATCTTGTACAATCAAACAACACTTACAAAATGAGAAAATAAAAAATTCAAGGCTTATGGTTAAGATGTGATCTAATCACCTCATACAAAAGAATGCAATAGATGTCAATTGGGGCAACATCTCTACATGTGAATCAAGAATCTCAATGATATAGAAACAAAAACAACACTCCATATAACTTATGAAGATTGGACGTAATAAATGAATGCAAGATGTCCAAAAACTCACCATTTGCATGAATCCTCCCCATTGTCTATATCGAAAGTGCCAGAATGCCAACCACAATTCCAACCTTCGGATCCCGTCTTCAGTCGTTGCACCAGCAATATGCCACCATGCTCGAATGGCGTGAAATCGGATGTCGGACTCTGACGACGATGTTGCATCTTTGTATTGCTTGCATAACTTTCGATGTTGATCTCGAAGGTTGGCGCGAATGTCTGCTACTGTATGCTTTTCCATTCATTGAGTCCAATGGAAGAGACATGTGTGCTCTCGATCTACCATGGGCTTGTTTGGGTCACCACTACCATAAACAATTCTTACTGCATTCCAGTTTGCTTGTGCACAGTCAACCATGAAGCCCTTAAAATAGGGTAGGGGAATACCATGCCTTCCCATCACTGCATTCAAATTATTCCAAAACTGGCTTTGGGCAATCGAATCCTCAGACTGCATGTCGCAAACTGCAATGGTCATTACACGACAGTAACTAGAGTCATAAACATGACAAGCAATTGTTGTCCAATGCTTCACTCGTTTGACATGATCAAACATGATCCAAGCATCTTCAATGTCACCATCAGGTTGCATTCGTGTGACCAAATTAACACCACTACCTGGACCTATCTCAAACATCTTGAAGACAAAAACTTTATTTGAATCCAATCCTTGACCAGGAAACTTGTTCTCTTGAACATAAGCCCAATTGCTGCATCCTCGAAGCTTCGTGATACTGTCCATGACTCCAAACCTTCAAAAATACTTGAAAGAAGTGACCTCATTCCTAATATTCGGTGAACTCATGAATTTGCACTTCTCAAGAACTGGCATGAGTTCGTCTACTCTAAGTTTGGCTGTAGAAGTCCCTTCAAGCCGAAGAAGCAACTCCCCAAAAAACTCTTTGCTTGCTTCTAGGACAATAGAAGAATTGGTTCCAGTTGGATTCCTCTCGACTTGATTTGCAATTAATGACCGAGTCCTCTCTTTGGAATCACGACAGGCTCCAGCTTTCACAAGGTGGTCGTGATTTCCAAAATGAGCACAAGCACGCCTCATGTCTTCTTTCCCAACAATATAGTATATTTTGGCTGGGCAACTTGCAATACATGAAGGAACAAAAAAGCAAATCTTGCATGTGATTGTTGATCCAGAAGGAGGGTTAGGTCCAACCTCAAATACGATGGGAGAACAACCGTCCCATTCAGTCTCATTCACTAGTGCTACACGATGCTTTCATGTAACAAAGTCGCACATAGTGTTGTCACAATGAAGATGACCCACACATGAAGATGACCCACACATGAAGATAAACGGAACATCAGTCCATCATCGTTTTTTATGTTTGTTGTATGCGTGTTTGACCAAACGTGTCCGTCATAGCGTTTTTCCATTCCACTCAAGAGCTTTGCCTAACCAAGGGAGGTAGAGCATCGTATTGGAGGCAACTCAAAAATAACATCACCATTAAACAAAGGTGGAATGAAATTAACCTAGTGAATTGGAATTGTAGAATAGTCAACCTTCTTGAATGGATTCCTCGAACCTTTCATATGAACGAGCTTCTGTAAATAAGGGACAATGGATAGTCCATTCTGAAACTCCGATGTTGTTACTAAGAATGGAACTTTCACAGACGACGTCCCTTCCCCCTTTAGAGGTGGATCGTGAGATTGCTTGAAGACCTTGTGTGGAGGTGATGATTCATCTGAATCGTCGCTGTCAAGTTCTACAACCTCTACTCCTGTCTCAAGCTTAACTATGCTTGGCAAAGGCCTCTTGGGAGTGAAAGAAGTTGACGATCTGGGAGTGGTCTTAGTAGAAGGAACCTCCGACACCGATACGAGTAAACCATATGCTAAATACCTTCCTAGTGTAAGATGCCATTGCTTACAAGGGCTTTCAAGAACAGGCTCTTGGCAAAGGGTATATGCCAATTCTCCACTCGTACTATCAAATACTTCTTTATCAATATGAAGTGAACTCTCTGATAGATGAAATCGAATACTCAAACGAAACGCATTGACAACAACATATCCCTTGTCACCAATTGGAAAAGAGACGGGGATTGCCTCTCCAGCAGCCCTCACAACAACCATTGAATCGGAAGACATCATTTAACCAAATTGCATTGCATGACCTAAAAACCTAATCCTGCCACAAATTGGTAGTACTAGTGACAGAGGTGAAAAGAGAAATCGCTACGTATTTGAAAGGCCGATGCCGGAACTCTAACATGTATGGATGAATACAAAATTTGCATTAAAGAAAATGTCACAATCATTAGAGTGTATAGCAGTTATGCATAGTATAACGGCAGTACACTAAACACTGATGGTTGAGAAAACAAAGACATTAATTGACAAGGGCGAACATCCAAAAATGGAATGAATTTTATGATCATTTGGACAGTCAAGTTCAAGGCCATGACAAGAAGGTTAGATTTGATGGTATTCATGTGATCTCTTTAATATAATCAGATGTATAGTTTGGACCTCAATTTAATGAAATAAGGAATTGGCAACCAACAATAGAGAATATTGGATTTAAATTCAGCACGTGTTTGAGAATTGGTAAGCTAATTCTTTTTACATTTATGATTTCTTGATACGACGTAAGTATAGTGTTTGCATTCTTACTCTAGAGTTTTTTGTAGTAAAATCATAGAATTTCGTAGACTCAAGAAAGAAATTAGGATTCCTTGAATTCTACCTGGAATGAGGCGTGGAGGGTATAAATTTATCCGACTTCCATCCTCCATTTGATGATAGAATTATGCATTTTTCCGCCATTTTCTTTTTCGACATGGCTGTATCCTAAATGTCATATGTGGATGTCGTCTATCATTTTGGCGGTAGAGTTTTATTTACTCCCCAAATTTGTATGTTTAATTGATATTGTCTTTTACTTCAAATAATTTCCATAGAGTATCCATGGGAAGAGTTCAAGTTGGTGATCACCGTACCTCAGAAATGCAAGGATGTAGGCTTTTATAAAAACGAGGATAAAAAACGGGTCTAAGTATATTGCAATATTTGGAGAGTACGCAAGGTCAAGTATCACAAACCTAGCATTTTAGATGATTTATCAAGTTCCAACGGCCGAAGACAACTGCCTCAAAATTTTCAAATGTAATTTATTTACTTAATTGATAATCCCATCTCCTAAAGGAAAATTACTAAAGATGCCTTCAGCAAATTATGCCCCAATGGGTAAACTAATAAAGAAGTCACTATACATGTTAGAATAAGTTCCTGGGGAAAATTTCCATATTGTCTAACAACCCAAAAAAAGGCTTTTAAATTATTAATTCTCCTAAAAAATCCTTGGATTGACTCTAAAAAGTTTAGGAATATCCTTTCATGAGTTCAAAACAATTCGTTCATTGATCATCCTTATTTGAAAATCATCGATATGAACCGGCTAGCTCATACCTAAATGCCGATGCCTCGGACAAATTGGTTCCATTCACCAAATGAGAGTGTACCCATTGAACTCTTAAACGTGGAACCAGACGATCTGAGACTGACGGATGACAAATAATCATTCAATGTAAGAGAGATCTCTGACTATTCATGCTCGGTTCAAGGTGAGAAATGGTCGATTTGCCATAGGTTAATGACAATGAATATTTATGTAGTTGTTGTCCTACAGTACAAAAAGGGATGTCATAGTAGATATTGTCACATAGTCCCAGAAGGGAGGATTTCCACAATTACCAGACTCTCAATTAATGGTTAAGGAGATAAGTATAAGGGCAATCCTAGCATATTCAAGACTTCCGTTAGAAAGACAAATTCAAGGGACTGATACTAAAAATAAATATTTTGATCAATACTAACATCACAATATTCAAATCATTATAAGTACACAAGATCATATTCTTGAGTCCTTGAGGCTGTGATATACTTGATTATCTATGAACCATGAACTTCCTTGAGAGAAAATCAAAATATTGATATTCTATATTTCCAGGGGATGGCAAATCCAAAGGCCTGACAACGTTGTTAGACTAGAATAATAATTTAGTAGTGTCCTGGAATATCAAATCTACCAGAGAGAGCATAACTAAATTTCACTGACTCATTCTGCTGTTCCAAAGGCACATCGATAGGAGCCACAACCCATCAGTCCATAGACGAGAACCAAACGAGGTTAGTTCATCCAGGATATCGTCAATTTCTCTGTTCATAGATCAGGGCAACACCCGAAGACTTCATCTAAGCTTCCAGTTCAGCAGGCACATGGACTTTATTAATAACTAAAAACTAATTCATCCAAGCACGGAATGAGCATCCCAGGAGTGTCCCACATGCTAGTTGAATGTTGGAGCAGTGAACCAGTGCCCTACCCTCGAGCTTCATTAGTTAGCTGTTTCTTTTTGGATACCGATTTCAATGTGAGAGCTGAAGGAACTTCAAGTGGTGCCTGTCTCTCATCATGTAGTTTATGCTTTACCAGTTTCTCAATCTATTAGTAAGACCAATCATAACACTTGCAACGTCGAAAATTATGGAGCGCAACTTACGGTCAAGGTGCGTATTGGGAGGGGAAGCGGGAGTGGAGCTTCCGAGTCAAGCCCCAACAAATCAAAATCTTCAGGTAGTCAATCACCTCGCAGCGTCTGCTATACTGTGATGGCTCCTAGAATACACATTCCTGGGGGCTACGGTCAAGACTCATGCGAAATGGGGACCTTCAAATTGCAATGAGACCAGGTGGTACAACACCACTCTCGAAGAGGGCCACAGCTTCATATTTCTAGAGATGGGATAATGTTTTCCGAAGATTGGCTCTGGTACAGCAACTCGAATTGTTCTCGGTGAAGGCCGTGGAGGACTCTTCAGGTTGCACCATAGTCTTGTCTAACGGCGAAAATCCCCAAACCCAAAACCTCTCGTGCTTTCGGAAGAGCACCCACCAAGCTCGGGGCCAAGAGGAGTCACTATGAGACCACCATCTTTCAATTTTTCATGTTATTCTTCTATTGGTGACCAAGGCTGTTGATCTAGGCGTAAGAGCTCTCACCACGTATAGCCCATCACGGGGCCAAAAGGGACTCTGATTGGGGCACAAGCTTACGATATGGTCTCCTCGTTTGTTTTTTCTTCATCAGGCTGTTGATCTAGGCGTACGAGCCGAAAGCAAGGAGACTCTGTCTTAGCACTGAGAGGGTCCCCAACTGGGTCACCAGCTTACGATTTGTTCGTGTCGTTTTTCTTTTTCATGATCAAGCTGATAATCCAAGCGTAAGAGCCATGAGCACGCCCAACCCGTCTCGGGGCTGAGAGGAACTCCGATTGGGTCACAAGCTTATGATTTGTTCTTGTTGTTTTTCTTTTACTTGAGCAGGCACTTGATCCAGGCGTAAGAGCCCTGAACCCGAAGACTCTGTCTCGACACCGAGAGGGTCCCTAGTTGGGGCACTAGCTTACGATTTGATCTCATCGTTTTTGTTTTTCTTCATCAGGCTGTTGATCCAGGCGTAAGAGTCGTGAGCATGCCCAGCCCGTCTCGGGGCCGAGAGGAACTCCGATGGGGTCACCAGCTTACGATTTGTTCTTGTCGTTTTTCTTTTACTTGAGTAGGCTGTTGATCCAGACGTAAGAGCCCTGACCTTGGAGACTTTGTCTCGGCACCGAGAGGGTCCCCATCTGAGGCACCAGCTTACAATTTGTTCGTGTCGTTTTTCCTTTTCTTGATCAGGCTACTGATCCAAGCGTCAAAGCCGTGAGCACACCTTGCCCGTCTTGGGGCCGAGAGGAACTCCGATTGGGTCACCAGCTTACGATTTGTTCTTGTCGTTTTTCTTTTACTTGAGCAGGCATCTGATCCAGGCGTAAGAGCCTTGACCCCGGAGACTCTATCTTGGCACTGAGAGGGACTCCATCTGGGCCACCAGCTTACGATTTGTTCGTGTCGTTTTTCTTTTTCTTGATCAGGCTGTTGATCCAGGCCTAAGAGCCCTGACCATGTACAGCCCGTCTCAGGGCCGAGAGGGACTCGGATAGGGGCACCAGCTTACGATATGTTCTCCTCATTTTTCCTTTCCGTGTGCAAGCTGTTGATCCTGCCGTAAAAGCTCGCACCACACACAACCCGTCTTGGGGCCAAGAGGGTCCCTACAGGGGCCCCAGCTCAAGACATCATCTCTTCTTTATTGTTTTATGTAGCCCAGGCTGTTTGTTCACTACATATATTTCGTTGAGGCTTTTTTCTATTGTATCTTTTTCGACTTAATGGATTTGTCTTTATTCCATTTCATCATTGGTCACGCGTGCAATTTCTTTCGTAATTCGAGTGTGTCTAAAGTTTCTGATTGGGAAACATTTAATCTTGTGAAATTAATATGGGGTATACTTTCTGTAGGTTCATAGTATCCTAGGATAGGAAAAGACCTCTGGAGTTAGGATAACCGTTGTATTCCTCTATTATATGTCTCTCAAAGAATCTTTAGATATAGTCCTGAAGGTAAGATCTTAATCCCATTTGTCTTTCTCCAAGTCCCAGGAGGGGTCCTTATATATGAACGTTTATGAACATTCTATTCTACATTTGGGATAATCGTAAGTCAATCTCCAACTATGTTGACCTAATATGTGAGATTTATGATTTGCTAGGTTTTCCAAGAGATGGCGGCGGCTGATGATTTGATTCCAAGTCCGTCTATAGAGGCTACTGGGCCACTAGATGCAATTAATTTCCCCATCGAGATTGATAGGGTAAGCCTGGATGCTTTTCAGAAAGAGCTTGACGTTGCTCTTAGTAAGATTTACAGAGATCGGAAGATTGCACTAGGTTCCTCAAGTTGCACCTCTGTGGGAGAAAACGAACTTGTAGTCTCCAGTTTAGTGGGGTCCTGTGAATTTTGTACTTGTGGCCATGAAGACGTAGAGGTTACATCTAGACTGGAAGATGATGATGACATTCTTATACTATGTTGTGGCCAATACAGGGCGATCACTGTAGCCTGCAATCAAGGAATTCATTGACCTTCTTCATAATGATAATTGTTTTATTTTCTTCCAGTATTTTGGGTTTTGTCCTTATTCCTTACGCATTACATATTCATGGGGCCACTCTATTTTTTATCCAATGTATTGCAAGTCAATGTCCTTGTTCAGAATATTAAATGCCTGATTTCCATCTTGTAGATTGTCAATGATATGGAGCCTTTGGCCTCTCTGGAAAAGTCCTTTGGGTCCACAATGGCTGATGTCTCCCCCCAACCACCGATAGATTCTTTTGGAGATGATTTGGAAGAAGACCCTCATTCCAGGGAAGAGAAGGATTTATTGGAGGATGACATTAGGAGGACGCACAAGATGGACACCGTCTCTATCATCTCTAGTTTGAGATTAACGACATCAGATCTTTCGAGGATGCGAATTCCGCTTTGTTGGTTGGTTCCAATGCCGATAGTTCGTCCAACCCTCTCTTGTGACTTGATATTATTGGAGCAACAATTTGTCCATGGCTACGAGGAGGGAGCCTGTGTCTTTTATGTATCTATTTCAGATGAGCAAGGACAAACTGGTGTTTTCACTGCTGAAGAGAAGGAGAAATGGGGCCTGTTTTGGAACTCGGTGAATGATGACTTCAACATGCATTTGAGGTCACAAGCGGCATTAAAGCATTTGGTGGATTACAAGTTTTTCGTCTGTGATGGGAACCACCGCCAGATTGCGTGGATGAACCACATCGAGAGACTCCACAAGACGGAGAGAGAGTGGCACATCTTAGTAGACTCCATCATCTTAGACACGAGGAATCGTATTGGCTTAGCGATGCAGGCCATGCATGACATTAATAAGTAGGATCTTCTAACATTTTTCTACAACTTCTAGTTTGTGATGAATGCATGTTAAGTTTGAACATTAAATTGATGGGAAGTAATTTTATATCTAACTCGGTGAATTTATTCTTGTGCAGAAACACTAAGAACTCCCATGTCAAGAATAATTTAGTTCATACACTTTACCGTGTCCAAAAGTACGGACTTATGGAACTAGAGAAGTTCAATGAGCTTCTAAGTCCTGAAGAGGTGAAGACTTGCCAACAAAGTGCACGAAAGACTTGGTATTCTATGCCCCTAGAGGTTTTTACCTCATTCATTTTCAAGGTATGATTGCCCTCGTATTATGTTATTGTTTTTTTTCCTATACATAATTTGTTCAATCTATTTGAATTACGTTCTTACAGCCTATTCCCTACTACTTGTTTTTGTTTGATTTTAGCACGAGATTGCAGCGTCAGTTGATAGTGCAGTTCGAAGATACACTGAAGATACTTCGGTATCTGATTTCACTAAGGAGGGAGTAGCAGCGGCTTTGCGAACTTCCATCAAGGACTCCACTGAGAAGTTATACAAGAAGCTGTCGAAGATTGTTTCGGTGGCCAATCCCGCATTTGGGCGAGAGTGGGTGGAGGAGGTATTATCCTATTTCCATATAATTTTTGAGGGTGTTTGTTTTCATTGTTACAATATTCCTATTGTGATGTGTCTTATCTTTTACAGATTGAAAGGCATTGGAGCCTATTTCTCGTTCTAGAGTTAACCCTAGAGAAGCTACAGTTGATTGCTACTGCCAATGTGAGTCCAAATCACAAGGTGAAATGGCTAAAGTGGATTAACGCCTCATCTCCATTCCGAGAGGCTCGTAGATTTCCACCCCGCCTAGTCAATGAGGAGAAATTGATCATTTTTCTCTCTAGAGCCAGTTGGTATGCTGGGGTAAGGATTTCTACATTTATTTGTTGATTCATTTGGTCATTCTCTATTCTAATCACTTGGTAGTCACAAGTTTTTACTTATACAATTATTTAATTAATTTGTTTATAATTCATTTTTGGCCAGATGGAAGATGTAGCTATTGAAATGTTTGATTCTATTATCCGTTCCGACAATATCCCTATCAACTTCTCTATCTCAACTGAACCCGAGACCCTCATCAAATATTTGGAGGGCTGGAGAATGAGGCTCTGGGATCATGCTTACATTGGGGTTTTCAAGGGAAATGACGTCTTTAAGAAGTCGGACTCTTTCAGGGACTACAAAGGATCCATTCTTGTGGTAAAACGCTTGATATACAGGTTCGTTTCTATTTTTTTTTGGTCAGTTTAATTGTTTGTCCTAGACAATATTTTTGTGTGACCTATTATGGTTTTAGTTCTATGGAAACTTCATATAGAATGTAATCTTATTTTTTGATCTATTGTTTTCGGAATTCTTATTTATGTATTTTACTTCCCAAAAGTAAATTGGGATGGGACCTTTGTGAAGACCTCCTATCACCGACATGTCACTACTTGACAGGTCCTTCATGGAAGAGGATTGTTTCTCTATAGTATGGTTTTAGAATATTGGGTTGCTACTTCTAGATCCTCCGGCTATTCCATAGAGAAAGTGATCTCTATAGTTTGAGTTTTACATCTTATAATTCTGATTTATATTCATAGGTTAGTTCGGATGCATTCTAATACCTATGGTTTTGGTCTAATTTGTTGAACTCGTATGTTCATGTTGTCATTCTATACTTTTACGAATACCTCAAGAACTTTATAGCATTCCTATTTTAATTCTTATGGTTCTCTATTACCTCCTTTTTGTTGTGTTCAGGTATTTCAAGTTCGAATTATATTCCAAGAAAGCTATTGAGAAATCCGATTTACCACCATTTCTCACAATATGGTTAGACTGCTCCTCCCCAGATTGCATGTTCTCTCTGTGGCAGCTAAAGAACTGGACAACTCCCCATCTCCAAGCTTGTCCTTGGTACCTCGAATGCAACCAAGGATTCATTCCACTTGATGAAATGCTTCTCTTTGAGACATTGAAGGATACCACCATCGTTGAGCCGGAATTCAATGAGTTTGTGGGATTGGATGATGATGCTAGAGCTAAAGCGATCAAGCGCCGGGAAATATCTGATAAGAAAAAGGTGGAGAGATGGGAGGAGGCCAAGAAGAAGAGGCTTGCTGCTAAGGCTAAAAAGGACCAAGAGAAGGCTAGAAAGAAGGGCACCAAGAGGAAGGCAGAGACACCGTTGCAAGAATCAGCAACAAGTGCAGCTGAGATGAAAGACACTTCATCCGGGTTTTCCCTAACTCAAGAGCACCTGTTGCATGGGCTGAGTCCAAGAGTTCAGAACATGGAATCGGTTCCCGACATTGATGAATGCATTTTAAATTTATCTCTTAGGAATCTTTGTGGTTCCGGAAAGGACTCCTCGCGCACGTCATACAATGATGTTCTTGCTTTTTTGGCCATGGTAAACCCATTATTGGACATTGCTAGTCGTTGAATTCTCAATTTTGTCTAGAAGAGTACAAATGAGTAAGACTAACTTTAATTTAGTTCATTTCAAAACCCTTCGTTTCTCATACCTCTTATGTTACTATTCCATCTCTTCTAACTTCAACTTTTTATTCCAGCATTCTAGCGACAAGGACCGATACTTTAACAGTGCTCGGAGTACTCAATCAGCAATGGACTTGATTATTGTTGATGTCCCTGAAGGACTTCATGTTCCTACCATTTCTTCTCCCCCGAACCCTATTCCCCAATGGAATGAATTCAGTGAGGATTATTTGATGCCTGTTTTTGACTTTGCTCTTGAGTATCTTCATGACCAAGGTGGTATTCTTATCATGTACCCTGCCAATCAAACCCACAAAAGCCACCTTCTTGGCTGCTGTGAAGAATACTGGTTCAAGATCGTCCAGACTTGGTTGGGAATGAATCGTTTACATCTTACATCACTTGTAGATCCAAATATGATGGTAATTTTTTTTTCTTCTTTCATGTTTGTCACAAATTTGTTTTTCAATCATGCTATGTTCTTACTCTAATTGTTTTGCAAACTATGAGGTTTACAATATCTCTTGTGCTGAAAGAGACTGCACCCCCATTTGCATTCCAAGTGGTTCCATCTCATGACGCGGTTGGTGTGAATGTCGGTAAAGACGACATTCTCCAAAACTTTTGTGGCAAAGATGATGTTGCCATGAATGGCAACAAACCCTGGTGAGGTCCTCGTGAAAAGGCACGGCCTTTTATGCAGATGTTCATCGAGGCATGTTTTGCACCAGGCAATGCCATCATGGACTGCACTGCAGCTACCAGTTTGTTTTTCAGTTCTTATTGCTAGTCTCCACAACCCAAATTCTCATTAATTTAAATTTAATGTTGCATTCTAATCATTTTTGGGGGCTAATTCACAGGTTCCAGCATTCACACCTGCTGTGCTACTCGACGTCATATTCTAGCGTTTGAGGAGGACAAAGCTATCTTTGATGCTCTCATTGCTCCATTCATGCACACTACGACTGTTACTTAGTTACAACTGCATTAGTCAGACGTTGTTTCCCTCGATTTGGACGATGAGGAGGTAGCCCCCCAACGTGTCGTGAAGACCTCCCGATTCAGTAAGTAAGTTCCCCTTTAATCTCTTTGTATTGGAGTCTTTCTACCTTTCGTATCCTTTTCTAGTCTAATCTGTTGTATTCTTCTTTTGCAGGCAAGCTCCAGAAGTGAGGAACCACAGACACGTGCCGTTTTTTGCATCACCACGCTTTTTTCCAAGCCCCCCCAAGCCATTTCAGCTTCCAATCTATGCAGAGGCAATTTCCAGGGATTTTGTAGCTTTTGATCCTAGGGCATCTTCTAGGGCCCATTCAATTGATCCTCGCGTTTTAGATTTTGTAGACGACTGTGCTATAGAGTCTGATTCGCAGACATCACATAGTGAGGGTAGTTCAACCTCATCTCACTCTAGCTAAGGTACTGATGTAGTACTCTAGTGTTTTTGGTGTATGATGGTGATGCAACATTTGGAGATTTCTGTGTTTCGTTTCTATGCAATGTCATTGATTACCATTTGGATGTCATTATCTTTTAATTGGATTGTACCTAAACTACATTTTTCTAAGGGGATTAGTGTGATCCCAAGACTCCATGTTTGTGACAATCATTGTGTCGTTTTTTCACTCTCCTTTTTGAACTCCAAAATTCCTTGCCCTTTTCATGATAATGTCATCAAACCATGAAGTGGTCGATGCCTAAACCCTAAACTAACCCCTTAAACACACCCTCGCATCATTGTGATAAAAAGAGTAGGGGTTTCATTAGTTCATTGGTGATAAAAGATGAGTATGGCATGTGTTGCAAAAAAACCCACTGTGACTATGAAAACTATGGTGATCTTCCATATACATTATGATACGTCTTTTAGTAATTTTTTACCCTCCAAGTACTTAGGATCTTCTAGGGCTTACCACTGAAAAAGAACATTTGTATACAGATTGACCCTAAAGCAATCTTGATTATGAATAACTTTGTATTCTTCCAACTTGAGATCTTCTTTGTCTTCTACTCCTTTTTGAATATTATTCATTGTACATCTATACAATGCATTAGTCTTAGGCATTTTTATGTATTCATTAAATCAAAGACATATGTTGTACACTTTTTATCTTTCACGAAAATCTCAGTTTTTTTCATGTATAAAGTGTGAATTTCTATCCTATTATTATATCTGTAATTGTTAAGCCTCTCATGTGACTGATATGCTCACTTCATATCCATAATAGACCTTGTCACCTATTCACTTCACAGACGAAACCCTTTCCGCTAGCATGGTTATAGGTCAACATCTGATACTTGAATTTGAACTCATGAAATTTCTGCCATAAATTGATTCCACAGTTTTAGGCACCCTAAATCCACGGTCATAGGTTTAATTCATTTTTCCCAAAATCTTTAATCCCCGCTTGCTTTTACCCGCTCTACGCTCCATGCTCCACGCTCGCGTACCAGCATTCCCCCCCCCCCCCGAACTGGGTGAGTTGACAATGTTTTCAATGCTCTGTTTATATTTAAAGTAAATCTTCTTATGTTGTGGTAATTGTGTTCCTTATTACGCCAACCGTGTATGGATATGATTAGTAACCAGAAAGACATGACGTTTTCGAAGGGAAGAAAAGGGGAAAGTGTTGCCAAGTAAGAGCCGAAAACCAAGAGGGTGGGTTTCACAAGAGGTGTTGCCTAATCCAACCCCTGGCATCCTTACACGAGCTAGGCGAAGTGAGATTTTGGAGAAAGAGTGCCAAGCCGAGAATGACAAGATAATTCACGATGTTCTTGTTGTATTTGAGGAGGAGGATTCGAATCTTTGTACAAATATTGTTGCTCTAGAATCCCAACATACTATAGGTAGTATGGATACGCACAACATCAACTTATGGGATGTCGTCTTTGTTGATGATACTTAGAGGAATGTCAAGCCCATTTCTAAAGCTCGCAGCTTTGTGGAGACACACTTGGGAGGGGCCCTACTAAGATCACCAGGGATTTATGGTGGAGAAATGCTAGAGCACCTAAAGAACATTTATGAGAATTGGAGTTCTACACACCATAATTGGGCGGTACTGGTTCCAAACTGTTTTCTCAATGGAGCCTCCTTCCATATGGGGTATACACCCTCATGCAGGGTTGCTAGCATGTGAGCCTGTGAGCACGAAATTTTTTTGTGTGAAAAAATGGCTGAAGGACCTATGACCGTGGACATGAGAAAGTAAAGAGGGCAAAGAATGTAGAGTTTATTTCGCAAAATTGAAAGCGCTAACCCCTTTATTTGATAGAAGGTTTTTCTAGAACAAAATGTATTCCACATAGATGAAATTCGTGTAGTAGGAAATAAGAATTAGAGGAACGCATGTCCAAGATATAGCCATAAAACACACAAATCCAATCATAATAGAGAACAATACACAATAGCACGACTCATGAGATATGTCAATTTCATGAGTCTAAGTCGTAGTGCAATCGGTGGCGGATTCATAAGACTTGGACGAATCTGAAGACTCTCTACCCTCAGATGCAGACCCATCTATGAATTGTAAGACATTTAGAGCATATGTGTCTTTACGGCGTTTTGGTTTGGAACAACCAAAATCCACAAAGGCTGTTGCCATCTGGTTGGCATAGATTGGAAGCTCATATGTCTTCTCCGGACTACATAGAAGACTCTGTTTCTTCATCATAGGATCGGGTGACATCAATCTTCGATGACTGCAAACAAAAATGGCACCATGTTAGAGTTTTGAAAGGTAGAAGGCATCATGCATAAAGAGAATTAAAAAAGTGCCTACTTACTTACTCAATTTTCCCTTCCGAATGAATTTGCGAGGCACCACGGACATGGCATCCGGATCCTGCGAAATTGCAAATGGTGGAGGCGGTGGCGTCACTTCCTTTGTAGTAGTGGACTTCCGCATGGGTTTGAGGATGGCTTCGAAGATGTCTTTGCTCTCCTCCAAAGCCACAATGTGTCGGCTCGTGCCACGACAAGCGACAATGGATGCACCTGTAGGCACGAAAATTTAAAAATATAATATGAGAGACTGAAATTGTAGTTTGGTTACAATAGGGAGGTAGAGTAGTATAATTGAATATTGACCTGTGGATGCGGTGCAGTCAAGAATCAGATCTCCTGGGACGTTGGTAGCTTCAAGGAGGATTTGAAAGAACTATGGATCTTTTTCGCGAGCCCCACGCCAAGGCTTCCCGTCATCCATGGCCATGTCATCTGGATGGGTGTAGTTCATTAGCATGTCGTCCCGTGCGATGTCGACACTAGCCTTCACCATCGTGATAGTGCGCTTGAAAGCGAAATTGGATTTCCCTTTCATGCCCAAGTCCTTCACCACCAAGGTGATTCCAAATTTTTGTGTTTGCACAATCATCCAAAATAGGTGTACAATCATGAGCAATGTGATGAAAGCAATGCATGTGAAATTGCCATTTGGAACTGCAGAAATCGAATGTAGTTTACCGTCTTGGTTTTGTCAATGGCCGAGGTCAAGTGCATGCGGTTCATCCCCATCCACTCCTTCTTCTTCACCATGTCATATGTTTCACACAACCCTGCAATATCCGACTTCGCTTTGGCACTCCACGAATGGAAGACTATGATGCAGCCGTGGTCTTGGAGATGATTCGAAGCAAAGCTGAAGGCCGACTGCAAAGCTTCATCTCCGATGTCCTTGTTCCAATCCGGCACCTCATGTGGCGAAGAAGACAGTCCAGGCACGGGCAAGTTCTCCGGGCAGTCGAAGAATATGACATCCACCCCTGGCCTAGCTTGAGGGACACCATGGAACATGGATGGTTTCCCCGCCGACACCTGCCAAGGAATAGTGCAACCTATAACAACAATAAATGAACTCAAAGTACAACCATTTGAATGAGAACTTATGACCGTATTTTCAAATCCCAAGAGACATGCATACCTTGTTCAAGAAGTCCAAGACTTCTTTGTACCATGTCTTTGTCTTGGACTCCATGTCATCCACGAGGTCGTCAATGGAGATGTTAAGAATTAGATTCTCAGACGTGTCCAACTCGTCGTCACTCAGAACGATTGCTTTTGTTACATGAGTGATGACCTCCTCCGTGAGCTGTGAGAGGGTGGCCTTCCTCTTCACTCCACTTTGCGATCCGACTTGTAGCTCGGAGCCTTGATCCACCGTAGAGGATGCTGGAACTTGGATGTCACCCTCAGTCTTCTTCTTCCCTTTGGCCTTGGCCTTTTCTTCTTTCTCCATCTCCTTCTCCTTCTCCTTCTCTGCCATCTTGGCAAGTCTCTCCGCTTCCTTCTTCTCCTTGGCGGTGAGAAGGACTTGAAAACGGGCCTCCTTTTTGCGATCATTGGCTTCCCTCCTCGCAATGGCCTTCCTCTTTTGCCTATCTGTCATTCCTGCGAACTCGTCCACATTCAAGTCTATGGCCCCTTTGCCATCCAACGATGCTCGCAGTTGCACCTCGGACGAATGAGTGAATGCCGGTGCACAATCCAAGTACCATGCTCCTCCACTAAAGTGAGCCGTGGTAAACGTACGTAGCTGGTTTGCTGAGAACATGCAGTCCCCTAAGCTACGGTCCAACCATGACGCTAGGAAGGGAGGCAAGTCTTTCCTTTCGATGGCACCCTTTGCTTCGAGCTCATACTTGAAATAGCTGTGGAAAGAAGAATCAATCATTCTAGGCAATTCGAGACATGACTACAATAATGTCTACGAGCTCAACACGTGCAATTGAGTTTCACAACCATCCACATTCCATCACATTCAATGTGACAGGAGTAGATGTTCTCAAGGGTTTTAGCATGCACACATCAGAATTTGAAGAAATGAGATGTTGCCCAACTGATTCCAATCTCATAGGTCTGAAAACATACCAGTAGAGAACCCTCCTAACCACCAAGTTGGACCCCTCAGAATTCGTAAAGGAATCCCCCTTTTTGAAATAATTTCCTCCTTTCAGGTAAGGATGGAATCCTTGGTCCCAGATCTTCCTCCTCCATCCCTCGATGTACTCTTGCAAGGTTTCCGGGTGGAGCGGGACCTTCAAGTCGATCTTGATGTTGTCTTGTCTGACGACCGCCTTGAAGTATTCCACTGCAGCATCTTCGAGCTGCACGAATTGATGATTCCAATAATTAGTTTCAGTCTATTGTGAAGAATAAAGGGACATTACAAATTGAGACATGTTATAATCGATTGTCATAACAAAACCGTGGAAATCAACAAATGAAGTCGGCTGAGGCACTTACCCTTGCAAACCAGACACACTTGTTCAAGAAAGGGCCAAGGTGTGTTTCGGAGACTGGCCTGGCTGGGAACTTCCTTGCATCACGAGATGGGATGGAGGAGTTCCACTACTGCAAGAACTTCACCTTGTGCTCTGCCGTGGTGTTGCACGTGGCCACCATTTGCAATTTTTCGAGTGTCATCTCTGGCACCTCGTTGGAGCTCCAATGCCTCTCCACCTGCAGTACCATGAATGAATTGAGTGATGTTTGTACAGGCAGATCCGAACCTAGATACTTTTTTGGGTTAAGGTTTTGATAAACATGAGGACTCACCTCTTCAAGGAAGCCCGCCCCGTGAGCGGGATTGGCCACTGTGAGGAACTTCATCATTTTCACGTAGAGCTTCATGTTTTTTTCCTTGGCCCCTACCCTCATGGCATGAGCTGCTCCTTCAGCACTCTTTTCATCAGTCGGTGTTGTCTTGTGGTATCTTCGAAGCGCCGCATCTGCTGCCTGTGCAATTTCTTGCTGCGAAGTCCCAAGAGTACATTGTGAGGAAATTGGACGGGCAAGAAGCACAAGAACACCAAAGAAGATTCCAATTGAGTACTTCACGTATATAGAGAATGTGTATCTCACCCTAAAGATGAATGAGGTGAAGACCTCAGCCGGCATGGTGTACCATGTCTTCCTCAATGGCATTGCCACACATTTTTTCTTCTCCGATGGCCTGAGCATGTCATTGAACCTTTCCATCGGTAGCAAGCCATACTTTTGCACCCGGTACAGAGTATGTACCAGGTTCGTCTTCACATGGGAGTCCTCCGTAGATCTGCATAGTGGTATGAAGTTCATGCTTTGAGTACATCATTTTGCAAGTGTATTGAAACATGAGGTTCAGGTTTGAAACTCAGAATGAAATAATAGTGGGATTTGCGACCTTACTTGTTGATGTCATGCATGACCTACATGACAATCTCAATTTTGCCTTTAGTGTCCAAAACAATGTTGTCCACCGCAAAGTGCCAATCGGGATTTGTGGAATACATTCTGGAGATGACATTCATCCAGGCCAGGCGTCGGTGGTTTCCGTCGCACACGAAGAACTTCAAGTTCTTGAGGAATTTCAGTGCAGGCTGTGAGTCCACGTACTCCTCGAATGTAGCATTCTTTTCCTTCCAGAGAGGGTCCCATTCATCCATCTCTTGTGTTGTGAATTGTGACATCTCGCCCGCCTCATTCGTGGTGGAAACGTAGAAGACTACTGCCCCATTATGGTATCCACAAGCAAACTCTTGCTCAAGAAATTGCACGTCACATGAGAGAGTCGGTCGCACCATTGGCATAGCAACAAGCCGGCAAAGAGGAATCGGAAATCGGAACATGTGTTCTAGCTTCATCCTCAACGCATTGATGGTGGAGACGGAGTCTACTTTCTGCAGCCTTCGCAGGTCATCCTCCAACAAGTCTTTCTCCTCTTCGTCTAGCATATCCTCCTCCATTGGGTGTCCTTCTTCTTCTACTCCGATTTCGGGTTGGGTAGTATCATCGGTTCCTGGTGTCTCCACAATTCTATCATCTTGAGTTACATTCATAGGCGACACATCCATCTGCCAAGGCAACCACAAAATAGCATGACCAAATAGGCATGGATAGGAATAAATGTACATGAGATATACCAAGGACAAACTCCACGGCAATGGACCCAACGCATCACTTGTATGACCAATTGAAACATCATTTGTAAGAAAATTTTGAAAGATGTTCAAAATATGGTTTCCTCAAAGGTCACACCTAGCATAAACCATACTTTGAAACTGTAAATGACATCAAGTCTGGTCAACCCTCAAGAATCTCAACATCACTATCTCAATCCGAGCTCAACAAAATAATGACCTCTCCATGCCTACCCACACTATCGGTACAATCCCATTCCTCAAACGAGGGACTAACGATGGACATGGACGTCTGTGGCTCTAAGCTATATTCGGTATCAGAACTCTTAGAGGAAAATTCTGGGTGCATGCGTTTGCGAGTATATTCTGCAATGAGATGACCCGGCCAATTGGTATTCCGACTAAGCTTCGAGTCTTGAGAAGCCCTAGGTGGAAGAGAAGCACCATTTCTAATATTTTGAGCCCTTACCAAGTCCTCCTCCTCGCCCCCTTCGTCTTCCGAATCACTTGATACATCGATGTCTTCATCCATTGGAGTTTTCGGCTCGGATTGCTCTCCAGCGTCATCCTCTGTGCGACGCGTCACTAACTACAACAAGGCAGACGGTAATCCGCTAGTTCCTTCAAAAACCTGAAACCAAAATTATGTAAGATGCATTAAACTACCAAGGTCAAGTCGGACCCAACTGAACCCCTGGGCATGTCTGCTCGACCCCCCAAAAGTGGGACCCCATACTTTTCACATTCAAATTCCCACGACAAGCACAATTCTCAAAACCAAAACTAAAAGGGAAGGACCAGCTCGCGCAGACAGAGGGGTGGACTCGCATTCTTGTGAATCGTGATCGGGACAAGGTAGAGCCTTGTGCCCAGGGCACCGCGAGGCCATCACCGCCACCGCGGCCCCTCTCACCCGCTCCCTGTGAGTTCGCAGCGGCTCATGAAAATCCTCGGGTCCCATTTTTTGGGGGTGGAGCGGGCACCTGCCAAGGTCAAGTCAGATCCGATTGAACCCCTGGGCATGTCTGCTCCACCCCCCAAAAGTGGGACCCCATACTTTTCACATTCAAATTCCCACGACAAGCACAGTTCTCAAAACCAAAACTAAAAGGGAAGGACCAGCTCGCACAGACAGAGGGGTGGACTCGCATTCTTGTGAATCGTGATCGGGACAAGGTAGAGCCTTGTGCCCAAGGCACCGCGAGGCCATCACCGCCACCGCGGCCCCTCTCACCCGCTCCCTGTGAGTTCGCAGCGGCTCATGAAAATCCTCGGGGTTTTGAGAATGCCTTGGATTCAGAATTCTACTATCAAAGTTTCAACGTGAATTTTGTCCTCAGAGATTGGGCATGAATTCGAACCTTCTGTTGGCCACCGAGCTTGCGTGTCCGCAACATTGGCGTCGCTTCCACGTCCTTCACGTCATCTTTTGCACGGCTTCGTGTTGCAAGCTTCCCTAGTGCGCTCTCCTCCCTCTGCACTCGTGTCATGGCGGACGCCCCGTGAGAATTCGACCACAACTCACACACTCCTTCACATTTGCAATTCTGAATTTTGAGAGGGGGAAGGCGGCCGCGCCCAAGAGGTGGGGCTCGGCAATGTGCGGGGGGTGGAGAGCATCGATCGGGGTGACGATGAGTTGGCGGGGACCTGAAATTAGAAAGTGCAGGGAGGTAGGGATGGATGCCCAGGCCGCGGCCTGCATCGGCGAGGCTTAGGACTGGAGTGAAAAATTTGAACTAGCGGGGACGGCGGGTGGTCCGGTCGATCCTCTCTGCCTTCTTTTAATATCCATATCCCTCCAGAACCAGCGGCACTGGATTCATAGAGGGCATGAACTTTTGAAAATGACGACCTCACCGAGAACGTGAATGACGAAATCTAGCCATGCAAGACTTTCGCCATGTACGCGGTGGTTGTGACAACGCAGTCACCCGCGGGGCTTTGCTTGGGCTTGGCCGCACTCAGACCAGACAAAGGACGACATTTTTAATTTGCGTATCTTATGTACGTTAAAGGTCTAGGATGTTTCTATCTTTGTAAATTCTACAAAGTAATCCAATTGTTGATCTTATTCCTTTATTTTTTATATGCCAAATTTCAGGGATGGAGAGCATGATTCCTAACCGTAAAAACGGCCAACTACTTTTGTACAGTCAGAGTCTACGTTTCTTCCCAAAATCCTTCCTCTTGCGACGAAGACTAATCACTTGTCTCTCTCAGGGGATCCACGGTTTGCCCCAAACTGAATTTTATTGGTAATTGAGTATCCCTATGGGATCTCGTGTTTTCCTAATTGTTCAATTTCACAAACGCATTGGACACATTGATTCCCAGAATCCTAAACCTCCTTTGTACAAGAAAAGAGCGGAGAATGTCAATTGGGACATTGAAATAGCAAACATGGAATTAGTACTCACAATGGCACTGGAGTTGTCTTCTTCTTGCTTCCGGTTGACACCTGATTCCTCTAGCATGGGCTGACTTCCAACTACGTTTTTTGGTGCGGGGCCTTCCTCTCCACTACATCCTCCACCAGCAAAGCGAAGGGACTTCCTCGGCTCTCCAGGTGTAGACTGAGAAGTCCTAGACACTACCTTCTTCTTGTTCATCTTGGACTTCTTCAAAGCCTTGGAGGAGGAGAAAAAACAACTACGACGCCTCTTTCTACTCCTCACGTCAATGGGCACAAGTTCAGCTCCTGGGGATTCCCCAAGCATAAGGGCAAAGAACTCTACATGAAACCTCCCTCTCCTCTCTACAACCGATGAGATGATGACCAATTAAAATGCACATGGCGATGTTGAGACACAAAACATATGCACTTTTTTTAGCGCTTTGGCCCAAGTGTTCTACATGGATTTGATAATTTCCTTGGTGCTCCTCGGGCAACCAAGCGTATTTACTCCACTTCATGGAAGGGCGTTTAATGTGCCGCTTAGAGGCAATTAAATAGGTGGGGGATTTCTAGATCAACCGACACAATTATTTTTGCTCTTCTTTCAATGCATGGGTGACGGATGTAGTGCCTCCACTTAATGAAAGGTAACAAATAAATGATGAGGCCATTTCAGTTTTCCCAAGGTCACGGACATGGAATAAAGGACTACTTGGACGGCGGGCCATAATGGGCAGATACCTCTAGCGGTGGATTTTATCTCTCAAATAAGATGATTAATTATCATACCTACCCTAATTAACGTATTGCTCACCCAAATTTAAATTCCAAAATGAAAGGCTACTACATAAGGCCATTTGAATTTGGATGCCTTAACTAATCCCAAATTTTCATTGCCTCTCAACGTCCATCAACTCTTGCTTGTGTTCCACGAGGATGGCTTGTATTAGAGTGCATGGTCAAGATGCTCCGCTTGTGTTTCCCGTAGACGATGGACAATTAGCCAAGGTCATGAGTCACCTCCTATACGTACGCTTCAAATTTGTAGAGTCCTCCATCTACATTGAAGAGGAAAAATTGTCCCAGTCAGGTGAATTGGTGCAATCCATTTCGGTTGTCAAGAATCTAGATGGAGATAGCCATTGCTGGTACCTAGCCCTAGGGAACTATAGGGCTTATGGACTTCTGCTTTCCATGCTAGGGGTTTCAACAGAAATTTGGAGTCGACAGTCGGATAACTCCACAGTCGACATGCCATATGTTGCACGCACGGTGACACCCAGTCCACCTCATGAGGGCTTCCCGTTGCTCCCTGAGAGTACAATTCTACGGTCAATGAAGGTAGAGAAACTAGAATCCATCATAGAATTGTCGAGTGAATCAGAAGGGGAGTCACCTAATGTGATGCTTGAAAAGAAACAATGCCCAATCCCTTTTGAGTCGAGGGAAGAGGCTTCTACACACTCAGAACCAAACACCCCCTACTATAGTCCAACCCCATCGCTATTGTCACGTCCTCCAGTGCACCCATCACCGACTCAACAAGTCAGCATAATGGAGTGCTTGAAGAGATTGGCGACCATGCGGCGTTCTCGGAATGAACTGTCCAACATAGATGTTGACGCCGTCAAGCACCACCGTGTGCAGTACTTGCCAACTCATTTCAACGGGGACGTCATCTTCGAATTGCCCCCGTGTCGATCTACATCCTCCTCCTCGGCGGCCAAGAACCTCGAGGGAATGGACAGGCGGTACGACGGACACCCGTGGTGTAAGCTGATGACCACGAACATTCACAATTTCGACAACCTCAAGTTCCGTAAGTCATACTGCGTTGGACACCTTGCTTGTCAAAATCCTAAATGTGATTATGTGAAAAGGGCTTCCAAAATGAACGAAACGGAGTGGACCGGTTACACGGTTTGCCCTTTTGGTAAAGGGGGGACTCCTCCCAAAGATTGTACTCTAGTATGCAAAGTTTGCAAGAGCCCCCCTCTGTGCTTGAATACATGTGATGCTAGAATATACTACGTATATTGCGAGAATGAAAAAATGACTAGGGCCGCTATACACTTCGGAGATCATACGCACCCTGTAGCGAAGGGCGTGTATAGAGACTCCGCAGAGAAAATCTCGGGACTCATTGCACAACAAGTGGCCAAAACGCCCACGGCCACCAACTCAGCAATTGCACTCTCCGCCAGCAAAGAGTTCTTCACGAACTATTTGTTTCACAATGGAGAGGGGGAGAAAGAGATGTTGAAGGGAGAGGAGCTAGAGGAAGTCATGGATCGATTCCAATATCTTAGCAGTCCGAACATTAGGAATGTCATTTCATCGTTTCGCTCCAATAACAAGGGAGGGGTCATCGACAACATCATGACAATGAAGAAAGAGTCAAAGTTCGAGTTCATACATGATAGTGTCTTCCCAAGATAGGGAAGGGAGAAGGTCTACCTCTTCAAAATGCTCACAGAAGGACCCGGAAGTGGAGTGGACCTCGTCAAACGAATGCAACCAGGAGGGGATTTACAAAACACATGGATAATGTTTGACCATGTCAAATGCGTCAACGAGTGGAGCACAATGGCATGCCACGTGTACGATGCGGAGTACAAAAAAGTCATGACCGTGGCCACCTGTGATATGCAATCGGAGAACACAAAGATCCAAGTCCAGTTCTGGAGATCTCTAAACACGGTCATGGAAAGACATGGAGTGGAACACACCAACTTTAAAGGATTCATGGCTGACAGCGCCATGGCCAATTGGAATGCAGCACGAATTGTCTACGGAAGTGGGTCGCCCGATGAGAAAATGGAGAATCGCGAGAGAACGTGCTTGCTACATTGGAGTAGTTCGCTCCACAAGCATACCCAAAAGCACATCAAAGAAGCATTCCAACAACAACACATTACCCTCTGCAAACAATACAAAGAATCCAAGACTGTCGAAGAAGCAGAGACCTGGTACCTCGCAATTCGATCTTGGTGGTTGTCATCGGGTGCTGCAAGTGAAGAAGACCTTCACCACTTGGACCACTGGCTAGCCTTCTGGCATTTTCGATACCTACAGTGGGGAGGCTTCATGACTATGGTAAGTGACTTCGTAAGTTGATTTTGAATTATCCGTTCTCCTCTATCTAAAGCGGTTGTTGAAAAATAGAGGTGTACCCTCCAAACTTAGAGGCATGTACGTCGCGACTTTGATTGAGAATATTCCTGTAGGAATTACTTTTACCCTTTACAAATTCATTGATGAGCATGTGAGGGGGGACCCAAATGAGGGGTTCAAGGATAGGGCACCCAGACCTCAGTCGAATCCGATCGAAGGTTCTAGGCTCAATTATGTTATTTTATTTTGGGAGACTCCCACTCCAGAAGGAGCTCTTGGACCCCCTCCTCAGAATCTCATGTTAGTCTTTTTCCTCCAAAGTAGACGTCTTGTGTAGTACTCATTCGTAGAGAAAAGAATCTCTTTTGTATTTTTACATTTACAAACGTCTTGCTGTGTAAGCAAATGAGGTTCATACATTTGCAATTAGTCCAAGATGATCACATGGGCTATTAACCCTCGAAACTGAAATTTGATGTCCTCACTCATGTGTTACGGACGGATGGATTTGTAGAAATTGAGTTTGGAGGAGATGACCGACCTACCTTTCTACAATTTGTCTGAAACGGTTCACAACAAATGGCTTCAAATGTTGGGAAAGAGAGGAAACAACCTCTTTGACGCAACTTGCGATGACAGCATTCGTGCATGGATGCAAATGACCAACTATCGGGCATACCTCAAAGGACATGATCTGGATTAGGGCCATCCAAGGGGGAGCTCAAACTCAGAGCTGCGAGACGAAGTGGATGTCCCAAGAAAATTGCAGAAGCGTTGAACACGTTGCCTGGAGCAGAGGGAGTGGGAACAAGAATACCACACTTGGAAGGAGAGGAAATCTTTGGGAGCACAAAGAGGAAGTTGGACATACCCATCGGTGATGCCGGAGATTCACATAGACCAGACAAAGTGAACTTCTCTCAACCACGTGTGAGAACTAGGTCCACAACGGCTTCTCTTCAATCTTTGGAGGGCCCAAGTGAACAACCTCAAACCCAAAACCCTAAACATGTCACTACAGCATTTGAAAGTGACTATGACACCTCCAAGTGGCACATTGCTAGGATCAGCCACAAGTCCAATGCAAAATGCCATGCTCAACAACGGACCACCAACATCAAGTGCGCCTCCAAAATCGCAAGGGGAAAGAAGGGAACACCAGCTCCAACCTATCGGGGCAGAAAGGAAGATTATGGGAGCAAGCGGGAGGTGGTGGTCGACTTCTGGTTCTGTTGGGATGACATTGAACGATGTGTGAAGGGTACAAAAAGGAAGTGGGTCATTGACTGGCCTGAGGTACCAAAGGTGTGGCCCATTCTCAGTGGGACCAACCTCAATAGGGAGGAGACTCTGCTCCTGCAACATGCAGGCTTCCACCTTCAGGAAAGGCCGACATTGTCCCCACGGCGACTCTTCACTATGTCGAAGGTTTTCCAAACTGTCTCCTACGACCAACCAATGCCCAAAAACCCGGATGCATATCCAATGGTTAGGAACAACCGAACCATTTGGAGGATAGCCAATGCACCAACTACGGAACAACGGAACAAGTGGGAAAGTGCGGCAAATGTTAAAGGACAAATTGTGGGAGTCACCTTGCTCCCCTTTCCAGGCCTTGGTGCAATAGTGGCACTTGAGACAGGGACAAACACAAATAGAAACATCTATCGAATTACAGTGGGTATGTTCCCCACGTGCACATGCCCAGACTTCGTGAATATGGTTGTTTTAGCTATTGGAGGTCGACATCAATACGTGAATTACAAACACCTATACTACTTATATAGGTACTTCTGCAAGATGGACATCCATGAAGACAAATTCATGCATGCACCTAGTTATAGCTTCAATGAATTGCAGCTACTCCTAGTTCGAGCAGGAATCATTACAGTTCCAGCATAGGCAACCCTACATTTATCCGTGTACTTCAATTACATAGTATTCATTCACACATATTGCAATTGAAATGATTTGCACTGTACTAAGGGAAAATTTTAATGCATTCATGAAATATAGAAGCATGTTTGATAAGTGAAGTGCTTTGTTGCCAATTCATAGAAATGACTATATTTCCAATTTTTTTTTTTCCTAGTTTCAAAATTTCTTCACAGTCTTTTTACTTCCAATGCGTTCCTATTCGTTTTCGCATTTTTTTAATTTAAATTTTTATTTAATTTTTGTGTCCCCAATTTTCTTTTCCCAATTCTTTTCCTTTCCCCCTTTTTTTTCCTTTCCCCATTTTTTTTTCTCTTCCCCTTTTTTTTCCTTTTTCCCCTTTTTTTTCCTTTTCCAATTTTTTTCCTTTTTCCCTTTTTTCCCTTTCTTCATTCCTTGGATTCCTCTTTTCTTTTCCTTTCAACATTTCGTTTATCTTCTCCATTCTCTACAATTTGGAGGAGGATGTCAACATTTTGGCAGTTCTTACAATTGTAAAGAGAAATGAATTTCATAATTGTAAATTATGTAAACCACCGGAACTTAAGATTCGAGTCCAAAGCTGACCTTTAATCCACCATGGATTGTACTCATCATTTCCCCTAAACCTTCAGGTTCTCTACTCACCCTACACATATGCACTTATACAAACTCGCCCCTAAACCCAATTGTTCCAGAATACCCTAAACCAAACCCTATGTATTCAAATTAGGTAGTGAAAACATCACAACTAAGTTGTGTCCAAATGGCATCTATCTATAATACCGAAACCATGTAACATATTTCCCATTATAATCATTGAAGTAAGTGTTGCATATTTCCAATAAAATTTGACAATCTTTTCCCAAAGTAATAAGCAATTTCAGAGGAATAAAAAATAACTCATTCCAAAGTCCACGGTTTTAGGGGACACGGTCATAGGTCACAATATTCACTTAAAATAGGAAATTTTTGTCTATTTTGGGAGAAAAAATGAACAAAAAATATTTGGGGGCAAAAAATAGCCCCCAAAAAGTTTTGGAGGCTCTAGGCTCACATACTCCACGCTCACAGCTCACAGGCTCACGGCTCTAAGCTCACACGCTAGCGTCGTTGCACCCTCGTGGACCGAAGGAGATGTTATTGGAGAGGGTACTCATTGGGGTACTAGAAAGTGGATGGTGGTTTGCAACCTCAGTGGTAACCATTGTGAATGCCACATGGATGAGGTGGATGTACGCCTTGCAATTGGACCACATGAATGTGCTATGGGAAGTGAGGGTGGCCATGGTTATGGGTGGATTAAGCGCAAGGCCAACTTCAATCCTTTTTCTTTAGGCCAACCGGTAATGGCCATAGAGAAGACATAGGCGAATGATCCGGAAAGAGGGCAAGCTAGCGATACTCATATATTGGAGCTTGACAATTATCTTTATGATAGTGAAGGTGCGGATCAGACAGAGCATGTGCAAAACAACACGATTATGGTTCCAAATGCACAGGAGCCCAATATCATGCGGATGGTAGCAGATGCTCCAATAGTGGATTATGATTTTCCTTCAGATGTGGAAGGAGTCGATGGAACACAAGATTCCAAAGCACGAACTACCTTCCCTAGGGTAAGTACATGCCTTCGAACTTACATGTTGGATATTAACAAAGATGAGGGAGTGCTCACCACAATGTTCCACATAATCAAGGTTTAGATGATGTCGATTCTAGTGACTTAGAGTGGTTTCTGGACTACTGTAACACTCTTGAGAGCGACGATTCCAATTGGGAAGATAATATTGACATTCAACCATATCCAGTGGATGATGGTCTTAGTAATTGGTGCATGCAGTTAGAGGCATTTGCACCGGAGTACTTAGAGATAGACAAACTCGCATGATACTACCGGGAGTCCGCGTGGAATTCTACAAGCGTGGACTTTGTTAGGAGTCGTGACGATTTCTGTGGACCACCTCCTACTTTGAAATATCCAACAGTTTCTGGATTGCCACAACTTGAATGTGTGTTTAACTTATATTAGTCAGAATGTACTTTAGATCGTATCATGCTAGAAACCAACAGGTATGCCACAACTATTTTGCCGCCTACATTAAATCAAGCAAAGCATACAAATGGCGGTCTTTCTTGGAAAGATGTAACCCGCTCTGACATTCGAGGTTGGATAGGGAATTGTATCCTTATGGGTTGTAAGAAGCTTCCTAGTGTGCATCATTATTGGATGAAAAGCCAAGATTTAATTTATTGCCAAGTCATTTCTCAAGTCATGACATTGGCTAGATGGGAAATCATCCTCATTTGTCTCCACTTGGTGGACAATAGTAGTATTGAGCGGGACCTTGGACATCCAAATTTTGATAGGATTGCCAAAACATGATGGTTATTAGACAATTTCATGGAGGTGTCTAAAGAGATTTACAACCTTGATAGAGAGATTATGGTTGATGAGTGTGTTGTCCCCTACAAAGGACGCTATTGTTTTATTAGACAATTCATGGCTGATAAACCAGTTCGGTTTGGCATTAAAGTTTGGTTATTAGCAAGCTCAAAGAGTAGGTTTGTTTGGAAAATTGAAGTTTATTTTGGAAAGGGTACTGGCACTGGGGAGCACGGACTTGGATATCATGTTGCTCAAAGGATGTTAAACGGACTTGAGCATAGAGGGCATCATGTTGTATTGGACAACCTCTTTGCTAGTGTTAACTTGTTTCATGAGTTAATGGTGAAGGGAGTGTGGGCAACTAGGATGGTAAGACGGACTAGTAAGAATCTGCCAAGTGGGCTTTATAGAGATTCTAATAGCGAGGTTCGAGGATCTATATTTATTCGCGTTCACGTGCATTGCCAAATGGATATAGTATCTTGGCAAGATAAGAAACTCGTGACTTTATTAAGTACTACGGTTGCACCTTGGGCTCTTGAAGTAAAGGTCCTTAGGCGAATATTTGGTTTGCATAGACAATTGAAGGTTCCATCATCTCCAATGCATAAAGCATATGTGGAATACATGAGGGGAGTTGATTTTACTAATCAACTATGAGGAAACTATTCGTCGCAACTTTGATGTCATAAATGGTGGATCAAAATATTCCATTTACTGATTGATCAATCAATGGTAAATTCCTATGTTACTTGGATTCACGAGATGGAAGAATTAGGATTGAAGTATATGACTCATTTAGCTTTTAAGATTGACGTTGGAAAGTCCCTTATACAAGATGCTACTAACACTAGGTGCCGATAGTGACATTTGCTGCCCTCTAAACCACGGCGTCCTTCTACTACACATGCCCATTTCCGGTCATTGCTTAAGAGATGTTGTGTAGTTTGCGGTCATCTTCAACGATGGTATTGCCAAGCATGTGGGAGCAAGTGGATGTGTCGTTAGGATTGCTACCTTGCACATCACCAAACATTACATCAGAAGGGAAATTTCTAGAAACTAAGTTGTTTTTAAAACCATTGCTTTCTTGGCAAGCTAGTACCAAGAAGAAGCCTTTGACTTGGGTAAACGAGGACTACAATCATGCCTTAGAGAAAGCAGAAGAAGACGTGAAGCATGGTTTAACACCAACAAATCGTCGTCGAAGCATGTAAACCTTGACTTTTGATATTCACAAGCATTGATTTTCTAAAAGGTGTACTTTTGTGATTTTTGATATAGTCGGTGATGATTTGTTTTCGTATTTTCCTAGAATTTGCAATTCATGCAATTACTGTTTATAGAATACTCCCAATTTTGAACCAACACTTTAGGTACCTAGGCATTTTCAAAAGCATTGTTTTAATTCAATAAGATGGTTGATTGGATCTTTATTGAATGTTTGTTTGGATTTTGCATTACACATTCTTTCAATCAATGTTGTCTTGGAAGTTCAATTGAGTGAGCAGAGTTGTAGTAAATAGTTTTGTCAATTCCCTCGCTATAGTTTTATTGACTTTTCTAAAGAAAAAAATTGAGGCAACCATATTGTATCTTTCATTTTCAATGTTCGTATGCTACCATTCTCACTAGATCTTATTGCCTTGTGCCAAGTTGAAAATTAAGGAGATCTCCTTTACAACTCTGAAGGTAAATAGTTGTAGTCTATTGCAAATTAGAATGCATGGGATACTAAGTTAAAATAATGGTATTCCATATATTATTTCTCGATTTATTTCCTTCTTTATCTCTAAAGTCTAGTAATGGTTTAGATTTGTGTTAAAGCAAATACAAAATTATTACAAAATGATTTGAGACACTTGAGGTGGATGTGTACTTCCAATTTTCAAATTTCTTGGGACAGTGCACCAGATAGGATTGGTGTGAACTAACCCCCTAGCTTGTCTGCCTCTAGTCATTTCTAAGGTGCAAGTAAAATTAAAGACCCTCTACTTTGCGCTTAAAAGATTTATCTTGTACATCTCTCTTAGCTAATTTGGGGTCTCTCATTACAACTATAAATTCAAAATTTGCAAATTCAAGCTAATAGTTTCAACCAAGAAACATAACTTTTTATTCTCTTTAATTAGATACCAAAAATTTATTCCAAATTATTTGGAATTCAAAACCAATAGCTTTTCAACGAGAGGGCAGAGAGGTTGTAATGTATCCTAAAATTGATTATACGTCATTATCCGACCACAATCCCCTGTCCTTGCTCAAAGGTAGGACACCTTCATAGCTTGAAATAGACACGGTCCCCGGTGTGTTTGTTTATTTAGCCTTCACAGTCTTTTTTGTTTTCTTCTCTTGTCCTTGGTTTCAGTCCTTCTTATCCAGCTTTCCAACTTCATCGTCCTATATTTCTTATCTTTTTTTCTTTTCTTGATACACATAGACAATTTCCATTGAAAGGGAAAAAGGTACAACAAACCAGAGGCAAAAATACAATTTTAATCTCTAATAAAATTTCTAGACAAGTATAGATAGGAAACATGATTGACAATTTTGGATACACCTACGTTATTAGTGGATTTGATAGTAATGTAAGAAATGAATTATATAATGAATTAACCTTGTAAGAATAAAAATATATCATAGGGATAGTCTACTAAAATTATTCAATCACTAGATGAAATAGGTGTATATTTTGTTTCATAAAAATAAATTTACTATTTATAGAACAATTTGAATCCTTGTTTTCAGTGACTACAACTTTTCAACTTCAAAAATTCATAATTTATTCCGCAAAGGTCCAAAAAATATGAAACAACTTGGATACCATACCAATTCCATTCTTCTTACTACAAAAAATTACTGAAAATTGTATCAAGGAGTTCTAATTTCCCCCAAAAGGCAATCAACTCTTAAATGGTCGTTTTGAGAGCAAACTACCTTCCTGTACATCTCATATACAAAATGCTGAAGCTAGAGCCCTATACACGAATATCGTTCTCCTAAGTATAGGGCCGGTATAATTTAGAGTATTTCAAGTTTTATACATTTCTAATGACAAAGAATGAATCGGCAGTGAGTGAGAGTGAAGACAAGTCTCTCTGCCCCACTTGTACAATATTTTCATTCACAAACTGGCTCCACCCATTTCTAAAGAAAACCCTGAGACGGCCCATGGTGTTAATAGAACAGCAATTGATAGTACACTTGGAGGAGTCCTCAGGAATGCCTTGAAGTTGAACCTGAGTTCCAAGTCGAGTGTAGTTTTTTGTCAAAAAGCTTGCGGGAATCTCCTTCGAGGAGACAAAAAACAAGGCAATACATATTCATGAGAATGTTGCTGTAAGTTTATTAGCTCTGAATGGATGCTGCACCTCGTAATTAGGTCAAATGGAAATTCGTTGTTGTGACACCGAGACAACCAATTTGTTGCCAAAAGCATAGAAGACAAATTGGATTTGAAATGGAGATGTCCAATATGGAAGCGAGAAATTGAAGTAGGGAGATTTTAAGTGTTTGTAGCAAGGTGCTACTCATAGTTGTTCATTTGAGAAAGTGAGGAAGCTTACTTTGATCTTGATCAAGGCTGGCGCTGTTGTTGACGACTTTTGATACAAATTCAAGTTCCATTTGCTGAACCATCTGGACGAAGAGACTCTTAGGTTAATTGGTACGAAAGTTGAGTCACTGATGAATTTCTAAATTGAAATGATTCACTAAGAATTTCTTGTCTGTTGTTGTTAAGGCTCTATTTGCACTAAACTTGGAGAATGTCGGAGGGGCTTTGAGAAGAATCATGAGAATTTGAAGTAGAAACTTTCGCAACATACATCTTAGACACAGTAGTGTTCTTTGCGAGCAAAGTTTCGCTCAGTGGATTTTCTAACTCTTGATTGTTGTTAGCATAAATTTTGCAACCATGTGGGATTACTAGAAACATTTTTGTTTCTCTCTGACAAATTCGGCTTTCGCACAAAAAGCCATCCAAGAGTGCTAGTGAGGTGAAACAATATAAATTTGAAGTTTGTCCATCTTGGCTCAAAGAATATGTTCCTTCTGTTTATAATACTACTGCTAGTAAGAAGTTAGAATTAGATAGTCGACGGGAAAGGTGGGAGTGCCATTGCCTGACAAACAAAGATTGAATGTGTTACTTGATAGTAGCACCAATTAACTATAAATTTCCAATTAGATGTCCCAAGAGCCATGACGAGGGTGGTCTCTATCCTACTCTCAACGTACTTCTCAGTTTATGCATAAGAAACAAATCACCTCCGTCTTAGATTTGTGATATAGATGTATAGAGGCTTGTTTTTTATCAATGATATTCCTAGTTGTTAAAAAAAATCTATGAAATACAAGTAGAGGACATTGTGGGCCCTAAGTTGACAAGCATGGCAGCGAAGAAGGTCACCTGGAAAAATCGGATCTATGTCACTTGGGCCCGTTAGTCTCATAGTAGAAGAAGCATCGGTGCATGAGGAGGATTTGCCCAGGTTGCCCGAGGCCCAGTCCTAACCCCACAAACAGATAGTCACAGTCGATGCCCATCATGGATTGCGAGTTTTTTATGGAAACTGATAGTGTAGAACAGTCCCTTTCTAAATCTATCTCTATGACAAGCCTGTGCTGAGCCGACATCTTCGAAGCTAGGGTTAGATTCAGCAGTTCAAAAGCACTTCCCAGATCATCCCATGGTTGCCATATATTTCACTGGTCCGGGCCCTTTGAGCACATCAAGCATTGTTCTGGTGTTGCGAATTTCAACAGTTTAGTGTGCTTCCTGCAAAAACCGCATTTTGCTCTCAAGAGACAGTTTCACAATCTTAAAGATGTTGCCCAGGGTTGGTAAGAAATTATCTAGTGCAGATCTCAGATGATCAACAATATAGCAATTGGAAAATTCTTTTCATGGCGAGGGACCAGAACTCCAGGTTAGGAACGTGCTCGGGGTACTCATTGGTGCTCCTCATGAAGTAGAAGAGCCGATGACAGCCATGAAGAACGCTCCAAAACTACTGGCATGCTAAAAGGTGAATTTGTCCAGTTGTATGGATTTGTCCTAGTTTGAGTGTGTCCCAGTCTACCCTCTAAGTGTAGAGCCCTGTCGACACTTATATCTTGTAGTGAATCTGATGCATGGAGTTTTGCGATGATGACCTCTTGGGAGGTGCGCCCAGCGGTGACACTTGGCTTTCTGTTGCATTTGCACATGTTTGCGTGACCTAGTGATGTCCGAGCACGTCATGCCTCTGGGGTGTCTCGCTTGTCCACAATGTGAACTTATGTTGTCCCTATTCAATCTGTCGCCTTTGTTGGTGGCAGTGTCGCATTGTAAATGCGTTCATTATGTGAAAATACATAATTGTTTATTAAATTGGAGTGTTTTTTTCTAGAGTCTCAAGAAACAAATGGGGTCATACTCCACTTAAACTCTTTTTTTTACCTCTATTTGACAAACATTTAGTTCTTTGATTTCTATACTTGAAGACATTTTAATATTTTTGTTTGTTTGTTTGAAGTTGTAAAAACAAAAGGTAAAGCTTGTTTTACCTTTTCTTTATTTTTATTTTTTTTAATAGATTAAAAGTCCATGTAGATGATGTGGATAGACTTATCGAGGATAGGAGGTGGCCCATGGGTGTATTATGGCCCATGTGACATCTTAATGGCTAAAATCCACTAGCTTAGATGGATAGCATGGAGGTTGAGGTGGCAAATGAAGTGGAGAGTCATCTTCTTTCTCCTCCTTGTTTGATTAAGGAAACCCGTCACTTTGAGAGGGCATTGCAAATTGTACATGGAGATTTTGGTAATGAAATTTTGAGAGCTTGTGTATCTTGTTTTTGTGTTTCCAAAAAGCTATCACTCATTAAGTTTGGAGTTAGTATGTGTAAGTTATGAGTTTTGGAGTGAAGTGATATAGAGCTGCCTCAAACTTTCAAGAGAGTGAGCTTTGGTAGACTATAAAAGGTGGACAGTACCTTAGTTTTGAGTGAAACTTAGGGAGGTTTTAGATACTTCTTTTTCTTTTCAAAATGGGTTTATTTTCTTGGTTTGGAGGTATTATATGAAAGTTATGGGCTTGAGAGTGAAAGGGTGAAGAGATACTTTCAGGTTTTCAAGAGAGTGAGCTTTGGTAGTCTATAAAAGGTGGACAATACTTTAGATTTGAGTGAAACTTGGAGAGGTTGTAGATTCTTCTTTTATCTTTCCAAAATGAATTTATTTTCTTGATTTGAAGCTAATATGTGAAAGTTGTGGGCTTGAGAGTGAAAGGGTGAAGAGATACTTTCGGGTTTTCAAGAGAGTGAACTTTGAAAGGCTATGAAATGTGGAAAGTAGTTTAGATTTGAGTGAAACTTGGAGAGGTTTTAGATACTTCTTTTTTCTTTTCAAAATGGGTTCATTTTCTTGATTTGGAGCTAATATGTGAAAGCTATGAGCTTAGGAGTGAAGTATAGGTGAGCTACCTTTGAGTTGGGAAGGGTGAACTTTGACCAACCATAAAAGTCGGATAGTAGCTTAGTTTTGAGTGAATTTTGGAGAGGTTGTAGAACTTTTTGTTAACTTTTCAAGGACATATTGCACTCTTAGTTTGGAGTTGTAGTGCAGACGTGGCACTCATTCATTTATCAGATACTTCTTCAAGGGGAGTTTATGAAGGATATGACTTTTTTTTCTACTATTTTTTATCACATATGATGTATATTGAGACCCCATGACATCTTTTGAGGGATGTATGGAGATGTGATAGTATTTTGGTTCATACGGCATCATCCGGGGGTTTATTATTATGTTTACAACTTTATATGACCACGGGATCTTCCATTATTTGGGTCACATCTAGTTGTTGCTAGAAGCCCCACATTTTCCAACCCAAGGCTTCTCTACTCGACAACGGACTCATTTATGTTCATGAGGAACCTTGAAATGTTCCTGCCATGTAGAAGCTTAAAAACAATGCGACCATGAATGAGCATATAGAAAGAATTCAAGTGTAAGCTCTGGGTTACTTTGGTTAGAAAACTGACCATTCCTTTTTGTTTCCTCTTTGTAAATCATCTGACTTGTGATGCAGAGAAGAACTTTGTGTCTACTTTTTCTACAGGACTTCAGTTTGATTATGTTTTTGATTGGACAATTCTCGAGTACCAGTGGTCTCAAGTTGTTGGTTCTCCCTCTCGTGCAATGGTATGTCTTACTTATTAGTCTCCTAATACTCTTCCTAGAAAGTTTTATCCTTTAAAATAGAACTCATTGCTTTAAAATATTTTAAGTTTTCCACATACTTTTAGACTTTTGCTAGGTCATTTGGATACATGGTTGTGCATCTATGATTGCGACTTGGTTAGGCATGCACTATTGAGAGTTTTTGTTTATATAGAGAATTTGTGATTTTTTAATTCGGTTTCTGGATTCATATCTTACTTTGCAGCACTGCAATCTTGAATCTCATTAATTTCACCAATTTCATAATAATATATTTCGACTTGAACATTCAATGAGATTTTTGAAGTCATGCCACTACATTGGTCCATTCGGAGTTCTCATTGTGAAGCTCAGTAAGATGAAGACTTTGTTATGAATAGTACTATATGATTTTGTCATTGTTGGTGATATTCAAAAGATTAGGAATGTTGGTGATCTCGTTCAAGTGATAACATGGGGGTGATTTGAATCATTGCAATTGTAATTTAGGATTTAGCCAATGTAGTGCAAAATCAGAGAGGTGGAGATGGCAGCGGTGCTATTCTGTGAGCGTGCAAGCATGAGCCTGTGAGCGTTGAGTAGGGATTTTGTGAGCAAGGAGCTTAGAAATTTAAAAAACAATAAAAATCTCAATAATATTTCTTAAAAAGGATTTTCTTTGATAATTTTGGTCAATAATTTCTATTTATAGTAAGTACTAGGACCTATTGCCACGGACCTATTATTGTGGACCTATTACCGTGATTATGTATTATTTGTATTAAATCTTTTATTTTCAATAGTGTCTAAAATATTAGAAGTACACATTGTGAAGGCAAAGAGCTCAATTGGTGTGAATGACAAATGGTGATGGAAAAAGGATTGTATAGTATATTCCACTAAATTCCAATATTTGTCCAAAAAGAAATTGATATTTTTGAAGCCACGCTTGAAGCTATATGTATAAGTTGAATCTAAGGTTTTTCAGTCTTAGATTTCAAGCACTCAGAGATTTTTGGGCGTCTAGATATGTTGAAGGCTCTTGTTTGGAATCTTGATGATACCGGCCTTCATAAGGAGGCGCTTCACTTCATTGTAGTTGAAGCTTGGGGAATGTATGAACTTGTCTTCTACTAGGTTCATTTTCAAAAATAACAAAATAAGGAATGAAGATGTTTGTAATTAATATATTGATGGCGTATACCAATACTCTCCCACTTATTGCAATGCTTTGTAGTATGAGTATTTGCAATATATCGAATGGGCTTGCTCCTTCGAGTTGTTGGATAGATGTCCACATGCAAAAGCTTGGTTGATCGTAAATTACTGTCTCAAAATCATTAGACATTGTAAACAATTGTCAAGGTGATATGGGTGGTGGTTGCTCTTAGAGTTGGAAGCGAGCCTCCTCCAACAAAAGTGTTTTTCGTGTATCAAACTAGTGCCTTTCTACATAGGCCACACGTTTGGTATTGAGGGCTAGTCAATTACCCAAGCATCTTTAGAACCTTAAATACAATATAGAATGTCAAAAGGGATTGAACCAAAAAGAATTCACAATCTCTTTATTTCTGCCATATTGTTTTTTTCTATTGCAATATGTTGAAGCTAGAATGTCTTTAGATCCTTTGAAATTTGGGCAACACATTGAATGTTTGTTCTTCACTATTGAGCTTGACATTTGTAGCTAGACTTGTGCATGAGAAATTCTCACAATATGCCATTGCAAAATATCCAAATCACTCTTCAATGTGGTTGTAAAGTGTGCCGCACATGCCCAGAGTTTGCAAGGGTGTTTGCTTGTTTCAAAGACTTGATGGAAACACGTGTGAATTGGATTTGAACCCATGGCTAAGAATGGCTAATAAGATATCCGAGATTGGTTTTCAACATAGAGAGAGAAAGAGGAAGAAAAGGGGAATTTTTTATTCTTGAGATAAAAGGAGTTGCAACAGTCTTGATTGAAAGGAAAGAAGGTTGTATTGAAATGGAGGGAGGCTCTACTAAAAGGAATGCTTAAAATTCAGAATTTCAAAGGTAAAAACCTGGAAGAAGTACAAATAGAGAGTTATGAGAATCTACATTTCATTGAAGATGAGACAAACATACTATGTAGTTTGGGAGGTTCATTGAACTTCTTTGGACAATACAATGTAAATAAATCTATGCAAGCATGACCAACACATTTGGTTTGGGATATATTTATTTTTGTTTGGGATCAAGAACAAAGGAATGAATGAATGCAAAATTCATAGTTCATGATGAACTGCACAAAATCCTAATTTCCAAAAAACAATTAACCGTAAACTAGATCAAAATGAAGAGATATTTCTGAATATCTACCATTGACATTTCAAAGATAATGGATTTATTTTATAATATGGCATTCACATTTTCAGTTTCCAAATATTCAATATTCTAGTCAACAATCATTTTAGTATTGAGACTTTGGCATAGTACAATCAATTGAGGAGGGTTACATACAATAAAAGGGATAGGCTTGTAATTTTGAGGTCAGCCACTCGGAACTTTTAGATCCCTAGATTGCACTTGAAGTGATTAGCTAGTGATTGATTGGGATGGGTGCCTTGTAGTGTATTGACGCACAAGGCACTACAAGAGAAAGGGGTGTTTTAAGTATTGTCTTAGACATATAGTCCTACAAGTAATGACCTTAAAGGGGTGTTTTCAGTAAAAATTTACTAAATACACATGTATTAAGTTTTTCAAGTTTATTTTTCAAGTTTTTTCAATTTATTTATATTAAGAGTTTACAACTCAAGAACACATAGTATTAAAAAAATTGCAAAAATTGCTATAAAAAATGCAATCCAAAAAACTTGAATCTAAAGTACTCAATCGTCCTTTGCAATAGTAAAGATATAGTTGGAGACAAGATTACTAGAAAATAGAGCTTAGTTTAGGGGTCACAATGAGTGCCAACCAAACACGAATCCACGAAAAACCTCCTTCCAAACGCTATGAGAGTTGCAATGTTGTTGCATGAATTCTTAGAACTTGGTAAGTATATTTTTTATTGCATTACTAGGATAAAACTTGCATTGTATTCATTAATTTGCAATTGAAGAGAATTTTGAGGTAGTGTTGTTATCATTGATTGTATATTACACAAAGGGAGTGAAATGGGGAGGAGATTAGCCACGAGTAGTACGACCATTGGAGGTGGAGAAGTAATAGGGATGGATTAGGAGGCAACATTGAGAGGGGTCGAGACAAGAAAAACTCCATCGAAATCATTGCAATATCGACAACCTACGACAATGACGTAAGATTCTACAATTGATTTTGACTTGATTGTATATGTGCTTAGGGTCTATTGTTACTTTTGATCACATGTTGAGTTGTTCAAAGGATCTCTCAGTGCCAATGGCAACCCTAACCTTGCAACTAGTGTTTAAAAAATTATACTCTACCTCTTTTATTCAATTCTCACGGACCTATTTGTATACGAAATAATATTTTTAAATCTTGTCTTCAAGATTGGTATTGAGGTACTTGTGCTTGTATTTGGGTCAAGTATTTCTTCTTAATCACTTGTTGGGTTGTGAGGGAGACCTTTCAGCACCAATGGGAGCCCTAGTCTCGGCGCCAATGATAAAAAAAAAATTGTTCTCTACCTTGATCAAAATGATTTAGTTATTGAAAAAACCTATTCTTTTTTTCAAAGATTCTAAAAGTAATTTAACCTTGTAGCTAAATGTGCATTAGTTGTACTTGTGCAAAGTTAAGGTGTTTTTTCCTAAGTACTTTCTAGGGGAGGTAGAGATCTTTCAGAGCCACGAAGAACCCCCAACCCTGCAACCAGTGATAAAAAAAAAAAATGTACTCTAATTCAATCACGATGACCAGGAGGACTTGCTCTTTTTCGCAGAATTAAGAAAAAAAACTAAGTTAACCTTGCAATTAGAATGTGCTCTAACTGTGCACTTTTCATGATCATTTTCTCGGGGGGCAAGAAGACCTCTCGGCGTCGAGAGGAACCTCCAACTTTGCAGCCAGTGATAAAAAAAAGTTGTATTCTAATTCAATGAAGATGAACTAGAGGACTTGCTCTTTTCCACAAAGTTTAAAAAAATTAATTTAGCCTTACAACTAGAATGTGCTATAGCTACGCATTTTTCTTGATTACTTTCTAAGAGGAGAAGAAGACCTCTCGGCACCGAGAGGAACCTCCAACCTCACAGCTAGTGATAAAAAAAAAATTGTACTCTAATTCAATCATGATGGCCAGGAGAACTTACTCTTTTCCCCAAATTTTCAAAACAATTAATTTAGCCTTACAACTAGAATGTGCTCTAGTTGTACCTTTTTCTTGATCACTTTCTAGGGGGGGAAAGACCTCTTGGTACCAAGAAGAACCTATAACCCCGAAGCTAGTGATAAAATAAACTGTACTCTAATTCAATGAAGATGAACTAGAGGACTTGCTCTTTTCCGCAAAGTTTAAAAAAATTAATTTAGCCTTACAACTAAAATGTATTATAGCTGTGCATTTTTCTTGATTACTTTCTAGAGGGGAAAGAAGACCTCTCGGCGCCGAGAAGAGCCCCAAACCCCACAACCAGTGATCAAAAAATTTATACTCTAGTTCAATGAAGAAGAACTGGAGGACTTGCCCTTTTCACAAAATTATAAAAAAATTAATTTAGTCTTACAACTAGAATGGGCTATAGCTATATTTTTTTCTTGATTACTTTCTAGAGGGGAAAGAAGACCTCTCGGCGCCGAGAGGAACTTCCAACCCCGTAACTAGTGATAAAAAAAAATTGTAGTCTAATTCAATCAAGATGAACTAGACGACTTGCTCTTTTCCGCAAAATTTCAAAACAATTAATTTAGCCTTGCAACTAGAATGCGCTATAGCTATATTTTTTTCTTGATTACTTTCTAGAGGGGAAAGAAGACCTCTTGGCGCCGAGAGGAACTTCCAACCCCGTAACTAGTGATAAAAAAAAATTGTAGTCTAATTCAATCAAGATGAACTAGACGACTTGCTCTTTTCCGCAAAATTTCAAAACAATTAATTTAGCCTTGCAACTAGAATGCGCTATAGCTATATTTTTTTCTTGATTACTTTCTAGAGGGGAAAGAAGACCTCTCGGCGTCGAGAGGAACTTCCAACCCCGTAGCTAGTGATAAAAAAAATTGTAGTCTAATTCAATGAAGATGAATTAGAAGACTTGCTCTTTCCACAAAAATTAAAATTAAAATTTTAGTTTTGCAACTAGAATGCGTTATAGCTATATTTTTTTTCTTGATCACTTTCTAGGAGGGGAAGAAGACCTCTTGGCGCCGAGAAGAGCCCCCAACCCCTAAACCCGTGATCAAAAAAAATTGTAGCTTTCCAATTAGAATGTGTTCCAACTACGCTTGTGCAAGGTTTGGGTGTTTGTTTCTTCATCAACTTCTAGGCGTGGACGGGTTCCTCTCGGCGCCGAGAGGAACCCTTGGGCCGTGGAAAAATTTTTAAAAAAAAAAAGGCATGTTTCTGGAACATCCCTACTAGAGGGCATTATTCTAATTATTCTTCAATACGTAGTTTCAAGCTTATCAATGATGTGCATTTCCTGTCATACCCCTTTCTGTCTCAAAAGCATCTGAACAAATCTCCTTGCTACCATATTTTAATCACAAGCCTCTAAGTTTATTTCCTGTGAAAGGAGAAGAGATTAGAGAGCTACTCGTACTAACCTCATACTCACATATTTTTTCTTCCCAAATCAACAATTTCACATATGAGTTTGGTTTGTAGTACAAAGTCATGATACCTAAAGCATTGGAGCTAGATTCCAAAATAGCACTCTATTTTTTTCGAATGACATAGATCTAATATCTTAAGTAACATACTATTTTATCTTTTGAAACATAGGGATCACCAAGGTCTCCATATGTGCTAGCTCACACCAAAAGTTTGTTCAAACATCCAAAGTCTCTCATAATAAAGTGGAAGAAGTGGTTTTGCTACATCGTTTAGTTGCTTCAAGAGGATGTGGCCCTCACCTGTGCCCATCCCAACAACAAAAAAAAAACAAATGTCTTGTTAGTGAGGTGCAACGGGTGTCTACAGACCACATAGCGTGTTATAGCTTTCACAAGGCACAATTCCAACGAAAAAAAACAAATTCCACAAACAATCACTCCACAATAACAGTCCTCTGAACCTGATTGTTGCCAACCCGCTGTGAAGAAGCCATGCTTCGTCCAAATGTCCAGAAAAAGCTCCAACTGCCTCAGACAAATAGTCTTGCAAAAGTATGCTGATGTTTTACGAAAGTAATGTGTTTGCACAACTCAATCAGTTGAGTGTAGCACTACTAGTAGTCAAGTCAGAAAACAAGCATTAAAAAATTCCACACTCTGTTGCATTCAGGGGTGAATGGTGCTTTATGGTCATCCATTTATCTCCCTTCAAGCAACTGTACCCCATTCAATTTGGAGGTGGTACCCATGCGTGTGGGAGCAGGTCACCCTTAACTTCCCATGAGCTGGGGGGGTTAACAGAAAGTTCAATCAATGGAATTATTTATTATATTTCATTTCCTCAAGGCTTGTTGTTTACTTTATCCCATTCTTTGTTTTAGAATGTTTGACTCAGTATGTGTGTTTAATAACTCATGCATGTTAGAACTTATTGTAGGTCAACATAGTAATTGCGAACAACAAATCTATTAAGCCATAAGGCTTAAATCTTCCAAACATGCTCTAATTAAACATATATAAATGGACCAGCACTATAACTTGAATCACAAGTGCTGCTAAATCATTGTCCATAAACGGTTTTGCTATCACATTTTGGAAAACATGAAGTAGTAATAAGTAGCTTTTTCATTGGTCATGTATCTTTGGACTTGGGATCATATCTTGAGCATCAAGTGTAGAAAATCAGCATCTTTAAATAGTTTTCACTATTTAAAAAAATACCTGGACCATCATAAATATTAAATGGGTATCTTCATAGTCATATATAAATAAACTAGAACCACATCTTGAGCATCAAAAAATCAGCGTGTGTGAGTATCATTACTATTCCATTTTTAAAAAAACCCACATATAGTAATAAGTAGATACTTTCTTAGTTAAGATTCTAACACTTGAATATGGAATCTTAAAAAAAATAAAAAAATAATTTTTTTTTTTTTTTTTTTTTTTTTTTTTTTTTTTTTTTTTGTATATGTGTGTGTGGTTGATTGGGATCCACCGGGGGGAAAGCTATGCCAATTCCCCCCCCCTTTTTAACTCTTTCATTTAGCTCTTGAAGATTTGTTCGTGACTTTGTGTATATGAGATTTTTTTAAATTTTGGCTTTAAACTTAGATTCAATATGGTTGTGCTTGTGCAAGAGTTGATTGTCTTTTGATCACATGTTGGGTTGTTCAAGGGAGTTCTTGGTGTCAATGGGATCTCAATCACATAGCTAGTAATCAAGAAAAAATAAAATTTGTACTCTGTCTCTTTTTTTCAACTCTTGATCATAGCATTTGGTTATTTTTTTGATCACCTAGATTTACATTCAAGGGACGTTCCGTGTCGATGGAAGCTAAAGGCCCAAGCTCTAGCAGTCTTGAATTGAACTAGAGGTCCTTTAATTTTTTTGAAACAAATCAATTCAGAACTTATGGTCTTTTGCTTTGAGCAATCGGTTATTTTTTTGATCATTTAGTGAGATCTAGGTTTGAGATCCAAGTACTTTGTGGCATCGATAAGAGCCAAGGGCCTGAGCTCCAATGACCTCAAAATCAAAAACAAATTATTATGATGCTAATTCAATTTCAACTCAGGGCCCTCCTAAGTAGAATTAGGTTTTGTTTTTATCGACTAGCTTTAGATTTGGGGAATTTGTGGCATCAATGGAAGCCAAGATCTCCAAGCTCATGTTTTCAAAATCAAAATATGGGGTATTGAATTAAAAATAATAATTTTGATGCTAATTCATTTTCAAACTATTTGTTTTCATATATAACTTTAGCTTGTACCCTGTAATTACAAGGCTATTGATTTGGGCTAGAGGCTTGGATTGCACTATTGACACTAGATGAAAACAATGTCCGAATTAAGATGTCTAAATTAACTAACAATGTCTGAATTGATAGAAAATTGATAGATTTTTCCGAATCAACCCCTATGAATTGACTTAAAATATCCGAATTGACACTGCTCCCTTGTAATGTGAGGACACTCTTATAAGATTGCAGAAAATTAACTTTGTGACTTCTATCTCTAGTCTTTGAATGAGGCCTCATTTTATATCTTGTCTTTGTATTTTATTGTATCATCTTGATGTGATGATCATAGTAAGATCAACGTTGCAATGGAGCTTAACTACACTTGAGTAGGAGTTTGTGTATGGATATAAAGATGGTTCTTGCATATTCTATGTCTTCATTACAAATAAGTAGAGAGAAGAAGAACATATCTCTGATGTAGAGAAATATAAATTGGTCCTCTATAGAATGAAGAAGCTAGGAAAAGAACATTTTGAATGCCACTTTGAATTTTACTTCTAAATTGCAACATATCCATAATTCAAAATTCCTTGTTTGTGATGAAAACCACTGTCTATTTTCTTGAACAACTAAAATATCTCATCATAATAAATATGACTAAGATTGGAATATATTTGTGGATTCCATTATCTTAGAGACTAAAGGGTATATTGGCATTGTCATGTGTATTAAACACAACATCAACAAGTATGTGTAGTTTGCTTTACTTATTATCTTTGTTTTACTATTCGAATGTCTTTTAGAATTTTATAGATTTATCTAAAATGATTTGCTCTTGTTACTAGACATACTGAAAATTCATTAAGACTACCTTGATATACACCTTGTACAAGGTTTGCAAATATGGAGCTTTGTGTTTGGATAGATTCTCAAAACATCTCCATCCCTCTGAGATGTGATAGTGTCAAAAAAACTCGAGGAAGAGTTAGTACACCATGTCAACAAAGGTCTTCATTTATTATGTAAATTTCACCCTAATCTTGTACAACATTTCATTTTTGTGATTTTGGAATTTGCCCTAGTGCCTTATCCCTCTTGTTTGTTTCCATTCAATATTGTAGCACAAGATTGTTGTTGCATTTGATGCAGTAGTGCGGTTGTATAAGGAAGATACACTAGAGGAGAACCAATCGGAAGAAGGTGCTTTACAATTTTTCTATGTGATAGTTGTAGAATCAATTAATCAAAGAATGAAACATCATTGGTTGATAGTAGCAGCCATTCTTAGTCCATATCTACATCTTCTATGTGATTCTATTTCTATTTACATTGCACTTGTTGGATTTTATTTTCTCATATATTGCACCTTGTTTTATGTACTTCTACTATGACTACTTTATATAGCCAAAATTGTTATGTTCTAAATTTTTCCTTCCTATTGAAGTTTGTTGGTTATGGATGAAATTCTACTCAATGTATTATAGTGTTGCAAAATGTGAAGATGATTTTAGTATGCAAATTCCAATTTTTCATTACTCCAAAGTCCACGGCCATAGGTCCCTCATCAAATTTCAACCTTTAATACTTGTAGGCTCACAAGCTCACAAGCTCACAGGCTCGTGCTCACAGGCTCACAGAATAGCAACCCTAGTGGGGATGGTACTGGTACTAATCAAGTGACATTCGCTTATTATTGTTTTGTTGAATCAATGTCCCTAATGTTTAATCTTTTCAAGGGTTTGTTCTGGGTTACAATATTGTATGCTTTTTTAATGAATCCAAGCCCCCATTTGGTTATCCGGCTGGAAATTGTTCATGGTGGCAACATTGCCCTTAGTGAAGACGAATAGGAAATATATCCTTGGATTGTGTTCAAAAGCATTTCATTTTTGAGCTAAAGTAACTTTGCTTCCTAACGATAAGATTTATTCTTTTGTTTTGATATCTCACGGTTGTTATCATTCGACAATATTGAACTCTTAGCCGGTATTACAATTATCAACAAAGAGCTTCTACCCAAATCAAATATATCCACCAGGTTTTGTGGGTTTGGCAATCTGCAGTATGGACACCCAATAAGTTCTTATCCCATTCTCTAGCTCCTGTCTATTTATGAATGATTAATGTCCTTTATTTTCGATGTTTTATTACAGGATTTATAAAAGTTTTGTATTGATAGAGTATTTGTGGTTTTTTACAATAGGCAGTGTTCATATAAAAATGGATAGCCCTTTTTTTCATCCTCCTATTGTGGTATTTTTTTAAAATTGGGGTGGAGATTTGTAAGGCGATCGGCCTTATACTTCCTATTTCATTTTTAAGAATATCTACAATGAATGATTAATGTTGTCAGGCAATCAGCCTTGATGCTTTATTCATTCTATTACCTGAATTAATAAGGGTTATTTCATTTTATAAGATCCTTGCCTTTATGATTATATTTCATTGGTTCCCTGGATTGTTTTTGATTGGAATCCTGAGGATATCCCCCTAATGTGTTATTTTTTATGAAATGATTGTTTAATTAGGGGTGGGTGCGGGAATGGCGATCGACAATCTAATCGGAAGAGTTTTATCAAAGCTATGAAGAGAGCAAAGATGATTGGGGGATTTGAGGGTGTGAAATAAAAAATTAGAGGTATTATTTTGGTTACAAAAAAAATTTGTATCATCAATTTTAAAGTATGTATTCTTCATCTTCTATAATGAGGTATTCATTTTTATATTACATCCTTGTTTTTGTATTTATTCTGTATTATTCCATCTTTCACTCCACATTATTTAAGCACTCTGTAACATTGATTTTCTTTCTTTCTTATAGTTTTTGTTTTTTTTATTGTATCCTCGCTTTAATATTTGTTGAGTTTAGTTTTTTTATATTTTTTCCTTTTTATATTTGAATAAAATATTTTTAATGTGTTTGTTATTAATGAATGTATATTATATAGGTGCATTTATCGTTCAGAAAGAATGAAGCAAGGAGGACTTGGATGAATTATATTTGGATCATGTCCCAAATGATTATTTTCATATTGATCACAGGATTGTGGCAATATAAGATAAGACCTCAAAGGAAATAGTGTTTGTTGTTAAATGCACACTTTTCGAGAAAATGACAGATGACAAATATAAAGAGTATCAAAATGTTACATCTTCCCTTATAAATATGAAGAAAGGAGCATGTTTAGTCATGTGCAATCGTGCGTTGAAGACGGATTAAATGCATGCGGTTGGATGGCGGGGTGGTGAATTTTATCTTTGGCATATAATTTGAATGTTTTAACAATTTTTTTATTCCATTTGTTGTTTTCATTCACATTTTATTTGAAAAATATTCTTATGATTTTTTTGATGTTGGCTTGCTACTTATAAATTAGGGAGGGATACCGGTTTAACTCTCGGCCACTACGTGCCTCATAGGTGAATGTAATGTAATGTTTTGAGCCTTGAAAATTGGGAGCACCATCAAGTATTAGTATGAAATATTTCTGCTGTTTATAGTAAGAAATTTTGCAATTTAGCTTCGTCATTGTTTCAGCAGACAAGAATGGAAGTCGGAGGGGTGCAGGTTCCAACTTTATCTCAAATGGAGTTCAACATTGTGCACGAACAAGAAGACGCATTTTGTAGTAACTTAACATATACTACAAATGATTTTGGCAATTCATTTCATCAGGATAAAGATTTCAATTCCTACACGTTTAGCATGTGGGCTCCAATATGCTTAACTAATGGCCATCTAGCAAGCTAAAAAAATGGTTTTAAGAGTAAGGGGGGTTAGTTCTTTCTGGGCAATTATAAGGCATATGTTGATTTCAATGCATGCGACGAGATTGTGGAGATCATTTGGAGGGGGAAATTGGATTTCCATTGTACGGTACCATCAACGACAACTTTGGGATATACTAGAATAGGGACATCAGTACAAGTCAGTGACAATTTAGTCAAGCGAGTTATGAAATTGACTAAAATGCAAGCAAAGGGGATAGACACTAGTAAAAAAGTTTGTGGCTTCTAAGAGATAGTAGACTCAAAATTGAAGAATTTAGGGAAGCATCCTCAAAAGAGATGATTTTCTTTTTATCCGCTTGTGGGAATTTGTTGTGATTTTGTTTATTGTCTTGGTCTTGGTTTGGCAGTGGTCTATTCTCCAAGGCTTGGCCCCCGGTTTTCAACCGTTTGTTCTTGGTTTTCTTCTTGGAATGAATTCCATGTTTAAAACAAATTAGATGATTTTGAAAGAGTGAAGCATGAAAGTAAAGGTGACAACACTTCATAAGATTTATCTCTGAGGAAATCCTCACTAACACTATGACATGTATGGTATAATTTATGTTTTCCCCGAGGTCTTACTATATGAGGATGTTGATTTACTCTTAGTATAGATGAATTTGAAAGGAATTACTTAGGCCTATCTCTAAAAATTCTTGATATTACTCATTTTTCGGGTCCCTCTATGAGACTTCAATTTGGACTGGCATCTTTTTATTGTAGGCACTTTTTTAGCATGCTCATTATGCAATCATAAGTAGTTGAATTCCTTATATTTTAGTTTGAAGTCTTCAAGCTCTCATAGTTTCTATTCATGATATGCAGTCGTAGAATTTATTTAGTAATTTGATTCTACAAGAATTTGATTGACTATAGTACTTGTTTGAATCACCTAGCACTTCCAAAGATGCAAGTAAGAAAATGATGTTATTGAAGAACAAAAAACTCAACCCTAAATTGAAATTCTTGATTGCAGGTGCTCTAGGTATCAAATGATGGAATACCAAATTTTGTTGGGGTTCCTCAAGAAGAACATAGTTCTGCGAGGGAGGTTGACCCATAAGTTGGCCTTTTCTACTTTTAGAACAGAAGTTACGAAATGCACATCTCTAGGAAGACTTTAAAATCTTTCTTGTCATTTTACGTTGGATGTCTTTTGTTGCTTGAGAAGCAATAAGAGTTTTTGGCATAGAGGAGATGTATGAGGATCTAAAGATGTCTCTAGGGAAGGATATGAATTGTTTTGTATGTTACAATTTGGGAAATAAAATATTCAACTTATCTCATTTGTTGGCCATTGTGTTTAGTATATATACTTTGACTCGTAAGCTTAGTACCCATCTTTGATTTATATCTACAAAAAAATGGGTGTTTTATGACTACAAAATAAGACTCAAGATGACTGGCGACTACTCACAGTCATATTTTTGGAGGCCAATTCTTTGAAAAAAAAATATGACTATAAATATGACTACTAGTCATATTTTGGCCTTGTATGTTGTGGGTATATAATATATGTTCATTGGGAATTCCAAAATACTTCATAGAGCTTCATAGGGAATATGTTTGGGAACGCATAGTCATATTTAGTAGTCATATTTTTATGATAGTTACATTTTTTTTCTTTTGGACAAATTGAAGAAAATTTGGATGGGGAATATATTTGGAGAGTGCTAAATCATATTTTCCAGTCAGAATTTCACTTTAATCATACTTTGTAGTCGTCTTTTATAGTCATATTTTTATAAAAGTCACATTTTTTTTCTTTTGGGCAATTCGAAGAAAATTTGGGCGGGGATTATATTTGGAGAGTGCTAAGTCATATTTGCTAGTTATAATTTCACTTTAGTCATATTTTTGAATCAGTCATTTTCGCATCAGTCATATTTTTATGATAGTCACATTTTTTTTTTTTTGGGCAGCTTGAAGAAAATTTGGACGGGAAATATATTTGGAGAGTACAAAATCATATTTGTTAGTCATAATTTCACTTTAGTCATATTTTGTAGTCGTATTTTTGAGTTAGTCATATTTTGTAGACACATTTTTTTGGTAGTTATTTTTTTTTTCTTTGGTGGGAGCCTAAGGAAAAAATTGGCAATCTAAAATGGGTCTTCTATATTTTGCCCTTAGAGGCCATTCCTTGGGATAACTTTGTTTAATACCTATTAAAAGAAATTTTTTTCTTTTGTATGATGTATCTATTTCAAAATTAATGTCCAAATAATTTGGGATGACTCATGTTTATATTTCAATTAATATATTTAAAGTTTTCATAGGAATTAGAAAAAGAATAGAGAGGAATAAATCAATTAATAATAGGAGATAATCAATTTTTATTTGAGTATTTAAGAAAAAATTAGAGAGGAATAAAAGTCTATGGACAAACCAAAGCACCAAGGTAGGAGTAAGCTTGAGAATTCAAAATAGAAATTAGGCTTGCCTTGATTCACTATTGGAATTTGTTGTAGAATTGGCTAATTATATTAATTGATTGTGATGGCTAATGCAAAGTAAAATCTAATGCATTTAAACTAGTGATGTAGATTGAAGGCTGTAGAGTTTAGAAAAATTACTTAAAGATTGGAAAAAATCTAATCCAAAGAGAAGAAAGAAGAATGTGAGAAAAATTCATGCTCGAGTGGCCATGGAGCAAAAATAAGTCAGGAGTGCGATTTGTATTGAGAGTCTCTAAGTATTTGAAGAAGAAATGTAGGTTCAAAGTTGCTACTCCAAACTTTGGACATGGTTAGGAGACTAATATGACCCCCTTATAAGGATTTGACTATGTATTAAACAAAGATTATTGATTATAATACACATAGATGATTAAATGAATTTTTCAAGTCTTAAGTAGATATTTAGTTAGCACTTACAAGGTTGATGTCATTACAATTGTTTGATTTTTAGAATAATTAGAAATCAATTAGTAGTAGTAGAAGTCAAAGATTGCAATTCTAAACTATTTCAAAAAATGAAAGAAAAAACAAAAAATGTTGAAAATAATTTGGAAAAAGTCAAGGAGGGAAGTAGAAAGAAATAGGTTGAAAGAAAAGAATGAGATCATATATCTAATTTATACTCTTTGTTGTAAAAGTTGTTATTTAAGTTGTATCCAAAAATACATTAAATGTAACAAAAATGGATTAAAGCAGACTTCATGATACAATTATAATATACATATTGGAGAATAGGAACATTGTGGAAACAAATTCCAAGGCATGTCCTTAAATTTGGCACTTAATTTATTCTCTTCTTGTAGAAACTATATTTGTGCTAAAAATTAGAGGTTTAAATCAAACCTCTAAAAATTTATTAAATCCAATTTAGAATTTAAGAACACTTCGTTAATTTGTAGAGGATTCCAGTAACATATCACACTTTAAAAAATAGAGAAAAATTATGGAAGATAGAGTACGATAAAATTGGATAATCTATGGCATTAGTTTTCGATAAAAAAAACACCAAAGTTCATCCACTTTAAGTATAAAAGGAAACTTGAAATTTTGTGACATTTTGAATTCAATTTTGAAAGTATGAATGAATTTAAAATTATAGGCTAAGAGAAAATGTTGGATGAAATCTCGAAGGATAAATTAAAAACAAATCTTCATCCATCTATATTATTTTGCTAAAAACATTTCCTTATAAATATCTTTACAATTTTAGAATAAGCCTTCTACATTCTACAATTTAAACTAACAAATTTCAAAATTTCTCAGCTAGGATTTGGAAGTCTAGAGTTTTGACTTAGATTAGCCAAAACCATCTAAAACCTTTCACTTTTATAGTTTGAATGTCTTTTAGTTTAGATGTGAACCACTTACAATTTATCATTAGAAAAAAATTGTTCATTGCTTAGAATACCCATTGAACAATATTTAAATATTCAACTTAGGATTTGAAGCTAAAAAAAAAATATAGTTGTGTTTGTTTTATCTTAAGGATATAAATAAAACACTCATATATATCATGTATTGAAGTTTGTCTCTTTTTTAGAAAGGTTCTCCGCAATGTTATATAAGCCGTATTTATAAAGGATCTTTATAGGGTTGTTTAGAGGTTATAGAATTATTTATATGAAGATTGAGGCTCGATGTAATATACATGGTTGAATTGCAATTAAAAGATGGTTGTTTGAATGTTTTTACAAGGATATAGACTCTAAAAACATAATCTCTTTTAAAAAATTCAAAAATGTTTTTCAATATTGCCTTTATTAAATACTTTTGCTCTTATATACTTAGTGCATAGATGTAGATACTTTGATTCATGCATGACATGTGCTTAGTTGTCTTTTTTTTGCCATAACTATAGATGCTTAAGGCTTTGTAACTTTTCTTTAGACATTTTGTAGAATTGTAGAGTTGTATTACAACATACATCTACTTTGTAGCAAATTTGTTGTTAAAATAATTTAATTGCTTAGTATAGTCATATTTATTGACTCGCATGACTAGAACAAGTCATGTGCATGACTAAGGTTTTAAAACCCTAGCCGCCACTTCTATGTAGCCGCTATTGATTTAGGGTTTTGAGACTCTAGCCATCATTTCTTCTTCTGTGTTTTTTGTTGCCTCTTACATTTTGTTTTTATTGTTTTCTAGCTCTTGGTTCTTTCTGCCTCCTAGTTTTTATTTTTTATTTATTTTTAGTTCTTGATCTTACTTCTAGTTTCTTCTTATTACCTCTTAATTCTTACTTCCTAATTCTTAGTTCTTGTATTTGCTTCTTAGTTCTCGATTTTTGGTTTTTAGTTCTTGATCTTACTTCTAGTTTCTTCTTATTACCTCTTAATTCTTGCTTCCTAATTCTTAAGGGTGATTGTAAGAAACACTTGTCCTATTTTGCGTCACACATTACGTATTGATATGATTTTTGGCTATAACTTTTGTGTTTTGATTCCAAATGATTTAAGATTTTTAGGGAAGGTACTCATGACTATTATAGACCTTGCCTAATTTTTTCGTAATTTTCAAAAATAATATACTATCCCAAAATAGAGCCCGATTCAATGTCACACTTTCTAGTTTGGAGGTTTTTAGTACTATTTAGAACCCAAATAAACGAATCTGGAGCTGAAATTTTGAGGAGATGGTCTTCTAGTAGACTTATAGCTAATGGATGAAGGAATTTTTTAAATAATTAATTTTATGTGGTGAGGAAGTCTACAAAGTGAGCTTCTTTTTGCTTGCATTTTGAAACATATAAAATATTATTTTGGTGGTTCTTTTGGTGAATGGCCATCTCCATAGAGTTCTTACAAATGGCTAGTTTTTATTTTGAGTATTTTTTTATTTTTACTATTTTTCCCTAATTAAAACATTAAGGTATGTATTTTCTTAAGATTTGGCACGTTTCTAGTTCTCTTACTTAGAGAATTTTCCTATGCAATTGCTTCCATGGGTACCTTCATCTTAAAGGTATGTACATTATTATAAATTTAAAAACTAAAAAAAAAATAATTTTCTAGTTTTAAAGTACTCCCGAAAAAATCATGAGTACTATTGAAAACGCAACAAATAGGACAAGTGTTTCTTGCAATGACCCTTAATTATTGTCTTAGAATGTGTAAAAATTAGAACGTAGGTCTTAGAATGTGAAAAATTAGAATGTAGGTCTTAGAACGTGTAAAAATATACATTTACAAAGTGTTATTGTGATATGTTTTGTGTTAGTGACTAATAAATGTCATTGAAAATAATCACATTTTTTCTTGCATTTTCTTCCTTTAATATAACTATCTCTTGTACATCTTAAAAATCATATGTACTTAGTATTTATTGAATGGAGTCATTTATACAACTACTAAACCATGTTGATGCATGATTGCAACGCCTCAAGTCAATTTAGAATGTATGAAATGTGATTGTAGTTTATAACAAAAATTACTATAAACCTCAAGTCACCCCAATTACAAATATTACTTGCTTGAGTCATATTTTATAATATATCTTAACCAAAATATCACTTATTGTAGTTATATAATGCTCACAATCATGTTATTAATGTGACTCTATACTTTTAAAATTATGACTACATTCAATCATAAAATTACAAGTAATATTTCATGTGAACTACTGTATGAGCTAAAATATAATTTACATTAGTCATATTCCATATCAATAAAATTATGAGTCAAGAAGGTCATTTTTTACATCAATAAAATTATGACTCATGAAGGTCATAATCCACATCAAAAAAAATTATCACTTTCTAGAGTCATTTTTACATCAACATGTAGAGTATATGACTTATGAGAGTCATTTTTTATAATCACAAAAAATATGACTCACGAAAGTCATTTTTCACATCAACTAAAAATATGACTCATGAAGATCATATTCCACATCAAGAAAAAATACAACCCACTAGAGTCATTTTTACATCAACATATAGAAAATATGACTCATGAGATTCATTTTTCACATCGACAAAAAATATGACTCATGAGAGTTATTTTTCACGTCAACCAAAAATATGACTACATAGTCATATGCCACATGAACCAAAATATGACTCAATATAGTCATATTTCATGTCAGCCAAAAATATGACTACATGAAGTCATATGCCATATAGACTTTTTTTTCTTCTGCCCGGACAGTTCAAGGAAAAGTCAAGACTCCAAGAATAGTCAACATATGTGCCACATAGGCAATATACGGCTAAGTATACCCCCAATACAAATGATTGCAAATATGACTTATGAAAAATTAGACTAATCAATAATAACTAGACCTAGTCATATCATGCGTCATCTACAATGATTTCTACCTAAGTCTTATTTTGAGATTTTATCATTCATTGTAGTCATTTTTTGCAATCATAAAACAACCGTTTTGTTGTAGTGTATCCAAGCTTGCGTCAAAGTATTAGTATAGATCTCAAGGTTTGGCTCCCTCATCCATATAATTTAGTTTGTAGGATGTTTAGTAAGAAGCCCCAATTCGTCCCACTTTACAATCAACTTTAATATTCCATGCAATTTCAAGCATGACACACAAGAGTGTGACTAAAAGGAGTTCAAAGAGCATAAGAGAAGGTGATATTACAGAAGGTAATAATAATAAATAGTTCTGGTCAACGATGGGAACATCGTTCATCTGAGTTCATATACCACAATATCATCCGTTGTCTTCGTCCTCATCCTTGTCAACTTGTCATCTATGGCGCGTTTCACTTTTGAGCTTTCATGTCCTGCTGCCGATGGAGTTGGAGTCTTGAATTGGCTTTCGATCAAAACCCTAGAGCGCAGATATCACACCCTTGCGTCACTTTTCCGGATTTGGCATGGAGCTCTAAGTCGATGTTGCAATTCTACTGATCGATGTCTGACAAAATTTGGCGTGATATGGTGGCGTGATGACGAAGATGGAGCAGGACGAGGAGAGGGTGGAGCTCCTGCGGGAGATTGCGGAGCTTTTGCTGTCCGGGGGATACTTCCGAGCTCAGATATCGACTCTCTCTCCATTTGATATCCTCACGGGAGGATTGGCGTGGGCGATCGCGGCTAGCAATGTGGATGTGGATTTCGACGTTCTCTACGACGACGATGCCACCCTGGGCTATAAGATGTAAGTTTTTGAATATCTCGCTCTTGTGGAGGAGGATCAAGGGGAGCAGTAGTGCTGCGGGAAATTAACTGGGACTAGTTCGACTTCGTCATCCTAAAATCATTGGTACGGTGGTATGAAATTATTGAAGGTTTGTTGGAAATCACATTAATTAGGATTCAAAAAAATTTAAGTTTGAATTCAAAATAAAATAAAAGTATGCTAACCGAAAACTTTCACCTAATCTTGAGAATTTAAATTTCTTGGTGGGAGAAGACCTATAACGGGAAAATTGCGGTCAGCATGCGGCTAGATGTTAAGTGGATTCCGTAGGTTTAGTATGTCTCAAAGTAGAGCAGACTGGATGTGCGGGATTGATTCTTTGACTCGCTATTCGACTCTGCTCATGGAATGGCTCTGTTATGAGCCAACCTGATTGTCGCCCGCTGCACAATGGGATTCTGGTATTCGTCTTGTAAATTCGGAATAATACTGTTACAATTTGGAGCTATGTTCCAGTGAAAAAATTGCACGAATTTTAGCCAGATTGCTACAAGAGAAAATAATAGACTAATATCATTAAAGGAGTTTTGGGGGGCAATTAGCTAAAATATGTAAGGTTTTCTACAAATATTTTGTCAAAATGAGCCAAAAATGTATCAAATCTAGTAAGCTGCTACAAAATTAGTGAAAATCTAGAATATTATACCAAAATGACTATCATTGGCCAAAGTCATGTAATTTTTGCGAATTTTGTAAAAACATAGCAGCATCTCTGCTATGTTCCAAGAAGCGCGAAATAGTCTCCTACAGAAAGAGTTATTTATGGATCTTGCGGACAGGCCTAGTACCTTTCTCTTAAGATTTTTGCTTGTCATGGGGTAATTTCCTAGGTCTTGGTCAAGTGACCATATTCGACAATCATGAGGTTCTTGACTGAATACCTTTCTTGCAGTTTTGATTCATCGCAAGAATGTAACGAATGTGATTAATGCCCTTGATTATAGCTTCTGGAGAATTGTTTGAATAACAGAGCTCTTCTGGTGATGTGCAGCAAGGTTGGGGAGGCTATTGAGGAAGCATTAGATCGCATGGGGTGCCCTTACCCGCTTCAGGCGCACCAAATTCAGGGTCTCGATTATCCTGCTGTTCTGTTAGTTGTTCAATGGCTGGTGAAACGAGTTTTACAAAGTAGAGAAGAATCCGGCGATCAGGTTAGTGCACTTGTAAACGTTTTGTTCTACCTTCTGATGACCGTTCATTGGTAGGGCGCAACTTTGCTAGTAGTATAAGTGAATTTTATTGTGATTTTGACGGTATTCTTAGTATCCTTGCTTTTTCTTAATATTTTTCGTTTATTCTTTCAAGTTTTGTGTGGGAGTATTTTGTGGGGCACATGTTTTCTGATCTTTGTGAAACGGTTGTTTGATAGCTGAGAAAATATTCGCTGTGGACGTTTCATCGACACTATGATCTCCCTGGAGAAGCTTCTGATGAGCATGCTCACCTGGTAGGTCTTTACAGCCATTCTACATTCCGGAAGCATATGTCCATGATGAGGATACTTTCAAGCTTGTTTCTCAACGTCTAGTTTTATCTTAAGCGTTGACATCATTATGTAGTTAATCCGGCACTAAAGCCGCTTGAAAGTGGTGTTAGATTCACACCTGTTGTTGTTGAGTTTTCCCCTGATTCTCGAACGGTGACTCATCGCTCACATTCGAAACAAGTCGACGTGATGCGTGATACAATAAGAGCGTCCATTTTGCCTTCTGAAAGTGCACCTTGCGAACTAAATTTATGCAGATGATAGATTTGTTTCTTTATCAAAATGTAAGGAGGGTTGGTTGTCACATGCAGGATAGGATAAACCTTACACGGCAGTCTTCAACAGCAGATTCTGGTGATCAGCAATACCTGCAGATCAAGTAGGCTTACTGCTTTATATTCTACTTCAATTTGTGCTTGATGTTTCGTATGCTACATCTTAAGCCACATGCTTCTGATGGTGGACAACTTTGAGTCGTTATTTATTCGTTTCGCATGGTCATTTACAAACAGTATAACTGTAAGAGGGATATAGTTGACATTCTCATAATGTGTAATGAATCCAAACGTTCAGCATCATTTGTGTTGCAAAAGTATACCTGAAACTGTCCTGCTGAATCCCCTCTAGAAGTACTTTTGCTGAGCTGGTAGATGTCATGTTTGCTGTTCTAGAAAATTCTTGTGACGACGACTTAGGATGTAGCTGGTTGCTGAACCATTCTGTAACCCTCCCAGTGTGTGATCTGTTATTCTCTTACTGTGATCTTTATACGAGTTTGACATACAGCGATTGCAGGATAGTCGCTTCTAACCTTTCTCCATGCTGTTATGCAGTGACAGTCTTTTGGAACTTCAGTTAAATGATGTCAATGCTCTGCGTCCGGAATTGAAGGCTATTGATGTTAGTTCCTCTCTCGAGCAACAGCTATACTACATTCTATAGCTATACTAGATTTTTTTATTGAAGTGTAATTGAGCTAATCTTTACAATACCATAACATAGAGTCTGGTAGTGCTGATATCAAATCCTTAATGCAATCTGCTATAGATCACTTTGTGATGATTCTTGAGCCTGTTAGCCTTGAGCAAGCTTGATCTACTTGAATGCTAACTCCTGTGTAGGACCCTAAGCTGGATGAATGAGAACCACGTCAAATAATCATTTTTTTCGCTGTCAGTTCTTTTTAAGTAGGTAGAAGCTATCCGTAGTAACATGAGTACCTTCTGCTTCTTTTTCATTAATTTGTTCCTTTCTGGTGTAGACTGCAGCTCTTGAGAAACAGATAGAGTTCCAGAAAGCTAGGATTGAACAGCTGCGAATGAAGAAAGATTCCGCAGTGAGTGCTGCTGAAGACATTGATCTTTCAATAAGAAAACAGGTGCTTTTCATGCAGCTTTACATACCTGATTGTCCACTTCTATATCACCTGGTTTCCAAGATGAGACTTAGGAGATTATTTCGCATGTCATTCATACCTGAATCTGCTGCTTGTGCAACCTTCTCTGTTTTTTCATCGAAGGAGAATGTTTTCTATAAAATCTGATTGTCGATATCAAATCATCGCGATTGTGTGTGACGATTTTGAATCACAGTGTTTGATTGAGAGATCTTCTTGCTTGTGTGCATTGTTTGCACGTGGGCCCTTTTTAGGAAGGCAGGAGGAGCATTGGGCAGAACTGGTTGCAGAGAGAGCAGAACTACACCATGCCGCAGATGATGCGGATGCAGGCCCAGTGGTTAAGGACATAATTTCTTTATTACAAGAAACGAATGTATGCCCATGACCATTGCACCGATTCTTCCTTCTTTCCTTCCACTGGTGTTGTAATCCTTCTCTTTGTCATTGAAGGTTGATGTATATTGCGAGTCTCGATTCAAGAAATAAGATTCAGGAGATAGATTAAAATGAATTCAGTTTGATCATGGCTGGCACTATTTTCATTTTGGATTTTTCATCTTTGGCTGGTGATACTGCTTATGCAGTTTTGATGTCATCTGATACATGGGCAATGTATGTGGTCAGAACCTTAAAAACATGGAAACTGAATTCCGAGCAAGCTGTAAAAAGAAGAGAGCGGCACTGGTAGCTCGTATTAAGCAGCTGCAAGATCCAGCACTAAATCTTGCAGAGCAAGCAGAAAAGCAAGCAGATGCTGAGACCATGTACGAGGCTGATTTATTGAAGCTCGGATCTGTTCGAAAAGTAAGATGAACTTGACTTTTGATCCTTTATTTTGAAATTTGGAATTTTCAAATTCCCTTCTTTGTTGGAATGTACAACAGTACAATTTCTGTCGTTCCACTCAAAGAGTGACTATCTACTTGTTGATAAAATCCTATGATAGTGGTTTACGGTTACTTCTGGTCATACAACATCAATCACTCCTACCGTATGTTTCTTGATTGTCAGTCGTGAAAAATTGCACTTTCTCTTTAAGCATACTTGATGTTATCCAGGAGCTTGCCAAGAAATGTCGGGAAGTTGCCCGCATGCAAAGGCAGTTGGATGATGTGCCCACACAGTCTGAGCTTATTCAGTAAGTCGCAAGAGAAACTCTGGATTTTGTTTTACTTCGATTGAGTGATTGCATGGTGGAAGTTGTTCCTTTGACCTCAATCAACTCCTCACTCTATTTTGTAGCCAATTGTTTCTATTGAGACCAACGGGAGAAGAATGTACTGTACTGCACCTCTTATTCTGTAGAGGAACTATTTTCTTGCCACTTTTGATTGCAGTCTCATAGATACTCCATGATCTCTGGGGTGGCAATTAGAGGCTGATAGTGCAGGATATCAACCGTCTAGATGCAAACACAATTCTTATCTGAACGTGTTATATGTTGGAGGATTCAGATATGAACGTCGATTTGTGGAGCTCTATCTGCACATACAGGTTCAATGCTTAGACATCTTTATCCTCTCCTTCCAGTCGCTAACAACCAATTGTTATCATGTGATCTAAGCGCCCGCCTCTTTATTTTGTGGTCACACGGAGAATTTGGAAGGTTTTCCCTCGATCTGAGGTCTCATTCTGCTGTTGTTTCCTATTTTTGATTATCACAGCGGAAGCTAGCTGAGACAAGGAAATATTATGCGACTTATAATGCACTTGCTGAAGCTCACGAGCTCACTATGAAAGAGACTTCTTTACTTAACTCGATCCATTCTCAGGTGTGTACACTTTTCACTCTGTTGTCTCATCTTGCGTTTTCTACTGTCTGGTGCAACTTAGAATGGAAGGAAGTGATTTGTTGCAAGATACCCTGGTTGTCTGCATCATGTGAACATGTGTTCTGTTGAGCAGAAAGGAATGTGATACTCGGTTAAGTCATGGATGTCGTTTTGGTTCTTTTTTGTTTAGTGAGATTTTTGTCGCTTTGCAGTTTGAGGTTGCAATGACGACTCCAGGAGGGCGTGCCAAGTTTGTGGAGTCAATGGAAGGAATTGTGAAAGGGGTGAAGCAGGTACAATGACTTCTCTCGGTATTTCTAGTTTCATTTTTGAAATCTGATTCTCTTGAGAATACTAAGCGGGAGTAAAGGTTACCCAGTGTGTGCTATGTCCTGTATCTTTGCCTACTCTCTGATTTTAGGTTTTAGCAGTACGAAATAAATTTTACAAAATCTGTTTGCAACGCTCTTTAACCCCACAGGCTAAGAATCTACGATTCCTTCTGATGGATTCCTAAGACTTCTCATTCTTCACATGGTGCTCTGAATAGTATGGAAATTCCGTTCATGTGTCTGAAACAGCAATGGTCCCTTGATATGATGCAGAAATTGTTGAAGATGGAAAAACGATTAGAGGCAGAGAAAGATACATACAATGCTTTAAAGGAGAAACATATGGCATGCGTCACTGCCCAGCGAAATTACTTCTTACTTGTCAAGCAGTTCCAGGTATTTCATTTTTACTTTATTTTTAAGGTTTGATCTAGCTTACAAGAATACATCTACTTTGCTTCCAGATTTGAATTAGGTTACTTCTAAGCGTGATAACCATTCAGCACAATACAAGAAATTATCCACGTCCAATACCTTTTTTCAGTCTCTCTTCTATCCTAGATCACTTCTACAGAACCATTGGAAGAAGCCAGTCTTCTTAGCACTTGAAAAAACGAAAAATACCAAAAATAATCAGGTGTGAATTTGGATACACTTTTCTACTAATAGTACATGATTATCGTGTCTCATGACTCATTTTAGCTGGTTCACGTTGCAGGACGAATGCGCCAAAAATGAGAGATTGCGAGCAACTTTGGAGTCATACGCTGACGTTAATTCGAGCAATATCCCTATACCAGCCCTTGTGTCTCCCCTTGAACACGACCCCAACTCTTTTCTACCCCCTCTTTGATGCTCGAAACAGATTCTTGTTCTCATTCTAGTTGATTCCATGTACATCTGTTACTCCATTTTACACAGATTTTCATGTCCCTTGAATAGAATATTGCCTCTGGTATTGTACCAGTATTCTGAACTTTTAAATTCAATAAGTGCGTGGCGGCAGTGGGTGACGTATTCCTCGTCGCTTTGATGTACAAGTATTAATGTTGCAGAGAATAGACATGTTGACAAAGTACCCGCATGGCTCCGAAGGCTCTGCTTTGTTCTAGCGTGCGTTTGACCGACACAACAGGATAACGGTGATGGGCACATCTGACAGGAAAATGTTATAGTCATTCAGTCCCCAGTTCACTTAGACCCTACAATCATTATTACGCAACCCTTGGAGAGCTTTGGTTTTGCACGATGTCAAATGTACTATGTTTTGAGCACTCTTCATTAACCCTGTCTTTGTATCAACACCTAAAATCTGATCATGAATGGCAAAGGATGGTATGTTAAGTTGTTAACACATATTGAAACACTGATGCACGTGCTGTGTCTCCATCTCTCCAGATTCCTTGTCCTCTCGTTGCGGCTCCCTTGCCAGGTAATTCTTTGCGAGTAAGGAATGGGATAACTTAGATGTGTTGAAGCAGGAACCTCCGCTGCAACATTCTCCACACCAAGTCCTCAATTATATAGAAAATCTTAAGAGCAATGTGATCTTTTTGATGATAGAGATTGCATGAAACAAATTTTGAGCTTTAACACATGAATGCATTTGTCATTTTCACCATCAAATCACTTGTATAAGAAGTGTGTGCAAGAGTTTAGACTTAAATGTGAAAAATTGTGCCAAGAAGGGTGTAATGTGTGCAATATGAGGGTGTTATTTGTCATTGAATTTGAGTATGTAGAGGTGGGAAGTTAGTTTGGAAGACTTGGAGTGTAGACAAGGCTTGAGGGGGGACTTTTAGACTTTAGGGAATTGGCTTTGGGTTGTGGCGTTGTCTTTTGACACCTTGTTTGAGCCCTAAGAGACCATACCTTCCATGTGTGTTTCAAGATTCATCTTTTCTAAGTTGAATCTCCCATGTGAGGGAGTAAGGGGCATTTGGCCTCATGGCTTCATCCTAGAATGTAGATGTTTACTTAGCTTTGATAGTTAATGAAGTTTGTCTAGCTTTTATAGAAGCTTTTCTTCATTGTATTACTTAAAAAAAATGCCACTACATGCATGGATATTATTATAGTGAAAAATCAACATTTAAATGACTTAAAATCTTGTTTAGACTTTAGAAGTGTTGGGGGGAGTTTGAAAGCATTGGAATTGCGAACTCACTTCCACTTGGAGCTCCATAGCAATGGTTATGAGTATTTAGGACGAAAGAAATGGATTCCAAGCCATATTTGGGGGGTAAGAGCACTATTGATCCTAATCTACAAGCTAAAACACATGGGACAATCCAATAGCATCAAGAAAGGTGTAACAACTCTAATTTGCTCACAAATTTATAGGAAGGCAATAAGCTCAACAAAGGGTTATGCACCTAGGAATAGCATTGTAATAATTGTTGGACGTACATGGAGCTTTGGAGAAGTCAAGTCCATATTATACTACCATGAGAAAAGGGTGTTGTGACTAGTGTTAGCAAGATTATAAGAATGGTGTTGAGTGTCGAAGCAAATGGTGTTGGAGTGTGTGCAATTAAAAAATTAGAAGATTAGGATTCATATTGGGAAGTTATTACTTGCGTGGATGGATATTGTTATGATGAAGGAGTTGTTGCAAGGTTAATTAGATCTAGGAACAAATAGAGTCCTTCGGAATTGTAGCAACTACAACTTGATTGATTGGAAGAGGTTGTGAAGATTAGTTGAGGTCTGCATTTGCGCCCCAAGGTGCCAGATATATCAGACATATGCAATCTAGATCCCAAGGTCACAAAGGCTTGAAGGAATAACCTAACAAATGGGTGTTGTAGAGTTACTACAATGGACAAAAGTGTTGTCCAATTACAACAAGAAGGCAATGACATCTTTTACATAGGTGACTAGTTGTCATTGCAGCAACTAATCAACTCAAGTAATACTTGATTGGCAATCTAGATTCTCAAATTTGTAAAGCCTAAGTATAAAATTGGGCAACATAGACAAGGTCAATAGAAGGGGAATACTAGCAACCAAGGTGTGTGAGAGCAACTAGTGTCTAGTGGTAGTGCACATGGGCGAACGATAGATCTATGATTTCCCGACAAGGACACTACCAAACACTAAAAGAAAACTATGTTGTAGTTAACAAAATCTAGGTGACATTTTCTATAAACTATGTCCTCTAATAAGAAGTTTTAAAAAAACTGTGTTCTAGTTAACACAATTTACAGAAAATGTCACCTAGATTTTGTTAACTACAACATAGTTTTCTACTAGTGAAACTACAAAGATTAGAAGGGTTTCATTTCAAAGATGGGCATTGTAATTGTAAGGGCGCAGCTACACTATGTTAGAAGATCTCTCGCAAACCAATATGAACAAGATTTTGGTTGTCAATACATATTGAGCAAGAGAAAAGACAACCAACAATTAACCCTTGAATAGCCTGGGACAATGTGACCAGTGACCACCAATCATCAAGTTGGAAGCATTGGCTAATTAATCTTCACTTCACTACATTACTGAGTCGATTAATAGGTGATTGCTGGAGTAACTTCTTGTAAAGAAGGGACAATTGAGTCAAATTAAGTACTTTGTACTAAGTAAGGAGAATTAGCTAGATAATTCAATTAAAAAAAAATCATGTTAATTAATGCTAATCAAGATTACTTGAGTATTTTTAATATTATTGTTATTACTATTATTTTAAAAACAAGCTTCACACTCAAACATAGAAACTTGGATGCGAATTGGGAGTTAATTTTGCAAGGAAAACTTATCAGATGGTAGAAAATGAGCTGCATATAAAAATTCCAGCACCTCAAATTGAACCGAAAACCCTAATTTAACCCTGGAGTGCTCTGACGTCCAAAAAGTGGACAACGAACAAATCGAAACTATGGTATCTTCTCATTACTACTTGGATGAAAGTCATCCTAATTTGTGGAGATACTTTATCAAGTTGTTGTCCTATCCAAGGGTTGAATTTGGTATTACTAGAGTACATATTTTTCTAAAATTACAAATGTGCAAGTATGTCAAGTGGTCAAATTGCATTGACTTTAATTCAAAACTGGATTTGCCAAAATCAAGTAATAGATTTTAAGAGCACAAAAATTTCAAAAAATCACTATGTGAAGAGAACCTCATTTCAAATCCATTCCAACAAATTTTACTCAAAAAATGATAATATTTTGCTTGTAACCGAGTTAAGGAGGAATTTTAAAATTTCCCTTTCAAAATTTATAAAAAAATATTGATGATAGCATTGGTGAATCTAATTGTACAAATGGAATCTACAACTTCAGTCTTCAACTTTTGTTTGTAAGTAAATTCCAAAATATGCTTCTAAAAAACACTTTATAATTATTTTTCTCAAATCATTGATTTTGGAGATGAGTTTGGACATTCCAAGGTTAAAGTCTTAAAACTCAAAACTTGGCCTTGAATTAATTATGAATCTTGTAGGTTAGTAGATAGTCCTAGAAAGTGTAAGGGGGGAGGTTTGGGTGATTTTTATTTTGTTTTTTAGGGGATAGTTTTGGGAGAATTTGGTGCAAGTTTGATCTCAACCTCAATTTTCAGCACCCTATTTAACCATTAAAAATCTAATCAGGGTTTCCAAATGCAAAACCCAACACTCAATTGAGACCCCATGGATTAGTATTTAACTATGGGGATGTTTAAAAGGGTGTAGTGTATGTGTTTTGGGATGGGTGTGGTGGTCTGATAGTTTGTTAACTTTCTTTTTACTTTTCTTGGGCCATTACTAACATGAGTTAGGGTGTTATTAGTACATACACTCTAAACACAATTGGCCATTATTTGGAAGAAGGAATGATTGGTGAGGGTTTGAATCAATTGCCTCGTTATAAAATGGCTATCTTAATTAGTTACTAAGCAAGTGCGATGGGCAATCAAAATCAAATCAAAATAGACTCATGAAGGAGTTGGATAGTCTCTCGAGCAATATTAGTATGTAAAACCTTAGCCTCAACACACTTGGTAGTGTAATCTATGGCAACTAAGATATACAAGTTGCCCATATACTAAGAGGGAATAATAGGGCCAACAAAATCAAGTCCCCATTTCATAAATGGTTATGTTAGGAGGCTTGTAATCAACTAAATGGAAATTGCCTTCTATAAACTCTTTGTTCATCGACATTTGTTGCAAGTGTGACAATACTTGTAGGTATCATTGTGGAGGAAGGTCATCGATATCTAGCATCAAGGATTTTTTGTAATGCAGTATCGAGAGAAAAATAGCCACATATAGTACCCTTGAGTAATTCTTAGATAACATTGTAGGCTATATCAAAAATGATGTATTTCCGTAAGACTCTATCTTCTGTCCCTTTGGTATATGTAATTGTCTACCACCTTAAAATCTTAAATGAGCTGGCTTGGAAGGTGATACATTTTTTGGTTTCTTTCAAAACACCCGGTAGGAAGGTATGAATGGTGAAATGATCTATAACTATACTAAGGTAGTTAGGTTCCATCTAGAATAAGCAAGTATCTCTACCTATCATGGACCTCACTACAAGATGTGCCCATAACACCTTGGTCAGAAAGGAAGACCTTGGGGTTGACTTCCTAAGCCTTGTAAAAAATTAGGTGAATAGAAAAAAAGAGTACTTAGCAGATAAGGTGCTATAGCTTTCAATTCAAGATGAAAAGTGTCCCATGCTATACATTCTTGAAAATCTAGTGATATTACATATTCAGAGGTACAAAGGACATGTGGATCCAAGCTCTCAATCAAAAGATATGGCTCTTCAAAGTTTGTAATCACATAACCACAAATCCAAGGTATGGGACTTGAGAGTAGAGGTTCCAAGAAGAATTTTTTATTAAAATAGGGTATGCTATATACTACTGAAAAACTAAGGACACAAGGATTCTAAAATGCCAAGGCTCACGAATAGTTTAGCTATGAGCTAGAAGTTATAGGCAAACAAAGGGGATAGGGTCTTGGAGAACTACACTTCCTAAAGAATACAAACTTTTAGAGGGACATGACTTGCTCTATACTTGTTGCATTTGAGAAATGAATAGTCCATAGTGATCCACTCAAAGAGTCACTACAAGTGAAAGAGGTGTTTTAAGTGAGTTTTTAAGTATTGCCCTAGACATAAGATTTTAAATAGTGACCTTCAAGGAAATTTTCAGTAAAAATTTACTAAAAACACATGCATTTATTTCTAGTAAATTTTTACTTAAAATCTCCTTAAAGGTCATTACTTAAAATCTTATGTCTAGGTTTATATTTAAAAATTCTCTTAGAACACCCCTTTCTCTTGTAGTGAGTAGATCACAAAAATGGATTTGTAGATTGGAATTGGAGTCCAAAGCTAATAGTTATTCCAAGGGTAAGATTGGGACACTTTCAAAACTTAGTTTTGAGGCTAAGGCATGGGATCTAGTACATTCTCAAAGGAAAATTGTATCTTGGAATTCTTATTGACCTATAGAACTAGGGGATCCGCTAAATCCCACAAAGAATAGTATACAAAGGGGTTGTCTCCTTCCTCACTTCTAAATGGTGCCATTGTGAACTAAAGTGGCCACAGGTAGTGAAGTTGGTAAGAACGGGATCTCACCACCACCTTTATGACATCTTGGAGTGTTCTTGGTCACTCCTTGATACTAATTGGATGGTATCCCACTTCACACCATGCTATAACATTGAGTATCCACTAGTAAGTCTTAAAGTGAGATTAGTTGGACATGGTGAGGCTTGGGATATTGTTCAAGGGTAGTTAGCACTGATGGAGTAGTGCCATCGTTGAGCATACGTTTGAAAACCAATGGAAATTCCGTCACTTTTTTATTGACTTAGTAGTGGTTTTAGATGTCACAAACCACTTGGCATGGTCCTATTTACTCATGGTGTTCACTATGAATCAATAATTATTAGGTCAAGCTATAGGTTAGTATTTAAACTATTGTTAGGCCTTGTTTTATACTAAGGATTGTGCATTGTCTTGCACACCACTTAGTGGAGTTACGTACAAGGTGTATTCACATCTTGTTACATTGGTATGATTGGAGGTGAGTTGCACCTCATTCATATATTTGGAAGTAACAACGAAGGTACTTAGGCACCTATAGAGTCATTGTTGCATGATTATTTTATTTTATTCTTATTTGTCACAAGTTGGCATGATGTGTTTGTGCACAACAAGGACAAACTATATTCAATGCAAAGCAATGTAATTTAGTAAACACAGAAGAGTGTGTTGGCATAGGGATTGACGGAGCCTATGACCATGTAAAGAAACCTCAAAATCCTCCACTTAGAGTGATCCACTTTATGACTAAGATAGGTAACAATACCTAAAATGGTTTAGATAAAGGTTTGAGCCTAGTCCCTATTTTTGGACTATAAAAGATCTTGTTGGATCTTGCTTGTGGGTCATTGCAAGAAACACCGTCCATTTTCCGTAGCGTTTTGAAAAACCGGTTTGTATCCAACGCTATAACTTTTGATTTATAAGCCCAATGCCCAAACAAAAAAATTCTATCGTAGAATTCTTGATTTCAATTGTACCCCTTATTTTTCAAAGAATTTAAAATTTTATTTTATCTTTTAAAATCAATTTCATTAATATGTCACACTTTTAGGTTTAGGGTTTTTTAATACAAAATACCAGTTCAAATTAATGATTTTTCACTGAAATTTCTGTGGTATATTCCTACAGTAGGTAGACATGTCCCTACTAAAGGGCATCGAAAAAAACATTATTTTATGTCCTCCACGTTTGCACAAAGAGGCCTCCCTTACAAGTGCACCTATAAACATTAGAAATGTTTATTACCTCATTTTTTTAACCAAATCTCATCACCATGAAGTCTTTTCCAATGTCAAATTTTTAGTTTTTTTGAAAATTTATTTTCCTATTTTCTACAAATAAAAATGTCCCAATTGAATTTTCTTCACCAGAATTCTATGTCCAAAAAGTTGTCCCAGTAAATACAATTGGGACATTTTCATTTGTAGAAAATAGGAAAATAAATTTTCAAAAAAATAAAAATTGACCATTGGAAAAGACTTCATAGTGATGAGATTTGATTTTTAAAATGAGGTCAAAATGGTTTCTAATGTTTACAAATGCACATGCAAAGGAGGCCTCTTTGCACAAACGTGGAGGACATAAAATAATGTTTTTTTAGATGCCCTTTGGTAGGCACATGTCTACCTACTATAGGAATATATCAAAGAAATTTCAACCAAAAATTATTATTTTGAACTCGTATTTAGTATAAAAAACCCTAAACCTGAAAATGTGACATATTAATGAAATTAACATTTAAATGTAAAATAATTTTTTTAAATTTCTAAAAAATAAGAAATATGATGACAATCAAGTTAACTAGAAATAGATTTTTCATTTTTGGCATTGGATTTAAAATTCATAAGTTATAGTGGATGACAAGAGAGTCACTGTAATTGTGACGAGAAAATAGGTAGGTGTTTCTTGCAATGACCCTTGTACACAAGTTAATTCTATCAATGCAAGATGTAGTAATTGTTCATATTGTATGTTTCTACTAAAGGAAAAAAAATTCCAAAATTTTGATGATCCTAGGGAAAAGAAGATGTCCCTTTCTTCTACCAACTTTATTATAAAATTGTAACCAAAACAACAAAAAATCAACAATTTTTTGTTCTAGGTATTGGTGGTCACATCTTGACCAATTTAATACAATTTCTGTAAAGATGCCGAAAGATTTACGTTGTTCTAGGCACTTCAAATTTTCTTACCAAATCAATAAAAATCCAATAGATTTTAAAAGTAAAAATTCATTATTTATATGTATACATGTGAATTCAACCATGATACATTGGATGGGGAATGTGGTTTTCAAGGGCAAGGTCCTAGGATCAAACCCGAATGCCAACACTTTTATTGATGTGGTAGTTGTTGTCAGTACTAACATGGTAGTTTTGACTTTTTGATGTGGCAATCTTTATTTTATTTAAAAAAATTTCATTGTCCAAATCAATAGTTTCATGACAATAGATTTCAATGTAATTTTGACTAAGACAATGTGACCCAAATGATTGAAACAAACAACAAATTTTTGTTTAATTTTTGTTGTTTTGGTCATGGGGATTACAATAGTGCAACAACCACCAAACAAATAAAATTAAAATGCTCTCTAGTATAAAAAGTCCATTTAAATACAAGTATTTTATCTTGCACTAAGTGAATTAATTTGTCTAATTTAATACTAGATTTTAACAATTGTGAATAGATTCTTAATAGAATCAAACAAAAAAAGGCCAAAGAATATTTATAAAAATAGAATTTCACCAAATCTAATGCAAATAGAAATAGTAGTTTTGTCTAGTATTTTGGGGAATATAATTTTTTTTCAATTGGTGCATGGAAGCAAAAGCTATGCCATTCTAAGCTTGAAATCACAAAAAATTGAAATTAAAATTTTAAAGAATAAAATTGAAGTTTTTAAATATATTCTTAGATTCTCCACTTAATTTTTCACCTAGGAACTTCATTGGCAATTGCTTTAGAAATACCATAAGACCTACTATAGGGTACATTTTAAATATTAGATCTAAAGATTTTTAAAATATTCAAGTTCCTATAGCATCACTTTTGTGAAGCATAAAATATTACAACTACTATACAATACATTTTAATAGTCTACAATCCATAATTTAGAAATGTACACAAAGGGTAAACAAAGAAAGAAGGGACGAACTTGCATGAGGAGCTTCTATTTTCCATCTACAAATGAAATAAATAATGAACATCTCATTTTTAGATGTGTATTAGTACAATCAAGTTTTTTCTTTCAAGTAGGAACAATCAATGTACTACATCTTGAAATATAAACTCCAAATCCAATCTTCTTGTTGGCACATTTTATAAAATTTTGGGACCCTAAACCATTACATTTGTAAATGCATAAATTCGGGCTTAGCCAATATAATATTGCTTATGAATAATTTATTTTTTGTGATTTTTTCTCCTATTGTACATGTATGATTCATTTGTACAATTTGTCTCTATGAATTGTTTGACATATGATCTTTGCATGTGTGCTACTTATGCAAGTTGTGTTCAATTGTAGTTAGAGTGTACATATTGTACTCATCAACCCTAAAACCACATATAAATTTTTGAATTATAGATGGGACATGTTTAAACACCTCAAATTTCAGTTTAAACCGTACCTTAGGGTGTAGAAAAATGGATGAAAAGTATAAGTAGAGAAAATAGGAACAAATCTATTGTGAAATAATAGCTAAATAGCCCCCATAATAAATAAAAAATTGATGCAAATATATATGGATTATAAGGTATAGTGAAGAACCTAGGATTTTTCAACTTTAAAAATTTTAATTTTAAAATCTATAATGCAATAATTTAAGTAAAGAAGATTCAAAGTCAAACAAGGTGTAGAAAAACTTATTTTCTTCACTTTAAACAAAAATACATTGCAATCTAAGTGGTCAAAGTTTTTGAATTTTTTCTACACATTCTTAAACTAGTCTAGTAAAAGATAGATATGCCAAAAACTTAATTCATTTTTTTTCTTTCCAATAGTAATGGCAATTCTAAGTGTTTTTTGAGGAAGAAAGCCTTAAAACTTTAGGAATTATGGAAGTTGACTATCACATACAATACCACCAACATAATAAAAAATAATCGGTTGCCTCATTATAAACAAGAACAACATAATTACACTTCAAGAGGCTTTGTCTCTATAGCCTTGGTTCACTTTTCAAATAAAGTAGCTACTCCAACCTCCTCCAAGGATCTTTTATTGGTGCAAAGCCTCCTCCCCTTTGTCTAACAAGGGCTAAGGGCTACCGAATTGTAAACATAAATCCCCATCAAGAAATATCCCATTCATTTTGTGGGAGGATTATTTCCCATAATCCCCTCCTACCACACGAAATCCACATAATTAGTAATAATGGATTTTTCATTCATCCATTTCATATTTCATCGATTTCTATCCATTTTTAGATAGGCATTCACATGAAGCAATATCCTTGTTGTCGGAAATTCTGAAAACTAAAATTTGATTTGTTTTGGATGATGAAGACATAGATTACTCACAATGTGGAAAAGCAGCTATTGTATCCCTCATTAAAAGTTATATGCCCAACAATTGGTCATTAGTCTTAATGGGTGTTGCTAATCAAGTGTCCAACATATTATCAAAACTATCAATGAAAACATCCAAAATCTATGTTATAGAGTCTTCAAAAGACCGATTAGAAGAACTAAGACGGATGATTGCTCTAGGATCCAAGTGACATTCAATGTAGTTTATTTTAGTACAATATAGAATTCTTATGTATTATTACTAAAGATATAAAAAAAACTCTTCATTGCTTCACATTTGGTTGCATAGATTGATAGTAGCTATTTTTATATTTGACTTTCATTTTTTTCATTATCATTTTTTATTCTAATAAAACATTCATTTTTAAAATTTGTTTTACAAATTCTTTACCAACATCTTACAATCAACAGTAATGCAAATAGTTTCAATCCTTGCTTCCTAACATGAAATCACCTTTATCAAATTTTCCACTATTTATTTTGGTTTAAAAAAAATTATTTAATTTCTCTACTATCAATATTATTATTGACCTAAAATAGAAGAGTGTGACCATAAGGCTCTATTTTATCTAAAGCAATCATCTGTCTTAGTTCTTCTAATCAATCTTTTGAAGACTCTATAACATAGATTTTGGATGTTTTCATTGGTAGTTTTGATAATATGTTGGACACTTGATTAGCAACACCTATTAAGACTAATGACCAATTGTTGGGCATATAACTTTTAATGAGGGATACAATAGCTACTTTTCCACATTGTGAGTAATCCGTCTCTTCATCATCCAAAACAAATTGAATTTTAGGATCAACATCACTAGAAAAATTTGGTCTGAAATTGGTGTTTCTAATTGAAGATGAAACTATATGGCTACTTCAATGAAACGATATTTTTTTGAATTTGTAAACTAATAATGCAAGTAATGCAATATTTTATGAGAGTCTAAAAGTGATCTTCTAATCGAAAATGAAATGAAAAATATATTTGAAAGCAATTCTATTTATACGGGAATACAAAAAAGATTTTAAAGTAAAAGAAGAAAAAAAAGTAAAAGAAAAAAAGTAAATTAAAAATATACAAAGTAAAAGAAGTAAAGTAATTGTTGATCAAAGTGAAATTAAGTTTGTTATACTTCTTGAAGTAAAAGAAGTTCCCACGTTCCCCGATCCAAGGTTCCCAACAATCCAACGAAGTTCCCCATTAGGGGAGCGTAAGGGGTTCCTAACGGGGCCCATAAAAATGATCTTGCTCATTAATTTGTACAAATTATTTCAAGAATGGACTTAAAATCTAAGGACATTAAATATCAAATGTGATCAAATAAATAAAAAAATATATGTATATATGATTATGTATTTCAATTATACATATAAATGAAGAATTGGAAAAAATGATTGATTTCATTTTATTAAAAAAATCTTTAATATCAGTTATTTCATATAAAAAATAAACTTTATTGATTACATGTATAGTTAGGCATTGTATTTGGAAGTTTAAATGCACAATATATTGGTTTGTGATCATCTGGCAAAAGGTGCATCCGCAACACCGTACTTTGTATCTTGACCTAGGGTATTTGTCCAAATATGATCTATTAATGAATTTAATTTGGTAGTAGGTGTTGATAGTTGTTGTTTGAAGTGGTGTTTAGACATGACTTGAATAAGTTGTTGAGAATTATTGTCTTTGTTATTTTTCATACATAAATTTACATTAAAATCTCCAAGAATAAGAATAGGACATGTTAATAGTACTTTAGAAATTAGTTCTTTTATAATTTGAAGAAACATTGACATAGAAGTAGAATGAGATCGATAAACAATTATTACATGAATAGCACTCCGAGTGCTTTCATTAAATGTTGCTCCTATAAATTCAGATCTATTGTGATTTTTTATTGAATGTGTTGAACATGTTTTGTTTTTATTATACAACAAAAGTAGACTGTGTTTGTCAAATGTATGATATAGTTGTATTTGGATGTATCTATAAATTGTGATACTTCTTGTGCAAGCTTTACCTTGGTTTCTTGAAAACATAGTATGTGGAATGATTGAAGATTATGATCACTTTGTATGTCATATAATCATATAGATGTTTAGATAAAGAATTAATATTAATGCTTTGAATGATTATATGTGAATGGCACATGGTTTTTAACATTGTTACAAATAAGTTCCATTTTGTTGTTGACTTTAATCGTTCCATTTCTAAAGAAATTGAATTATCTACATGAAAATTTGACATGCTTAACAAATATAATAGATACAATTTTTCTTTTGTTCTAATATGAGACAAAGCAGTATATGTAAGTCCATGCTTGTTGACACCTTTTGGACTAAATACCATTTCATCTAAAGATAAACCTTGAGAACAATTAATGGTTTTTGCAGTTGCTAATTGTATTGGAAATTGAATGCTAGTGATGAGATGTGTTCAGGTTTGTCCAAACATCATTTCTTCTATCTTTGTATAAATGAGCATTTGCCAAACGTGTTAAATTTTTGACTTTTGCATTTAAAAATTCTATGAAACTATATTTTTTTGAATTTGTAATAATTGATGTTTTGAAAAGACCATTAGCTCCATTAACTAAACCATCATGTGTAGCATAATTTCCTACATAAAGTTCTACTAGCATGTCTTTTTTTACTTTTATTATCGTATGTAATCCATCAATTTTACTAGGATCATTGGAAATTTCAAATGATGTAGATAAAAAAGAGTGTCGAATATCAATTGTTGTTAAATGATATGTAGGTCCTTCAGCTTGATAAAAAACTTTTATGTTATGTGTTGTTGTATCTTTATTCATAAAAAACAAGTGTGGAATAGTGAAATCATTTGGAGGTGTTTTCAAGCATAATGTATTGATCATATTAACATCTACAATGGTTTGAGTGGTTCTTTGAAACCTATTCAATATGTCAATAAACATTGGATTGTTTTGTTGCATCATAGTAGTTAGTTCATAACATTGTATACATTCATACAAAAAACTAGGTGCTAAAGAGTTTAGTCCATGATTTAATTTTTGAAAGACCCATTTATCTCTAATGGGAGGCACTTGATAAAAATCACCACAAACTATAATGTCGAGTCCACCAAAAAATTTGATTCAAACATGTTTAATAGAACGAAGTCTTTGGTCAATTGCATCCAATATCCTTGCTCCAACAAGTGATATTTCATCTATTATTATTAATTTTATTCGTTTGTATTGATCAATTAATTTATTTAGCAATTATGATGATAATTTTTCAATGTTTGATAATGATTGATTTATTGGAATGTGTAAAGTTAAATGTATAGTACATCCATCTATATAAAATGCAGATTTTTCGGTATATGCCATCAATAGTGCTTTTGATTTTAAAGCATCTAATTCTATATCACTATGATAAAATTGCAATAATCCTTGTATAATAAGTTGTAACATGAATGTTTTACTAGTACCAACACCATCGATTAGGAATAAATGCATAAGAATATTTGTCTTAAAACGCTTTCAATACATGAAGTCATCGTAAATTGCTCTTTGTTCTTCATTTAGATTGCGAAGTAATTTGAAAAAATCTAATTCATTCTTTAAATCAACATTCCATAAAGTGTGATGTTCTAAACCTTGATGAGTGTAATGTCTTGCATGTGGTGTTATATATATATGAAGCAAGATCATATTTCTCAATGTTTTTTGTACTTGTACACAAATCCATTGTATTTGCTTCTATATCATCCCATATATCGTATTTTTTGTCAGTTTGTAATTTATTTGCAATTTCTTGAAGACGGTCTTGTTCTTCATTACAATCTTCTTGTATAGTTGTGGCAATTTGATAATTGAATTTTTTACTTACATTAATAACATCGTTGACTTTCTCATCATAAGCTTCTTTCCAAGTCTCCTTGTTATTTTTTTGAGAAGTTTTTGTGTTAGAAAATGGTACATATAATAATAATTGTTCTCTTGCCCAATTTTCTAAATCTTTGTGTTTGTTCTAATGAACAAACCTTATAATTTTAGATGTTCAACATTTTGTTATTTTATTTTTTAACCAATAATAATTTGATGCAAATTCTGCTAAACATATATGATTCAATGAGTGAGGTCTTTCTATGTACCTATCAATAATGGATTTGCACATAACATCAAAAGATTCATGGTCCAATTTTGATAATGTTTCTTGTGGTTTTAAAAAAGAAAGCACGTTCTTCAGGTGGTGATGTATTTATAAATTTAAATGTTAGTGAACTATGATACAGAGGTAAGGAAAGAATGATATAAATAGCGAGTTGCATTGACATTTGTTGTGCATTCAAAAATGCATTACCAAGTTTTAATATCTGTTTATCAGCATCTATTTTATCTCCTACACATTTTTGAATAATTATTTTTAATTCAGTGGTTATACTTTTGTCAACTTTTGTCATGTATGAAGTACAATAGGTAGTTGCAGCATAAGGATCTAGTATAAATTGAATATCTATGTTGGTGTACCACGTATTTGCTAGAATTTTATTGAATGCATTAGTACATGTATTAGAAAGTTTTTGTTTCAAAAATACTTGCGGTCTTTTACGTTGAGTATGTAAACAAATAATGTAAGTTGAGTTGTCTATATTGAAACGTAGTAGAAATTCATCAAAAGTCATTCTAATCCAGTGCCTAGCTCTTTTAAAAAGTCAAATATGTCTTTATATTTATTTTTGTAGTAATTTGGATTTTCTATATCTTTACAATCAATTGGTTCTAAAATCATCGTTTTTTCCATTGGTGGAAGGGGATAATGAAATCTACATACCAGTTGTCCTTTTTTTCTACATGTTCATGAAGGCTTATGAGTTTGAGCTTCTTGTAAAGGAGTAAGAAGTAATGATTTTTCTAATGTAATATATTTATCAACAAAAGCAAGAATTTCTTCATTGGAATTTATTTTATATTTTGGTGCATTTTTTTTTATCCATATTACCGCATGTTCATGTTCGCTACCTCTATGTTGAAATTCGGTAATGAAAAAGAAATCTACCACTTCACCTATAATCGAAGCTTCTTTTTTAATTAATTTTTGAATGTTGCAATGCAATTATTATAATATAATGCAAATGTCACTAGATCAGACCTTATTAGTGTTGCTATATGAATAGACTCAAGAAAATTGAAATCAAGTAAATTTAAATGTTTGGTGCAGTTTTATTTGTACAAAGCTTGTATTAGAGGTGTCTATAGATGCTTTGCACTTGTCAAGGTAATGAAAAATGTTGGAGGACCTAATTCTCTTATCATTGCAAATAAACTTTTTTTGTAGTCCTTCTAAATAATTAGGTGATGTATGTAACCTTTCTAAATCACAAAATCCAATGTATGATTGTAAAATTTTATCTAAATTAGGTTCTTTAGCACCTTCAACAACTGTCAAAGTTCTTCCACTTAACTTTCCTTTTCTAATTCGAATCCAACTAGAATTTTTAACCTTTTCAATACAAATATTAGTTGCTTTGAAGAAAACGTTTTGAATATTTGTTGTAAAATTATGACTTTTATGTAGTAGTTCCCATTTTGCTATATTATAATAAGAGAAATTATTATATATTTTTTGATTTCGAGGATGACAAAAAACAAGGTTGGAAAATTAAGTTCTTCACTATGTTTATCTTTGAAGATTCCTATAGGATGGTATCCTTCACTAGGTGCAATAAGTAAACCATTTTTATTACGTGCAATCAATGGTATTTTATCATAATCTTGTATAATTTCATAATCTAAAACATTATGCACCAATGTTTCTATAAAATCATCTTTTGTTTCTTCTTGAAAATTGTCTTGGTTTGCAATGTCGTCTACAAAAATATCATTTCCAATCTTTGTTTGGAAATGTATAGCAAACAAACTATTCTATAAAGGATGAACTTGAACATTTAATTCTCTATACAATAGAATATTCAACAAATCTTTTACTACTACCATAATCATATAAGGACATATATTTCCAGACATAAAAGGAGATTTCTACACTAAACAACGTTTTAGAAGAACCCCTATTGTACCACCATCCTCAGGTAAATGAAGAAGGATTGATTGTGTTTTAACAATATTTGCAGGAACATTTATAACACTACCATGTGTAAGCCCCCGATTCATCACTAAGACTCACTTTTTTCTCTTCTTCTTTTTTTCTTATTTCCAGTGTAGTTTTATATACAAAAAGCCCTCAAAAGAATGTAGAATCAAAATAGGTGTGTCACTAACCAATATAGTATTTGGTTTAGAATTAGAATATTATAACTAGAACACTCCAAACCACGACTTGTACGTAGTTTAGAACCCAATTAATCATGGTAAATTGGTGGATTATGTGTTATAAGCACATCAAGTTTGAACTCCGCATATGAGAGACATCTCTAGGATAATATTGATTGAAGTGAATCTAGTCAGGTATTTAGGTTAGTTCCCGGAGATAGGTTCCACTTTTCCCATCCCATCGACAAAATAGTAGAACCCCAATTGTTGGCTTACAAGTTTTGAAAATACCAAGACGAGACCATGGAGGAATCTACGTCCAAAGGAGGCTGATTTGGGGGTTAACACCACGACTAGGACTCAAGGGCAAAATTGGTACGTTGAAATTCCCTCTGGTGTGGAAGATTCTTTGGCCACTAATAATTAAACGAGGGGGTGGATTTTATTCCCCCTAGAAAAATGTTTAGAGTAAGAATATGAGCCTATACATGTGTTGTAAAATTCCATGAGAAGTTCTACAAAAAGTTTCAAAATTTTTGATAGTCAGAAGATGCCTTTCTGGACAGTCAGCTACCCAAACCTAAGACGGGAAATTCCTAGAAATTACCCATGTGGTGGTAAAATCTCACTAAAAATTAGAATTGATTTTTTTACATTAATAAGCCGCCCCGACAAGTTTCAAGACATTCTAATAGTCAGAGGTACCCAAACCTTTGAGATTCCTTGACAACCGACATAATTTAAAGTTCATAGTAGAGTTGACCAATGGAACAAGAGCATACAGAAGCAGAATGAGGTCCAAGATAGGTCTTTCTTTACTCCTCCATAGCTACTTAAGAGCCTAGGCTATTTACTTTTTCCAAAAAAGTCAAACCCCCAAAGTTGGATTTTACCTAATTTTAGCGTTAAGTTGGCACTAGGTTTCGTTGAGATTTTGAAGTTCAGAAAAGAAGTAGGGAATCCTAGTGAAGGAAAAATGTCCTTCTGAAGCCCATGGTGCAATCCATTTGTGACTTGGAATTAATCTCCAAAAGTTAGGTTTACGGACCAACATAGAAAGTGAAAGTCAAGGGATATAAGGTTTTGTCAAAGGATGTAGGGTTCCAATGGTTGAAATGAAGTTCCCTTAGGCTTATTTGGAGTGCACTTCAAGGTTTGTAAGGAGGAGGGGTGCCCTTGAAAGAGTATATAAGGAGCTCCCCTCTTCCTCTAAATTCCTCTCTCACTTTTGTAGCATCATGCCACTTTAAGTTTTGGCCCTTTAGGCCACATTTTGTATTCATTCTCTGTGTCATTTTGGAGAAACTCTGGTTGGAACAGAGCTCTCAAAGTCCCTAGTTGTTAGTGTCATTTGGAGAAGCTCTAGTTGGAACAAAACTCTCAAAGTCCATGGTTGTCAATATTTGTTGGAGAAGCACTGGTTGGAACAGAGCTCTCAAGGTCCAAGGTTGTCAATGTTAATTGGAGAAGCTCTAGTTGGAATAGAGTTCTCAAAGTTCAATTACGAATTAGTCTAGTAATGGTGTTATAAAATTTGAGGTTAATCCACTATAAGAAACTTGCGTCTTAGGTGACGTTTTGTAATTTTTCAGATGGATTTTAGGTGACATCAAGAAAAACAACTTGTATTTTTTTGTCAATAATCACATCCAATATAATATCTAGTTGTTATATTGAATGTGATTATTGACAAAAAACACAAGTTGTTTTTCTTGATGTTACTTAAAATCCATCTGAAAAAATTACAAAACGTCACCTAAGACAGGGGTTTCTTATAGTGATCCCTCCATACGGCAAAGCTTTGACTTCAAGTAGATTAAGAAGTTGTCTTAAGTCTAGTTCTCAAAACCTTTTTTGGAAACCCCTAGTTTAGTCCCAAAAGATTTTACAAGTGTATGACAAGTAGGACATTTAGAAAGATTCATTGCTTGCAAGGCACAATGGACCGCGCTTAGACACCCAAAAGTAGGAGTCCTTTAATCAACCCTCAGAACTTGGTTGTGCTCGCAATTTACCAAGGGTGGATAAATCGGCGCTCACACCATGCATTTTATATTGACCATAATTATGTAACTTCTAAATTTGTGCAAAAACTTGTCGTGGTGAAATCAATCTTTCTTCTAAAATAGTGAGTTGTTTGACAGATGGTATTATCAAATTTCTATATATATTTTTAGGAGCAAAATATAATGAGATTTTCTTTTTCTTAATTGCATTTAAACATTGATTGCAAATATACAATGCTTTATTTTTAAAATGATAAAATCACATTGTAAGAAAGATTTTATTGTATCTTGCAATGCAAATGTTAATATACTGCAAAGTTTCAAAAAATGTAATCTTTGACGTACAAAATATACATAAATTGGTACATCATTTATTTCTTCATTAAATCTAATAAAAATTCTCTTTGTTGTTGATAGTGCTTTAGTGTCTTTATTTATTTATTTATTTTTCCATTTTTTGATTTATTTAATGATTTATGAGTAAAATTATATGTTTTTTTTATTTTTGTTTTTTGATTCTATTCATTTTACATTCAAATCATTTTTTTGATGTCATTGAAATAATTTGAAGATTAGCTTTTCCAACTACTTCGGTTTGTATTTCATTTTGTATAATCTTGTCTGTAATGTAAGATGTTTTCATATTGTTGAATTTGTTAATATTTTTTGAATCAATTTTTTGTTTATGTTTTATATACTTTAAGAATTTTATAACTTGATTACATGTTAGTTTGGTATTTGGGAAAACTTCCAAAAAATGATTTGCTTTTATTTCAAAATTATAAGTTTTAAAATCATTCAAGATTGTTTCAATACATGAATCGTATTCTTTCCAATTTGTACAAGACCGTTTTCTAGTTTGCATACTACATTTGCCATTAAGACTTGTATAATCTTTTTCATTACTTTCAATAGAGTGGTGAGCAATACTTGTATTGATTTTTTTAATTTTTTTTAATTTTTAATAAATTCATATGTCTAGTTACTTGTTGAATAGTAATATTTAGATTATTATATGAAGACATAAATTTTTTGACTATTTCGATATTAGTTAAACATGGATTTTTCATTAAATTTTTTTATTTTATCATTCATTTCAACTAACCAATATATCCTTTTAGATTTTTTAATGTCATGATTTATATTGTAACAATTATTGAATGTGATAGGATTTTCAAAGTAAATATTACGTTTACATTAATTATTTTTTGAATTGGTTAAAAGATTGAATTTGGTATTTATATCATTTTTTGTTTCTGATTGTGTTAAGTTTGTTTTACGTCTTGAATTCCATTGAGTTTGCATTTGTTCTTCTATTGATTCTTTAAAATTAATGTCTTCATATTCTTAATCCAAATCTATAATATCATTTTGCGTTGTTTCAATTGATATTTGAACATGTGTTAAACCATCTAAAACTTCAATTGGTTCAAAATGTCTACTTTTGAAAGCTAAATGCAATGTTTCATTATTAAATTCTCTACCAAAAGTACTAAAAATTATTCCATTTAAAAAATTCCAAATACTAATTTGTTTTTTCAAATAATTAGATATCCACTTAATTGCAATAAAATCACCCCACAATACTCCAATAGTAGCACTTATTGACATTTTCTCTATATATTGATCTTCATTTAAAACTACTCAATTTTGCCAATCATGTAGAAAAGATTCATTTCATTCCATTGATCAAGTTTTACATGCCTTTGGAGTATTCATTGCTAAACATTGTTTTAAATGGTGCATTACGTTTATTCGCAAATTTGTTGATGATTATGATTCAATATATCATAGTAAGTATGCAATAGAATCAAATAAACAATCTCCTACATTATATTTGTAACTTGTATTGCGTCGAAGATTATAACATTTCAATTTCTCATCTAATTTTGCGATGCCATCATACAAATACAAAATTTTCCACAAATTATACAAACCTATACAAAATCATTATAGTAAAAATTTACAAATATACAAATATATCTGCAAAAGCAATGTAAAAATATGAATTTAATAAAACAAATTTATTGAAATGAAATTCAAATAAAAGTACAAAGTACATACAATTACTTCTTGTTTTTTTATCACTTGTATCATTCAACTTCTATTTCACACTTGGTCGAGAGTGTGATGGGGTTGCAATGATATTTGCAAGTTCTTCAAAAGTTGGAATGACATCCTCCACATAAGTTGGAGTGACATCTTCTACTAGAGTAGAAGAAAAAAAGGCATGCATTGAGGAGAAACAAAATCTAAACTATTATTTGCTAAAACCAGCTCACTACATGATGCTTCATCTCCATGATATTTTTCAAAACCAACTAAACGTGAAGTTGGTGTCAATTGAAACTTTCCAATGATGTGGATCTTGGATAAGATTATAATTTGTACCTTTCTTATTTCGCTCAAAAAATCTACTCCCAACATATGAATAATAGTTGACAACCATGGTCCTTCAATAGACACTTCAATATCTCATGTATCTTGTGTATTGATTTTACCTCGAAGAAAAGTTTATTGTTCTATTGCTTGGTTGTGTTGGCAATTCTTGCAAAAAAACTCTTCAACAGATACCATAGTTACATTATTTTGCCAATTGATAAACTAAACAAATGCACTTAAAAAGGGGAACAATTGGATTGAGAATTGATAATTCTCCAATGATCTGTAAAATTTTATATACAAATATTTCAAATTTCAAATTCAAATCAATATCAATATCAAAATATAGAAACATTTAAAACAAAAATACACAACTCTCTAAGATTCTCAAATGAAGTACCAGAGTTTGTTACTTGGCCATGAATTTTGATCAAATGGTCATGTTTTTCTTCGTCAATGATAGGAGTCACAATTGTATAGGCTTCTGTTTTCAAAAATTGATTATATTTTGATGTTACACTTAAGTGCTTGAACATCACGAGCACACATTCTCTTTCATGAAAGCTCTCTTAAATCTTCAAATACTCCTTTTGAAAAGTATGCGTGAAGCCAACTATATCATTGTCATTATCAGTGAGTTCGTCAACAACAACTACTTGAAATATATCTTGATAATGACCTTTGATTTCAACTACAACTACAACAAATGTAGCCATTGGAAAAGTCTCGTGACATCATTTTCTGAAATCTTTGCTAGAATCCTCCGTATAAAAAATAGGGAGGAATTCTGGGACAAATGGAGGGAAAACTGTGATACATGTAGTGGATTGAACAAAAATAACACACGGCATGTCTCCCTTCTAGAATCTCCCAACACTTTTGGGTTTCATAGCAAAATTCTCTACCTTCACATACAACCCTGGGTGGAGTTTTGCTTGATGGTGTTCTATCAAAGGTGTACAAACGAACAATGTTATAGTTGTCAAACACTCCTTATCTATCATATCACAATGTAAATAAGCATAACCATGATCTTTTGTTCTGTTTGCATGGATATAATCCAAAGTTCCGTAGTGGCTCAAAATCTTTCCTTCAAATGCTACATCTTGAGTGTTCTCATCTATTTGTACTACTGACAACATCCTTTTAGTATGAGCCATTGCAAATGGAGAAATGAACAAACTTACAAGTCAAAAACAAAGAAACAAAGAAGTACAAAAATGAAGAATAACAATAAGACTATGAAGAAACTAAGATGCATAGGAAACAAAAGAAATAGTTTTGAAGCATTCTTAAGTCTAGGGTATTCTTCAAAGCCACTCTCTATCTACTACCATGACTATCGTCTAATCTCTCTGCCATTGTCCACATACACATGTCATAAATGTCACCTAACTTAATTCCACTTCACCTAACATATTCCTTTAGAAAATAGCCTCTCCACGTAAACTAGCATCTTTGGGGGACTTCATGCAAAAAATCTCACCTTGCTTAGTAAACTTAGTAAACTAGGATGTCCATTAGATTCTTAAAAAAGGGATCTTTTTTGGATTTATTGCAAAAGGTCTCACCTAATCTTAACTGTAGGATGCCTAATCTATATAAGTCTAATCTAACCTATATAAGTCGTAAGTCTAATCTATGTAAGCCTAACCTATTCAGAGAACTCCACACAACTTGTCAGTCTCTTGGTGCTTGTATTCCCTACTATTGTAGAACTACTAGCAAAACTTGACTATTGTAAGTACAATGGCTATCTAGAAGCACCTCAATTACTAATGCAAAAACCTCAAAGACAAAGTTTGTACCCCTTCCTTCATCAAATGAAAGCACTAAAGTTTACCAAACTCTACAGCTTGAAAATTCTACCGCACATTGCATTAGCTTGTGAAGTTTTAATAATGCTCAACAATAAACCCCAAAAAATCAATTTCTAAAGTTTCCCAGCCTTCTAGGACCTACTTGGAGATGATGCTTGCAGATTCTTCTTTACAAGATAGTCATAAGTATATAAACATCAAGCCTGCACATTACAACCAAAAGTTCCACCATTTGACAAGCTTCTGTTTTTGACTCAAAAACCGCACTTGCACAATTCTAACTCAGTACTAAAAATTCAAGATAGAGCTTTACGTACACAATTTGTCCAAGTTCGAGGTGGAGTGGAACCAGTTGGAGAAAGAGGGGTTTGACTAGTCGACCCCCCCATGGACTAGTTGTCGGGCCTTCAACGAATTGACCAAGGAAGACATCATGCTGTCACACCTCCATGATTGTGGATTTTTAGGTTCCATGATGCACTGTGAATTCTTAGAGCGAGTTCTTCATCTTTATTGAAATTCACTCGAGAATATCTGAAATCTTAATTTGAGCTGCTCCACATTTCAAATATGAAGAGTGATGAATAAAACCCCGGTGTCAAGCACCCAAAACACAAGTTCAGAGCTCAATTTTGTGTTTTCAATCACATACATACACATGAGCTTCATTGTGTCAAAACAAAGTCTCCATGTGACACAATAAAAGTCAACTATTAGCATTGGTGCAAAAAATGCAAAAAATCGGAAAGAGAAGAAGTAAGCTCAAGCTCAAGCTCCTACAACTTGGATACAAGCTCTATCATGTTCCACTCTAAGAGTAAGAACTTGGCTTTTGCAAAGTGCTAGAGAGTATCAATGCTTCTACAATTGAAAGTGCCATACTATCACTACACCATCACAGAAGAAATGAGGAAGAAACTTCTTCGGCTACATCAAGTGCACGTTGAGGTCTGCCAACATCCCCATTCCAACCAAATCCTAACCACACCCTAACCACATTTGAAAATGTGAATGCAGATCATATCATGGAGTGTGAATGCGGTTGTAGATAGGATTTGGAGTTTCACATACCAAAGTTGATGCACAGTCGATGCCATAGTCTCTGTCCAATGGACAGAGCCAATAAACCAACACTCCTCGTCAGGCTTCACCTTCCTCGTCAACCTATTTATTGGCTCTATCCTTTGGACAAAGACTATGGCATTGACTCTGCATCAACTTTGGTTTATGAGAGTCCAAATCCTATCTACAACTGCATTTACACTGCACAAACTCTCAATCACATTGTAGAATGTGTATGGGGTCAAACTGGCTTGACCCCACCGTGCACTAAACGCAGAATTTTGCACTTCATTCATTCTGCAATGCCTCAGAGTCATGGTGGGTTGCAGCGATGCTGGTGATGACACTTGCGGCTCTTATGGCATTTACGTTTGTGATGAACCTTGAAGGTGAAAAAAGGAAGTTGCCACCAAGACCGGAATTGTTGCCATTGATTGGAAATGTACGCCAACTAGGCGAGCTCCCTCATCAAACTCTCTGGCACATGGCAGAGAAATTAGGACCCATCATGTACCTGCGCATGGGCGCAAACCCCTTTAGTGATCAGTTCCACAACTGATGTGACCCTGGAGTTTTTCAAGGTGTGAAGCAAGAGTCGATACTCAGTCAATAGCTTCCATTTTTGTTAAATTAGGGTTACAATTTTGTGGAGGATTTTATTAATGTTCTTGTTGTGATGTGGTAGTGTTTCGTAATCTGTTTATTAGGTGCTCAAATCTTATTCAATTGGATTTTTTTAATCCTCTGTGATGTAAGGTTTTCGATGTTGAATATGTCTACATTAAGGTTTCTATTCAGTGGAGGATTTATTTGCGGGAAATGGAAGAACCGGTGAAGTTGGTCGGTGACGAAGCAAACTGCCCTCATGTTGGTGAGTATCACGAGTGTTTTATTTACCTTGTTCTAATTTGGTGATTTATTTTGTTTTTGGAACCTCAATGTAGAGGAATGTGGTTTCAAGTATTGAGTTTCTAAGGCACCATACAAATTATACATCCATGGCAGTCAAACTGTTCTTGCAACGACTGAATTGAAAGCGAGCCTGCGTTTCCCAAGATTTAATCTCAATTCAACCCGGTTCTCATTTTAGTGCTTATTGAAAAGAGTATTGGATCAATCTAGGTGCTTCACAACTTTCGTCTACATGGTGTTTTCACACTACATTTAACTAGTCTGCATGGCTTTGGAGAAGTTTGAGCTATCGTTGCTTTGGATTCTCCCTCACTAGTAATTTTGCACTTGATTTAACTAGCTAGTGGTGTTCTTTCTGGACATTATCAATACTTAATAGTGTCTAGGAGCGTATACTAAATTCATTGGAAGTAGGTATCTACATTTCATTTTGGTGAATCCCCCGGAAATCTTACCAGGTGTGGTCTTCCTTGTAGAATCAAAGAAGCAAATGACAACGTGAGAAAGTGGGGAAAATTGGCTCATTTTGGTACATCATCCGTAGTTATGACAAATTGTGAACAAGTGATCTTTTGGTCTTCCAAGTTAGATCTTCAAAATTGTTTTGAATTATTTTCAAATCTTCATGACAAATCAACAATTTCTATGAAAGAAAATTGCTTTTTGCACCTTTCCTAGGTAATAAAAATCTACATGTAAAATTGCTTCCTACATGTGAACTCATTGTTTCAAAATTGCATAGTGAGCATTCTTGAGATGCAAGACAATATCGACGTTAATGAAAGTCTCATTGTTTACATCTATTGTAGTTTACCATACCGTTTAGACTATAATATTGTGATGCTTCCAAGTATATCGCTTAGATCATTGTCGATGTAGTGTTCTTAATCCAATTTGCTTGAATGTTAGTCTTTTGTTGTGTTACTGTGGCAAAATGGAGGGCCTCCATAGATTGAATTGCAAAAGCCAGCCCCTTAACCCATTTCACGAGTATTTTCATCAATTGTTCTCGTCTACATTTCTTACAAGGTATTTTTATAAAATTTGTACTTGACTCATTACTTCAAAGAACTTAGTAGATGGAATGTTTAGTCTGGTGACTTAGACATGATAATTTTCTTTAACAATATGGTTTATTCTTGACATGGTCCAATTTTGGGTATATGCTCTCAAAAGAAAATCACTCTAAACAAGTTTGTTTTAATTAATGTTTTTGGAATGGAGCTTGTTCTTGCAGGAAGTGAAGGGGCCTTATCATTCTTTGGGATCTCCAAAGAGGAAGAAATTTTGTTGCATTTGTTACAACAGGAGAGGTATTTGATGCTTTGAGTCCTTACATGCAAACAACAATCTTTCCAAACATTTTTTGAACCCTGAATCCAAAATGAGATGACCAAAGGTGGCTTTTACTTTGATTACTAGGATAGGCCTAGATTTAGGTTCTCCACAAGCGTTCCAACCATTGTCAATTCAATGATTTGTGCTAATTGTAAAAATTGACTTATTCTCTTGAAATTTGATATTTTGGAATTGTATTTTAGCTTAGCACAAAATAAATGTGCACAATTTTAGATGGCGCAAGGTTTTAGCTTTGTCAATCTAGATTTTTTGAATTTTGTGGGTGAGGCATATTGTTGGGTTTGTATTAGCTCGAGTAGTTGTTTTTGCACTATGGTGACACAACTTTGTTTGGTTGTAGATTTTTGGTCACGAAGAAATCATAGCTATGATGTTGAAATTTTTGGGTTAGTTGGAATATTCATTTCTTTTGCAATTATCTCAATAGGTATGAAGGCTAACCTTTGTAAGAGTTCAGCCTTTTGAGAGGGATTGAACCTCCTATTCAAATTTTGTCTTTTGCATTAAGGCTCCATATTCATGGAAAAAGAAGAGGTCATCTTAGAATTGATTCTTGAGTAGGATCTCCAATATGATTGATTCTCTTCTACCGTTTTGACTTTAGGATGTGTATATCTTATTTGTTCCTTTTGACTTTGTCTTGTTTTCTCTATAATTCTATATTTTCATTGAATTGTAGACTAATTGATTGTTTCTATTTGGGTGTTCTTTGAGAATTGAGATTAAATTTTGTCTTTGTGTTCTATTTTAAAAAATCTAATGAAGATATAGTTTATGCACATCACATCCTTAACAAAGTGTAACGCAAAAGTTAAATAATATAGTTGATAAGAAAAATAAGAAGTGATTGTATTTGGCTTATATTTGAATTTCAATTCCATAGTTTGTTATATCAAACTAACATTTTTACATTGTTTTGAAGGTATATTTGTATATTTGTAATTTAGCAACTTTGTATAGATTTGTACAATTTGTGGAAAAATTTGTATTTGATATGTCATATGTCAAAATACTTCATTTTAAAATTATATATATACCCATATAAATATATATTATACGGAGTAATAAAATTAGATGAAAAATTGAATGTTATTAGAATGTTATAATCTCCAATACAATATAGGTTACAATATAATGTACAAGGTTATTTATTTGATTTTGTCGTATACTTTCAAGAATATATTCAATCAATAAATATTTTTAAAGAAGCATAATGTATCATTTAAAACAATGTTTACTTATGAACTATCTAAAAGCATATACAATTTAATTAATGGAATTATAGGAATTTTTTTAGCATAATTTACATAATGAACCAATTTGAAAAGAAGATTTATATATAGAAAAAATGACAATAGATACAACTATTGGTGGATTATGGGTCATTTTTTGGCAATTAAGTGGATATCTAATTAGTGAAAAAATTTAATTAGTTTTTGGAATCAAAAAATAGAATAATATGTAATACTTTTGGTGGGAAATTTAATAATAAAACTTTGCATATAGCTTCTAAGAAAAATCATTTTGAACTGGTTGAAGTTTTAGATAGTTTTGTATATCAACTACAACAATGTAAAATAACATTATAGATTTGATTTCACACTAATAAGACAAGAGTTACAAGAGAATTAGTACAAGAACAAATGTAAACATAATGGACTTTAGAACTAATATTTAATTTGAAAATCCTACTAAAATCAATAATTGTTACAATGTGAGTTATGAAATGAAAACATTTAAAAGGATATTGGTGAATTGAAATAAATGTAAAATGACAAATTTAATGAAAAACCTATGCTTAACTAATATAGAAATAGTAGAAAAATTATGTCCTTACATATGAATTTAAATATTATCATTCAAGAAATAATTAAAACAAGTTAATCTCTTAAAATTGAAACTATGAAAAAAATATAAATGTTGTTTGCATTTTTATTTAAAATAATAAAAATGATTTTGCAAATCTTAATGGCAAAAGTAATATTGAATATAGCAGTCAATCTTATACAAATTTAAAAAAACATGATTTTTATTTTTAAACAATTCTAAATGATTTTAAAATATGAAATTTTAAAATAAAGCAAATCATGTTTTGGAACTTTTCTAAAATAGTAAACTAACAAATAATCAAGTTAGAAAATTTTTAAAGTATATAAAATATAAACGAAAAATTAAAATAGAGAAAATACTACACAATTCGAAGGTATAAAAACATTTTCATTGTAGACAATGTTATACAAAATCAAATACAAACTAAAGCAGTTGAATAAGTGAAACTTCAAACTATTTTAACGATGTTCAGAGAATTTTTTTGACATGTAAACAAGATAGTTAAAATCACTCAAGTTTTGAAGCATTAAAAAATAATAAAATAAATATACAATTTAATTAATTAAAAAGGGGAAAAAAATTCCTAGATCACTATCTAGTATCTACAACTAGAAAAATATTTTATTCTTTTCTAAAAAGAAATAAATGATATACCAATTTATGTGCATTAAGTATGCCAAAGATTACTATTTTTTTAACTTTGTAGTATATTGACATTTATATTGCAACAAAACTATCAAATATTTATTACAATGTGAGTTTACCAAATTTATAAATGAATCATTGAATATTTGCTATCAATGGTTAAATGCTATGAAGAAAAATAAATCCCATCATAATTTTCACATAATAATACAATTAGAAATTTGATTATAACAATTGTAAAGCTACTTATTATTTTAGAAGAAAGATTAATTACGCCATAACAAGCTTTTGCACAAAATTTATAAGTTACATTAGATCTTATAAAACACCATTTTACATATATACTTTTGTATTTGAAAATGTACACCTGAATGTAATTGTGTTAGCACTAAAAGATTTTTGGAATACTCTATTATGTAGAGAATTAACCCCTAAAGGTATTTGACTATGTTTTCACCAAAAACGCTCCAAAACTGTCATCTCTAGTACAAGTACCAAATTTTAGAAAAAAATACATTTTTGGACAAATGTAACCGTAGGATCTTGTATTAAGCTGGTTTGGAAAGATGTGGTAAGAATTTCAGAAATTTCCACCGTTTGGATTGCAAGATATTAGCATTTGAAGTGACAAAAAGCCATTTTTTGGCCCTGCAAAAATCCGGGCAGATGCACTGCACAAGGTTAGATCATTATGAAAAATGTTCAAAATGGTTGTAACTCTTTGGATTCATTCTTCAAGTCATGTTGGCTACATGCTTGAAAATTTTTAGATCATTTAGAATTGTACAACATATAGGAAAAAAATAGTAAGATGAAAGAAGTAGAGAATGATTCAAAATACTAAATTGTTAATAATTTATTTATGGAATTGAAAAATGCCAATTCCAATGGTGAAATTGTTTTCATAAACAATCTACACTTCACGTGTTTTTTTTTCCAGAAATATTAAAAATTGAGTGAAATAAAGGTCTTCAAAGTTTATTTTAAAGTAGAAATTCCAATACTACCCACAAACTACCCACAAATAAAACTCTTCATAACTTTCATCTATAAATCAAAATGGAATGATTCAAAGCTTTCCATGTATATAAAAATCAGGAAAATAAATTTCAAATTTTTATTTTAAAAAAAAGGGATTTTTAAAGAAGTTTTTTTTGCTGCCTGAGCTACCCGCCGAGCAATGAAAACAACATATCATACAATAACTTTTTAACCATGTATTCAAAAGTTATGAAAATTGTTGGGTCGTAAAGCTACTCCTTGGGCACATGTTGTGTGAAAATTTCAAAGAAAAAAAATAAAAAGTCCACTCGTAGTGAGCTGCCCGGAATCGCTATGTTGCCAAAAAACACCATTTGGTGCTTTAGGGGTTAAATTGATTTGAATTCATCCATTATAGAATAGTTTGTTTGCTATACATTTGTAAACAGAAATTGAAAATGATATTTTTGAAGATGACATTGCAAATCAAAACAATTTGAAGAAGAAATAGAAGATTTTTTTACAGAAAAAATAGTGCATAATATTTTAGATTATGAAATTGTATAAAATTATGATTAAAAATCATTGGTATGCAAATGGTTTATTTATTGCACCTAGTGAAGAATGTCATCCTAAAGGAATCTTCAAAGATAAACATAGTAAAGAACTTAATTTTTCAACATCATTTTGTGGTCTTTGTACATCTTTGAAATGACAAAATATATAATAATTTCTCTAATCTTAAAATGGAAAAATGGAAAATATTTTGCAAAAATCCTTATTTTGCTTCAGATATTCAAAACATTGATTACAAAGTACAAAGTCTTCTCCAAAATAGATGATCTAAGAAAAATCATTATATAGTGCTATTTGGAAGAATATTTTGGCATTGATATAGGAATAAAAATTGTTGATTGTAAGTTTTAGATTCCATCCATACAATTCGATTCACCAATAATATCACCAATATCTTTTTTTAAATTTTGAAAGAAAAATTTCAATATTCCATCAAAATTTGATTACAAGCCAAATTTTATCATGTTTTGAGTAAAATTTGTTGGAATGGATTTGAAACAAGATTCTCTTCATATGGTAATTTTTTCAAATTTTTGTGTTCCTAAAATCTATGACCTCATTTTTGTAAATCCAATTTTGAATTAGAGTCAATGCAATTTTGGCTTGGTCAACCACATGCCATACTTGCACATTTGCAATTTTAGAAAAATGTACTCTAATAACACCAAATCCAAACATTAGATAGGACAACAACTTGATAATGTATCTCCTCAAATTAGGATGACTTTCATCCAAATCCTATGGAGAAGAAATGTCAATTTTAAAGTGTTCATTGTCCTGAAATTGGATGTTGAAACGCTGAGGGATAAAAAAAATTCACTGATTTTTAGCAACAACTTACAATCAACTAATGAAAATAGTTCCAATACTCACCATCTAAAATGAAATCATCTATATCAATTTTTTCACTATTTTTTATTGTTTAATTTGCTCTCTATCCACTATCAACAAACTAATATTACTTACAGAGGATAGAGCCTCACGGTCACACCGTTCTTGTTTTGAGATTATTTTCAGAATTCCCGACAACAAGGAGATTGCCTAACTTATTCAATAACAAGGGGCTGAATGTGAACGGGACCACAAAAGGATGTCCAGCTCCAACAGGTCCCACACTCCCACTGACACTCCCACTAATAGAAACTGGTCATCATCCTCGCCGTTGGATGTCCCTAATCATCCAACGGCTACCAATCGCCCATCCTCTGTGGAGGTTCGTGTGTGGCAGAGCTAGCGAAGCAACGGACTTACCAACGGTTTTCGGCGATGAACGTCCCTCACGTGGAAAGTCCCATCCCACATAAGGCAACAGAACTGAACTGAAGGAGCAAGCGGCGGCCGCAAGGCAAGCTTCAATGCCTTAACATCCTTCATTCCCGAACATTTCATCGTTATTCCGAGAATTCAGTTGCTGTTCTAGAGCTTCGCGTGCATGCTACGCGCACATCTCACCTTATTATTACATACCCAGGCAGGCTGGGTAGGAGCTCTTCCTCTTACATCCTACAAGGGGACGCAATCTAAGACAGAGTCTAGGGGTGCAGTAATAATCTGGTCGCGAATTAATTTAGTTAAGCGGGTCCAATTGATCGAAGAGATTTGTTGGCGAGGGTGTTGCACCGTTTGGTGCTGGGGAGATTAAGTTAGATCGCTCTCGGCGGGGTCGGAGTAAACCACATTCCGTTAAGGAGAGAGAATTTCCGCGGCGCCGGCGCCGGGGAGAGGTTCGAGAAGAAGGAACCCTGGTTCGGGCTTTTCTCGATTAGGGTGGTTTGGGTCTGAATTTTGGGTTGGAGGGTGGAATTTGGGGAATGGAGACACTGTTTTAGGTTTCTGAGAGGATTAGGGTTTTTGGGTTTCGCGTGGTTCCTACGCAGAGGTTGTGCGTTGGGAAGTGAGGGCGTTTTATTGGGCTGTTTGATTGTGTGGGGAAGGTGGGGAGAGTCGACGGGATTCAAGCTGGCGGGGAATCAGTTGCGTGAGGATATCTGTTTATTGAAGAGCTTTTTTTTGGGGGGAGGAGAGGTATTGGAGGTGTTGTGTTTCTGTTGTTTGAGATTAGAATCCGAGGGAGGAGGGTTCTAGTCCTGGGGAACAGATAGGGCTTTCGAGGACTGAGCGTTCTGCTTCTGTATGCCAAAGCGAAAAGGTTCAATGGCTGCGTCCTCAGCGAAGCGACGGGTGAAAGCGGCGCCTCCTGCGGAGGACATCACCCTCAACACGTCGAAGCTTTCGATTGCTAATACAGAGGATTCCGACGACGAATACCGACCGTTGGGCACGTTGTGGAAGGAGGCTTTTCCCGTGGGCACGGAATGGGACCAGTACGACAAAGTATACGAGATCAACTGGGATTTCACCAATCTGGAAAAGGAATTCGAACAAGGCGGCATCCTCCACGGCAAGCGTGTGTATCTCTTCGGATGCACGGAGCCTCAGCTCGTCCACTTCGTCGAAAACTCGCGAGTGATTCACATTCCTGCTGTTGTGGCTGTCACGTCCCCGTTTCCGCCTTCGGATAAGATCGGGATCAAGTCCGTGCAACGAGAGGAGGAGCTCATTGTGCCAATGAAGGAGATGAAGATGGACTGGGTGCCGTTTATCCCTCCCGATGTGCGAGACTGGAGTGCCGTGGAACGCGTGAAGACGCAGATATTCACCCTGAAGTGCACGCAACGAAGGGCGGCATTGAAGCAGTTGAAGGAGGAGAGGATAAAGAAGTACGAATATTGCCTCCCTTACATCTACTCGCCATTGAAGGAGGACGAGACGGTGGACGAGACGGTGGTGAACATTATGTATCCTTTCGATGACGAAGCTCAACCTCCGGTGGTGTGTGAGTACGACTGGCAATTCGATGAGTTTGAGGAGTTTGTGGACAACTTGGTGACCGAAGAAGAGTTGCCTGCTGCCGAAAGGGAGAAATTCATGGCGCATTTGAAGGAAGTCGTGAGCGAGGCCAGGAAGAAGGCCCGAGAGGCCAAGCAAGCGAGGAAGAAAGCACTGGAGGACATGAGCAAGGAGTCGATGGAAGGGTTTCAGAACATGAAGTTCTACAAGTTTTACCCCATTAAGAGCGAGAAGTACCCCGACATTACGGAGATGAAGAGTGCTTTTATCAACAGGTACTACGGGAGGGCCACAGAGGTCTTGTAAATCAGCCTTCTTTTCTTTTCTTTTCCGTAGCTGTTGTTGCTGAGTCTTACTTAAATGGCTCAGTCTTTCTGGAAAGCGATTCGACCTATTGCAGTTGCACAGCATTATATTGTAGGCTGGTTTGTGTTGGGGCCCTTATGTGGCTTGGTACAATGGGAAGCTGTCCTGCCAATGCATGGATGCTTGCCTGATCAGGTGCACTCCTGCCTCACTCCACCTCGGAGGATTGGCGCTGTGCGATTGAGTTTGTATTTGCGGGGTTCACACATGGGTGAGCAATCCCAAAGGTGGTGTGGACTATGTAGTTAGTGTGTAGCTTATATGAGGAAGTAGATAAGTCAGCAAGTTTTGGAGAGATGGAAACCTTCAAAATGCTCCATTCGGGCAAATTAATTCTTTGTAAACCGTTTTACTGTTAATCAAACCTATTGCTACCAAAATATGCTTCATAATCACACGTCAAGAATCTTCCTATTTCAATGAATATTTGCAACTACTGGTAGTGCTTTTGAATGATAAGAGAGTCTCCAGTGCAATCGCAGCATTGTTAGCTCCAGTGACTGGTGCATGTCGTTATAGCTGCTGTATGAATTTCTTCAGCATTTGCTCTTGGGGATGAAGACTTTAGACTAGTTCTTTGTCTACATTACTCAGCCTACTGACATCCCTGATTTCAAGATACATTGAAGAGAGAACATAAACCTCTGCTGGGTCTGTTCTGTTTACGAGAAGCAATTTTGACTTTGAAAATGCAGTGCATGTGCTCAATCATCACCTTTCCTTTCACGTGCAGTACAAATCTCTGGAAACTGCATATGATTTGTCATAACGTAATGGATGGTGAAGCATAAGCTTGCCCATGTTGTTGAAACTGGTGTAAGCCAAGCTTGTAGTGCCAAGTGATGAAATTTCCTTGGTTCTTTATGACAGGTAACCTACTTCATTTTGTGGCCCCACTCATGCCCGTGTGCATTGTTGCCTTACATACATTGGTTGTATTATTGACAAAGCCACTGAACTTAGATGCGGTGCCTAATACACCTAACGAAATGCATTGCATATCTTTATTCTGACTTTCTAAGACTTTTCTTTTCTTGATACAAGTGAAAGATTTTATTTCACTGCTGATGAGGCACAAGAATCCAGCGACACTGTCACTGAACAAAGACAGTCTACTTCGGCTCCCTACTTCAGTCATGATTTCCTTTCCTATGAAACCTAAGTCGCTCTAATTGAATCCCTAAGTTTAGGTTGAAGGGATAATGGCTACAAAACAGACTTCAGTGTTAATAATAAGTGTTTTGGGAGTGACCGAGTCTATGCCATCACAATAAGGTTCACGCATGGTGGATAATGACACCAGTGTGCACTTCTTGGCAAGTATCTTGCCGTACATAACCTGCAGAGACTCGGATCTCGGTGAGGTGTCGTGCTTCCATTGGCTTTCAGCAACACAATTCACTACGATAACTACAGTAGCGACCGTTGCATCCAACAGATGTTACAATCTGACGTGTTCCGACCTACTCGGTTGACACGTCACCCCGGACAGGGCATTGTCAGCTTGGATGTTCTTGCCAACACGGCACTTGTCCATTAACAGAAAACTGTAACTATTCACTTCATTAACAGAATATGGTTAAATTATGTCTTCGTTAACGAAGACAATCATCGGCTTGTATGGCAACATGTAGACTCATCGCTGTTGCCAATTTTGTTGCGGTGCTTACCATATTACAGATGTGTGAAGAATTGATTCATTCAATTTCTGTTTTGAATTCAATTAACTTGAGTAACAATTTTTATACTTCAACAGACTTTGTCTTTCATTATTCCAACTCTATTTCTAAGAAAAATCTGAAAGAAAAAACAGAAACCAAAGAACATCAAAACCAAAACTACGAGTAATTTGGCACCAGAGATCTCTGATTCAAAGGTGCACGATCATTTGTGAGATTGTTCTGCAAGAACGGTGGAAAACTTGGTGCCATTCCATATGCACTAGGGTATTGTAGTGGCATTCCTGGAAAGTTTGGAGCCATGCATTCCAAAACCAACAGGAGGATAACTTGGAAAACCAAAACTCGGAGGTGGCATCGAAAAGTAGTTTACTGAAATAGTAACCGTACCTTTCGTGTCAAAAATTGGACCACCAAAGGATGGTGCTAGGGAAAGTTTGTTCTCTTCAGAATGATCCACTTCAGGAGAAACATGATGTACAACGGTGTTAGGGAAGGAGTTTGAGGACAAGTCTTTCTTCTCAGAAGCCTTTAAAGTCAAATTTGAAGAAACCTCCTTTGAAGCATATTCAATCTTAGCTGTGTTTGATTGAGAACTGATAATTTTTTCACTCTTCGAACGATCCTGTACATACTTCATCTTAATGTTCAAGAATTTTCTTACCATTGTGATTCAAATGAATATCACTTTCATTCAGTTCCAAACTCGGCCAATCAATTTCTTAACACAACTGCTTCAGTATCTTCTTGATTTGATAAAGTTCCCGAATCTACATCAGTCAAGGTATCACTCAAGAAATTTTCACAATTTAAATTATTTGTTCAAATTAATTAAAAAATCAGCATAGCTTTGTGTATAAGAAAACTACCAGATCCAGACTTCAAAAGTATATGCCAAACAAAAGCAAATACGAACAAGAAACTTTGGAGACTCGAGTCCAATAGAGAAACCCCTCAAGGCCAATGAAACACTCAAAGCCAACAGACGAAACACTCGGGAATGGGGATGGTAATAGGTAGGTAGGTGGGTAGGTAGGTCGTTAGGATCACCTCAATTCGAGTCTTTGTAGGTTATGTCCAATAACCTCCTCGAGGAGGTAGGTTCTTGGTAGAGCCCCTCAGCGCTACTGCGCCTCGATTCTCCACCGAGAACCTATCTCTTCTTGGAGGTTATTTCGTCCTTAATTATTTGTGTGAAAAACTTTCGAGCAACTTTTGAGCATATTGATGTTTCAATTTTAAAAATTGCAAACCTTCAACTAACTCTTATCCAAGAAATGGTAGGCTACATTCAAGTATTGATCCTTTTGTTTGCTTGTAAATACAACAAGATGCTATTTGTTTTCCATCAATCCCAAATCTCAAAAACACTTTGTACACTTTGAGTAAATGTTTCTAGGAGAATTTTTTTTTTGCAAGGATGATGCACCCCTAACTCTTAGAGTGTAATTCTTGGTCTCCCTTTCTAGTCTCCCTTTCTTGAGGATAATTCCATCAAAAATAAAGAAAAGGTAACTTAATTTGAAAAAGTGTCTACTATAGGAAGTTTATTAAATCTAATCAAATTGCCAATCTCGAGTTCTTATGGCTACAAATCCAATTGTCACATCATTTCCTCTTTTTCATGCAATCAATTGAATTGTGATCTTACATAAGGTAATGTGCACATTCAAAAGCTACATCAATGCATACAAAAGACAAAGTTACAAAGCTAAAATTCTTATACATGATCTTGTGTTTTCTTCAATCAATCTGGTTGTTACTTTGGCTTGGCAACTTTCCTACCATTAAAAAAAAAATGAGCTTGAAGACAAGAAATACAATCTAAAATGCAGTCTTATCCTAAACAATTTGAAGCATCTCCCATTGACCCTGGTTTCAAGTCAATCTATGATGAAAAGTGTCTTTAAGACTTTTTCTGAAATATTTTAACCTATAGGACTACTTCTATTACAAATAAGGCTTGACATGCATTGCATTTAGGCTACAAAGTCGAAGCTTTGTTCATTGGTCAATTTTACATGCCCTAACTACACAAACATTGGGCAAACTCTTTGCCTCCCTTCAGGGAGATTTTTGATTCCCCCTTGGGAGGTACATAAATGTCTGTTTAACAAGGTCTGTTTGTATAGTAACCAAATACGGTACTTCCTCTGTCCCAAAATGATCTTTCATGTTGGACAAAATGTTTGGGATTATGTCTGAAAATAACGTTGTTAAAACCTGTTTCTAAGTACTTCATGCGTGATGCTGTGGCCTCATTCTTTCCCAGATGCTTCAACGCCCAACAAATTTCCTCAATTCCCTCACAGGATTTCGCAAAGCTTTGTGCATAAGTTACAATTTGACGGTGAAATTCGAAGACAACGAGATCACGACGGAGAGCTCGGAGGGCAGCAGCGAATGATACTGGAATACACTTGCTCAATTCGGCAGTAGCAACACCACACCGATTGTTTCATTGCAGCGACATTCAATCGCATGGAGTCGGAGAGTAATCCCCAAAAAACGAGTCCGAGGAAGGATGATTCTGTGTCGCCTCCTGATTGCAATGATGCTTGCACTTCGGCAGACGATCCATTCGAAGTTAACACTGTTTCTGGAAACAAAAGTGGCGAGGATCGAATAGTAATCGCTCCCCTGGATGTTCTTGCTAAGGGAACCCCTCCTCCCACCACGGGTGATCCAAGTCCCGGAAGAAATCACGTCACTGCTACAGTTGTGAGCGGTGATGGTGGTAAGGATCGGGTCATTCTCTTGGAGGTGATGGAGAAGAGCACGCCACCTCCGTCTACGGGTGATTCGAGCCGCGGAAGGAATTCGATCAATTAGGGTTCAAGTAGGGTTTCAAGCAGCCATGCCGTTAATGAGCACACAGAAGGTGAGAGAGAAGAGAGTACGTCGGATGGCAATCGCAGTAATCCTAATCACGAGGAAAATAGAGGATGTTGATTATGGTCGTAGTTGGAATGAAACGCGTTTTCCAAAATTTCAAGGGTCTGTTTCAAATGGGATCGGTGCTTCCGACTTACCGCTTTTTGCATGTCAAGCAGTGCATCCACTTCCACTTAATTAGTGTCTCCTACTTTGTACATTTACCCAATTGAAACGGACACTGGAAATGTCAGGGAATTTGCAACTATGAGTTTGGTCAGTGCCCTGAGTTAGAGTTACGATTTCCGTGCTTAGAGGGCATGAAACTTCTGAGGCTCACTCCAGGTACATCCTTCAACTCACTTGGAATGTAATGTTTTCCTCTCACTTTTTTGAAGAGTTTTCGCACTGAAATTCATTGATATGCGTATTGCATTCCCAACGTTGGGAGGTCTTTGCTATGTAGTCCTAATTTGATTGAAGCCATTTTCCAAAGAGCTTGTGGACTGCGAATTTTGTGCACCATGCGTTGTACAATGCCGCCAACACTTCCTCGATCCTTCGCACCTGTTTTCCCCTGCTTTTGAGGATTTAAGGGTTGTGGTTAGAGCCTCCTCGCACAGGAAGCAACTGACTAATTTCATATTTCTAGAGTATGGATTTTTTTGGTATTTTTTGATTGAGGTGTCTGTCCTAGAAATTGAAGGAGCTTGTAGAATTGCGAATGCCACGCTCGATGCATTGTACAAACATTGTTGATCTGACACTTCAGAGCCATTCTTAGCACCGGCTTTTGCCTGCTTTCGTTGGGTTGAAATTGGGTCATAGGTTTCCGTTTAGAGAAACCTCACACTGGAGCTTAGTGATGTAGGTCACATTGCCGAAGTGTGCAATTCAGACATAATTTGATGAAGTTTAAGTCCAAGCAAATGAAAGAGTCTGTAGAATGTCAATGCAGTGTAGAAACCTTGTCAAACAACGTTTCCCTCTCACCGCCAACCTCAGCACTAGGATTCCCCTGCTTGAAGAATTAAGGGTTGAAATTAGGTCTCCGGGCTCAGTGTTTTTTTTACCTTCACTTGCCACTGACTTTACCCACTGTTCCAATTAGATGTAATTGTATTTTCTTCACAATGACCATTCGTTGCATGCTTCCACTAATCTGTCTTCAAAGTCAAATCTTATCTGTACATTAGTAATGAATTTTCATTGTCGTTGCCTAATTCTCTTCCATATATTCTACTGCAAAAAGGCACAATCGCGCAATCCAATATTTCTCTGAAATGATCTACTCTGTAAACCTGCATCTTCGTGAAGCTGCAGGAGTAACTGCGGAAGAGATTTCTGGAGTACGTGTGGTACAACAATCTTAGCAGAAGCATGCCCCGTCGAAGGGAACGCGATTTATCTGCAACTAAGTTACTGCAGCAGTTGTAATGAGCTCTAACATTCAGAGGAACAATTACTTAGTGTAGTGAGATCTGTTAGCGTGAAATTGTAGTAGATCAACTGAATCATTCTTAGAGTGTGGATAATATGATAAGTTTGACTAAATAATTACCGGTTTGCAGAGTGGGAACGAATGGGCCCAAAGAGGGGGGCGATTGAGTGAGCATTTCGAAGGGTTCAATTAATGTCTTTAAAACTTGACTATGTCGATAGTCTTCCATGCCGCGCTCCTGGGATTTTGTGTACTTCAGATTTACTCACCCAGGTGTAAAGTATTTTACAACTTAATTGTTAGAATTCGGTACTAGGTGTGTACACTTCCATACTCGCATGCAGTAACTTTGCAAGTGTCGGTGCAGACAATGTGGGCCCTCGCTGTGGTTTTCAAAATCCAGGTTTTTCATTGACCTTGTCTTTCTCTGTTACGTACTGCTTTACAATTTTTGGTACTTGATGGTGGGGCTGCGGGTTGGCGCTTGGAAGCTCAGCGTCGCCAATTATATGGTCCAATGAGTGCTGCTTGATGAGATTCAAAGGTGTTCTGATGAGCTTGGTGGTACGTTCCAGTGGTTGATCGTTTCCAAGCGAGTTTTTAGGAGAGCTTGGAGGAGGTTGCAGGTGTTGGACAAGAAGAAGAAGGTGAGCCTGTAGGTCTTCAGGAAAGCTCACTCATTGTTTGTGTGTTTTCGTGCGTCATGATGGGTTAGGCCATAGTTTGCACTTCATTGAGATTATGTAGAGATCGAACCTTACGAGGTTTGGAAATGGCAAGAGTGACTGTTGGGTCTTGAGCACGTTTTTTGTTTGTTTGTGTTTTTGGTGAGCACGTTTTCGTTTTTTTGGTGAGGGAGACATGGCAACGTCGGTATCTGATTTCATCATCGACTAGGCTAGACAACAATTGCTATTTTGTCAAGTGGATTCATTATCAAGGCCGTTTCTGAATTTAGATGATGACTTACGCTCCTGAACTATTTCCACGTCTCTCTATTCTCTCGAAAGAAATCATGTTTGCATGCCTTCGCTACAGTGATGTCTGTTTTTCTTTAGATACCTTAGATTGCCCAGGTCAAGGCAAGAAGCTTGAGAGAACAAGAATCCTTCACCTTGCTTCGTGCCCAAATCAAATTTTTGTTCAAGTTACCTTGTTTTTTTCGATACCGACTTTACACTAATTTAAGCAACTAGATGAGGCGGCCTTTTCATTCTCGTATGTGCCATCCTGATAACATTAATGTCAATTTCGTTAAATTGGCAGAGTTTCTAGGACTTTGCCCCTTCTTAGGACGCGTGGTCTGGAAGGCAAATTTATACCAATCCTAGTATTGGGAGCTTTGTGTATAGAAATATCATAACTTTTATCTCCTAGAATCGTGCCAATTTAACAATATTGAGGATCATTTCAGATAACAAAGGTTCAAGTCACCCGTGTGAATTGGATTGGACACTTATTACCTAAAATGCTATATAAGATGTCAGAAATGTAATGGATTGATTTAAGCTTGTTATCTCACCTTAGTTGTTCATGATGGTTCAAATTTTATGCTTCTTATTTCAATCTTTCTGTTGTTGGTTCAAAATTCTTAGTGCTGCATTGATTAAAAAAAATTCGCTTATTCATGCAGAGCAACAATTTGAGTTTGGCTAAAGAAGCCTAGATATCAGCCATGGCGACTACCTCAATACTGGATGTTCCTGAGATGATGAAAGCTGTGAGCTACTCTACTTACGGTGGCGGGGCAGAAGGGTTGGAGGTGATTGCCATGACTTTTTTTGGTTTGCTCCTCACTCATTGCTATGAAATTCATTTGTGAAGTAGAGGATACTAAAATCATTTGGTACCTGATCCCCTCTCCTAAACCAACCCTTTTTGCCAATAGCAACTTATCGCTTCCAATAATGTAGAAGTATCTAAAATCATTCCCAACCAATTCAGTCATTTATGGGTCGTTTGAAGTGTTATCAATATGGTCTCAAGTATCACTATGGAGTGTCTTTAACTTAAAAAATGGCTCAACATGATTGTAAAGTGGTCGAGCCTTTAACATGATCAACATGACTAAAAATCAATTGTCTTAAAGTAAAAAAAATACATTCAAATTGTAGTTTTGACTATCTATGCACATCAGCTTTATTGAACTGTGTGATCTCTCCAATAGGAATTATGGCTATCTTCCAATGAAAGCACACTCCTACATTAATTGGATAAAATTGCTTAAAGTGATGGAAAGAGTATCTTCCACCTTACTGATCACGGTCACCAGCAAGGAAACTTTTCTACCTCCAAATCTTCTCTTGGAATTTGATCATTCAGTGCTTTGAAATTAAAAGTTTCCCAGTGAATTAGTGGTTGGATGTGAAATTGTGCGCAGTATGTGGAATTGCCCGTTCCAAAGCCGAAGAGAGACCAGGTGCTTGTGAAGGTGGAAGCTTGCAGCATTAACCCTCTCGATTGGAAAGTTCAGAAGGGCTTCATGAAGCCTATTCTACCCTATAGATTCCCACATGTACCAGGTGAAATTCACACTGACTTGAGATTAAATTTCTGCGTATTTTACACACCTGATGCTAAATGATCACTCATGACTTGAGGTATAGTTGAATAAGAGCATTCAATTTAAAGTTCTCAGTGAAAACAAGAATTTTGATTTGCGTGACTGCTGGATGGCAGACAGAAAATCATACGAAGATTGAAAATTCTAGAGAAACAGTAATGGGAATTAGATTACGACATACTTCTTCTATCACCGTTGAAATTCCAGTAAGATAAAACGATAGTATTAGTGTCCCTTAAGAGCATTCTAAGGTACAGAAACACGAGATGTACAGAATTGTGGAGAGATCTTTGGATTCTACAAGAGCCAAGTGAACCTTTCTGACTAGTAATCCCTCACTTGTACAGTACAAGTCCTTGGTGAGGACGAACTTCATTAATATTAGCTGATTGTTTGCTCTTTGCTTGTAAATTGATATCTGAGCAGGCGCAGACATTGCTGGTATGGTTATGAGCGTGGGTCCAGGAGTGTCAACATTTGTACCTGGTGACAAGGTTGTGAGCTGCCTAGGCAGGGTATGATCTAAAAAACTTGGAATTACTGACTTCGTTGTGATCGTATACACGGTAATCCCCTTAATTTGAGTGCTTGGAAGACAGTTATATTAAAGATCAATTAGTTTGAATGTGAGATCCGTTGTGTTACAATCAATGGTAGTGAGGACAGAGTGCAAGATATTCTAGAACTTCATTGAAGAGAGGGTTAGATTGAAGAGGTCTGAGTGTTGCTATGCTCCTGATTTAGGTAGAAAATACTATTTTTGTCAAATTAAGCATTTTAACCAATTAATATGTAGGAGCGTGATTTCGGAGAGATCCGTTAAGAACGTCAATTGTGACATATATGTACATAAAGGTCTAACATCTAGAACTTGTATGGATTCATATTTCAGAACAGGTGTTCTTAAAGGTGACAAATTAGTAGAATATCGCCAATTTAATGAAATTGACGTTCAAGATTGTGCGTAGGTCACTTTGGGTAGAAGGTCCAAACTCTCTTGAATCAAATTTTCTTGCTACTGTATGAATTTCTGGTTCTATTATAAAAAGTGGGAGTTTGTAGACCAGTACTGAAGAACAGTAGACAACTCCATTTCCATTCAAACTGATAGGCATCTCCTTGAAATTCCGTCATTTTCAGAAGCTGCAACAACAAATTCAGTCATTTCCAATCCTCACCAATAAACTTGGTGATGTGCTATCTTGCTTCAGGTTGGCGGGGGTCTTGCTGAATATGCAATTGCGCCAATAACCACGACAATTAAAAGACGGCAGGGGGTCACACCAGCCCAAGGTGTTGCCGTGGGTATCAGTGGCTTTGCCGCTCTTCAAAGCGTCCGGAACTCGGCAGGAATTGACATCGATCAGGAGGGTTCCATGGAAAGGAAAAACCTCCTCATTAGGGCAGCATCTGGTGGAGTTGGAACCTTGGCAGTGCAGGTACTCTTGTCGTTCTTCAAGTATTTCCTTAAAAAAACACTACATTTCGACACATTTCGACACCAGTAGAAAGGAGGGTTTGGGTTTAGTGCAAGGGCATGTTAATGCATCAATAGAAAGAAGAAAGAATGTTTCATAAGTAACATCCTTGAACAAAGTACTATCCATCCTCTAGATCAATTTATACTGCACATAAAGATACTTTAATTTTCCTTGACAATATATTTTTGGTTTCAAAAAAGTTTTCCTATATTTTCTCCTGGACATTTGCTTGTTCCACTATAGTATGCACTATTTTTTGGCATCATTCTAAAAGCTCTATGTAAGCCTACACATGCAATATTTCTTTGAAATGGATGGTCTTGCAAGTGGTTCAAGAATGTTAGGCATTTGTTAGTGACACAACATAACATTCTTGAAACATAGCATTCTTGAATAGGAATGGACATTCTTGCCACAATGTCATTGGACCAAGAATTATTCCTTGTCCATTGGGTCTTGAATCAAGTAGAAGCTTGAGTTCAAGATTTTCTATATTGAAAAGAGCCTTGATTTCATAGAAGGAAGAGTTTCTTTACCATGATTCCATGAAGCTTAAGAATGTTATAAGATTTTGTAGACTTTGCTATTCTTATCTAGGATTCTTTAAAATTGATCTCAAATATATGTAGTTCAAGCACTCATTCAAGTGTAAATAATCTTGCGGTGAGGTTGCAGATTGCCAAGCTAGGAGGTGCACATGTAACAGCAACATGTAGTCTTGAGAATGTCAAACTCCTCAAGAGTTTAGGGGCAGATGAAGTCCAGGCTCCAGATGACATAACAAGTCCCGATAGGAAGTATGACGTGATCATCAATTGTGGTCCTCATATGTCATTCCGTCACTACAAGCCCTCCCTTGCACGTGCCGGCTTTGTAATCGACTTGAATGCTTCCCAACGAGGCCTCCTTACCACAGCTCTACAAGCGCTCTCCTTGTCGAAGCCGCGCTATTTTCCCTTCATGCACCTCCCTAACAGCTCCGACTTGTACCTTCTCTTCAACCTCTTGCACTTAGGGAAGTTGAGGGTGGTGGTGGATTCCTTGTATCCCTTGGGGAAAGCTCGGGAGGCTTGGGCAAGGTGCATGGAGGGCCATGCTGTTGGGAAGATTGTCATTACGTGTTGTGAGCCCTTGTCAAGCCTTCCTCGTACCCCTAGTTCCAAATCTCTACGCTTTAAATCTCGTTCACTTGCTAAAGTTGAAGCTTTTTGATAGGTTCCTCTTACCTATTGGATACTACCTAGAAGGCTTGGGTTATGTGTTTTAAGGGATGCACTATTGGGAAGGTTGTTATTACATGTTTGAGCCCTTGCTAGCCTTCTCAATCCATACCCTTAAACCCTATATGTACTTCACTTGTTGAAGTTGAAGCTTGTGATTGTTTTCTTTACTCATTTGGGTAAAATCCTAGAGCCTTGGGCTATGTATATTGAGGGACCACTCCAAGTATGCCTCCCATCAACATAGACATAGATACTTGATCTTGTAGATTGACATAGATACTCAATCTTCTAAGTTTTTTAGAAGACTCAAATATTGTAGATACACCCAAACCTCTTCAATAGCACCTTCTGTAATATTGCATTCATTTGATCAGTTCTCAAACCCAAGGCTTTGGACGTACCCACCTCAAAGCTGTATGCTATTTTCAGTGCCATATTTTACTATTTCACAGGAAATTACACACAAATGTGATAATCAGCAGTTTAAAAAATGTGAAATAGGTCATAGAACACCTTGCGACCCCAAATGTTTCTTTCATGTCACTCTTACAAGAAACGCTTTAATATCACAATGCTATAAAATCCCATATATAATCACGTGGCATTTTGCGTGCCTAAGTTGCGACATTAAAAAATCTCTGTTACTTTTGCATGTCTAGATGAGTCCTGCATTTCGGCTACTCATCTCTTGTTTCTGCCCAAACGATAAGCTACCTCTGTATCAGAAATGACCATCTACCAACAATGGGTCGCTGCTGATGCACTTCAATTCACACAAGTGGATACCGTACCCTTCAGGTTCTCTGTACTGTACTGTACAATTTGACGATTTCTACTGAATTACACAGTGTACAAATATACACCGGGGCGGTGTCAAAACTAGCCAATTTCCGCTCCAGAACTCTTTAGTTTGTCTCTAAACCCCGCCCTGCACAAGTCTGAGCCCAAGAATCTCATGTATAGAACTTTAAATCAAACTGTCTCATACTCTCACAACCTTGTGGAGCATTGCTTTGGGAAGAATTTGAGGTTGAAAGGCTAGTATGCTTGATTTTTTGGAATCAACCATGCCAGCAATTTGGTGATCATGTACCCCAGCTATTTCCTTCAGTTTCACTACAGTAGACCAATTCTTTTTGAGATTTCGACCGACATTGTCCCAGGGCTTGATCATATCAACTGGGTTTTTCACAAATTGAACTGGTCTCCGATACCGCCTCAAAGAAGGGTGTCGTCCAATCTCAGATTCAATACACATCCCTGCAAACTCTGCGACCAGTCCCCGTCAATCGCGTTTTGCCGAATACACCGCCATGTGGGCGGGGACTGCGCCAGATCACACAGGAGGACGCCGCCCTTCGGGTGGAAGACATACACAAACTCCCTGCGAGCGGCGCCCTGAAGCTCGTACCTCAAATACGAGGTCGCAGAATCAGTCGCGGCCGTCGCGGCCGCACCGTCACGCACCGTGGGGCAGAGCACTTGCTGGAAGAGCGCATCAGGCATCACGCTCACCGCCCTCCACGCCTTGTGCTTCCCGATCACGACGAGCTCCCAAATCGCAGCGCCAGCGACGCTGCAGGCGGATCGGTCTTCCTCCCGGAATCCGATGAGCAGCAGGCGATTGTTGGACTCCACGAGCACGGGAGGCAACACGTCGGCGACTTGCACTTGCCCCGTCCAAACTCGCTTCAGCGACGGGTACTCCGTGAAGACGAGGTCCGGGGGGAGCGCCACTCGCAGTGGGCGCCAACGGAAGGTCTTGGTGTCGTACGCCATGAATGTGTGATTCTCTGGAAGCCATGGCAGTACGTGTCAGGGGTAGATGATTTCTCAGGAGTAGTGAGTTTGAGAGTAGTTTAGGATGCAAAGATGTGCTAGTTCTTTTTGTTGATGTTTTTGAAACAAATGAAACTCAATTTCATTCCAAAGGAAGCAGAACAATAACTGCCAGCCACATGTGGCCTGGCAGGGAAGACGTGCTATTTTAGAGTTTCAGACTTGTGTCTCCAGAGAGGAGACTATTAAGTTAGGTGGTGCGAGTTCACTGCAAGCCCTTACTTACGAAGGGCATAGCGCATTCAGACAAGATTCTTGGATTCAATATTGAGGATGACCAGATTGGGAGACGGATGAAACAGTAAGGTCGCAAGAATCAGCGTTTGTTGAGATGACCAATGGTAGGGAACAAAACTGGTGGACTTGTGGGTACTAGGAAACCCTAACTTCTCTCCAATTTCTAATTAAGTTAGAGAAAGAAAAGTCCCGACAAGTCGAATCATGAAGATGAGTCTCCAATCACAAGACAAAAGATGAATTTGCAATATAGAAAACTGTTACTCACCTGTCTGTTACTCACTCCGGCAGAGTGCCAGCATGAGGAAATTGGCACACTTCACTGAAACCCACTACATTACAGAAACGGCAGTAGGATTGGAAATTGGGAGTTTGAACCATACCTCGGTCGGGATTGAAGGAAAGTCGTTGGTTGAAGCGCATGTGATACACCGTCCCGTCGCAGAACGCCGTGGAGGTCCGCATCTCCTCGCACACATGACTCTCCGGGCGATTATTAAACTTCTCGCACGCAGTGCGCCAGCACTCTGTTCTGGAGTCGTAAACCTCCGTAGTACCCACTCGCTCGTCGTATTCCATTCCCCCCGCCACCACCAATTTGTAACCCCCATTCGCTTCCATGAACATGGCGACGACAGGCTGCTGACGCCGCTTGAGCAGCGGTGGCAGATTCTTCCACGACCGCGTCACAGGATTGAAGACGCCGAACCGGATGAACTGACTCTTCATGGCGCGGATGGCGAACACCATGAGCCCAGAGGCCGCCCCGCACAGCGCGATTTTAGGCACCCCAGTGGCGAACCTGGGCAGTGAACCCGTGAGCTTTTCCCAGTCATTGCGCGCGGGGTCGAACGCTTGCAAGTTCATGCCGGGTCTGCTATTCTCGAACAAAAACAGCCAAGAGCGTCGCCCGTCACGAATCTCATTACCAGCGCCCAGAATCCTTGCGGAGTAAATTGCGCGATCCCAACTCTGGCGGACGAGGCGCGCGTGAATTAGCGTCGTGAGCGGCAGCAGCGCGAGGATTCTCGTCACCAGCTCGGGTTGCAGGTTGCTCCATATTTTATAATCCAACTCTACTCTATCACTACTAAGACTTCTCTTCCCAGCAGAGGTTCTAGCTCTATTTGGCATGTCGAACTTTCGGTATTGCAAGCTCGAATATGTACTCGTTGATGCGCTGCTGGTTTCTGCAAGAAGTATCTGCAAATTCTGCACCATAACCATGACGAATATATCTGTTACGAATCCCCAATCCCGCAGGTGTACACGCTTTCAGTTAGTTCATCTACTGCCGGGTCTCATGTCCAAGGTCAACAAGTGACACCGCATAAATTTGCGTGTACACTTTGCCATACGCATTTTCACCAGGACGATAGGGACGCACTGGAGAATTTTTCAAGGAGTACTAGGAAAAAAAGATGGTGCTTTGCGAGGGAAAGGAGATTAAAGGAGAGGCGAAAGCGGATTTGTGATGTGTACACCAGTTGATCGAATTAGAACTCGCCCCAACCGAGGCGGCCACGGCGAATTCCCTTCTAACTCGGTCATTTCTACGACGGCATCTCTTCCGCCAGTACAAACACTCGACCTCTAACTAACGTCCCTGCAATCTCATGACGTACAAAACTCGCTACCTCGAACTGGCCATGGCTTCCAGGGATTTCGAAATTACACCTGCTTGATTTGCGAAGCTCTCGATCAGAAGAATCGCGCGTATCATCAGGAAACGATATGTGATCCAAAATTGAGAGCTCGCTAGCTAGTTAGTGATGAAAACTTTCGTCCTGAATCGATCATGAACTGTTGAGAAGACGACGACGCGACTAACGCCGCGGTGCGGCAACAGACGACTGAGCCAGTTGATTACAGCCGTGCGAGGTGCACAGAAACGCGCGCAATCGCAAGGACAGCCGACAATTTATCTTATTCTATCAGACTATCACCCCCCCCTGCAGATTGTGACGGCCCATGCTTCCGGTACCCCAGGCAATGCCCGTCCTTGCGCTACTCAAGTCCACTTCTATCACCATTCTCCTGGTACTACTGCTTCATTCAAGCAATCTCATTACTCCATTAACTCTAAACTTACTCTCGCACTCATTAGAAATTGAAGAAATTGAATGCAAAAGCAGGAATCGGCGCCAGGAATATTGATACATCCCGGCCCAACCTTTCATTCGCACTTTAAAGAGGCCGGGTTTCCTCGTCATGGAGCTTCTTCCAAGGATTATAATTACCTTTGGAAAGCCCGCCCCATGCACAATTCGGTTGCGGCCTATTTGTGGCAATACAGTATGTACCCACTATTCACATTTCAGAATTTGGCATGCGCACTGCTGGCACATAACTTACACAGTACCGGTAGTGGCATTAACTGCTTTGTGGCACACAACGGAATACAAGAGGATGGCTTCACCTTAAACTTAATTAGTTGAAGTGAAAGTGAGCCTTTGAAGTTCAGTTTACCTTGTCAAACAGACAGACAGACAGACAGACTTCGTCCACTCCGTACTTAGTGATTGCTAGCAAAACTAGCCTCAAAACCTGGCATTTAAAAAGGAAAATAATTCAGGGGGAAGCGGATCATGCCTGGCTTTTCATTATTACTCGAAATAATGAAATAATCATGATATGGGTTCGAAAATAGATTCACTGTGCTTCCATGATTTTCACACTTTCGGAAAATTCTGACTGGACATTCATCATTCCGGGAGTGGATTGGGAAATTCACTTGACATCTCTTTTTGTCTCGACCTTTGGTAGTGACTGAACGGAGAATTCACTTGATGACTCTTTCTGTCACTGCGGCTTGTGAAAGGAGGGTTTTTCACTGGCCTGAGTGAGAGTCAGCCAAATGGTTGTTGTTTTTCTCGGTGGCAGAGCGCCACGGACTTGCCCCTGCGCAGGTAAAGAAAAAAAAATGGATAGAATCATCATATGGGTATCCACAAAATTATGTATTATTGTGCATGGCAAAGGTAGACATCCAATTGGAGGTGTATTAAAAATAGTAAACTAATTGTAAAAAATTGTAAGAAAATTATTCAATGTCTACAACTATCAAGTGTACCTTCATTTCAAATTTCATACAAAGTTGACATGTGATGCAAAAGTTATAAGCAAAAAATCACCCTATCCAAGGCCAAGGAGAAACAAAAAAGAACAATAGTGTTTCTTGGGATCACCCACTATAGCAAGTTACTTTTATTGGATTGGTCTAATTTTTATTTTTTCTTGTTGGAAAGTGAAGGGAGGTTCCAATACACCAAAGAACACAACAATTTGGATACCATATGCAAAAGTTATGAAGGGTCAAAGTTTTAGTGGTAGAGGGTTCTAGTATTGTTTTTTCCAAATAGGTACATATTGATTTGGGAGATGTATCTAGAGTGATGATGGTGGTTTTTAGGCAATAGTGCATTGGAGAGGGCCCACCTTATGTCTCAATCTTAAGGTAGATTTGGCCTAAGTTTTGGTGCATATTCTTCAAAATTTATTCATTTTGTAATTACAAATATGAAGGAAAGATCAGACATAGGGGGATTGAGAATCCAAAATCATTTTTCTCATGCTAATGTGTGTTGTAAAAAGGATTGTGTGTGGTGGTCAAGGTTGGCAAAAATTAATTCTAAATTTTCAAATTTTTTGGTTATAGACAAAAAAAAGATTATTGTAGAACATTGCAAAGAAGGAGTAGTAGGATATTCCTTTTTTGGACACATTAAATAATTATTTGGTAGATAATATTGTTGAACTTGCTTTACAGGTATTGCAGTATAAAGTGAACACACATAAAATCACACCCTCCTTAAAATAGTCACCGTCACTCTATGCACATCTCTAAAATCAATATGAACATGGATTGAAGAAATGATTTTAGAATATCTACCAAATAAACTTTCACCCTTCATAACTTTTGCATACATGATCTTGATGTCTCATTCTTTGGTGCATTTGAACCTCCTTTGTCACTTGCCAACAAGAAAATATGAAAATTTCACCACTTTGATAATAGTCACTAGGCACAGTAGCAAAAAGTTGTAGTTGGGGGGGTACCCACCTTAGATTCTAGCTTTGGGGATAAAATAACTCTAAAAACACACCTCCCTTTCTTTTTGTTTGCAATAACATAACTCTTCTCTTAGGTTATAATTAAGTTTGTCAAGCTCCATTAATACCGTATCTTGTTTCATATGGATTGATTCATGGGATCCATTTATACCAATGCATTGAGCGTTCTTCAAAGGGGAGGGGGGGGGGGAATTAGAGAGTTCTTCCAAAAAAAATTATTGTAGGGAAAAATGCAAGTACTTTTTATTTTTCATGGGTGATTAGATTTGGAAATGTGAATAAAGTTTTAGAATCAAAGACCCCAAAATTAGCATGGAGATCTCATAAATCCAAAACTAACCACTTGAAAATAGGGAGAGACTTTACTTTTATTTCTAGCTAGCTTGAGGGAAAATTCTTCTTCAAAATGTTTTAAGTACTACCTTAGACCACTCTTGCCTGATGTCAAATTGCTAGGACCACATAGGAAAGTGAAGTGGATTCCCTTCACTAGTACAAACTTGGGTTGTTTATACTAAGGAAATGACCCACAAGAAGTCTCACATGATAAAGCATTAGAGGAAATTTGGACCTTATGTAGGGCCATTTGATTGCATAAGAATGTGCAATTACCAAAAAAAATGAATTTTTTTGGCCCATGTGATCACCTTGTTTGCCATACAAGACTAGGGACTAAATCTTTCTTTAATTAAAAAAAGATTTTTTTTTCCTGTAGATTCGCACATTCGTTGAAAGTCAAACAACCCACTTTAGGGGCTAAATTTTCTCTAATTATAGTGACTACTACTAGGTCTTCTTGTAGTCATTTTCTTAGTCTATGTAGCCCAAATTTTCACTAGTGCTAGTAGATAGAGAAAGAGGTAAGAAGTATATTTGAAAACTATAGGAAAAAATTGGTGTCTAACCAAAACATTGTAAAATTAAAAGTAGAGACAAGTCTAATGATTGTAATAAAACATGTCAAATTTTCTTCCATAAAATTGAGTTTTTGCAATTCATTTTATCAATTATAATTTTTTGGTTCTATGTTCTTGTGATATTCTTGTATACTTGATTATGGAAGGACCTTCTTAGGTGTTGCTAGTCAATGTTATCATGCTATGAACATTACAAATGTTAATTTGCGTAAACATATTAAGCTTTTCACCAATTAAAACTCAACTTGTAATCCCAATTAATTTATAGCTCACCAAGAGTTACCAATTTGGAATGCAATGCCAATCAACTTCTAATAATCACATGTAGCAACATTTTTGAAGAGAGAGAAATAACTCCAACCACTCAAAGTACACTAGTAGAAATTCGGTTTCTTGCAACCATTCACAAACAACTCATTTTGTCAAAAAACAACTGGGCTGCTTTGTCAAATAAAACAAGTAGTTTGGGACAAATTATTCCAGACCCCATCCCTAAACAACTCATTTTCAGTTGTTATGGACAAATTATGAGTGGTTGTGGATTGTGGACGAGTTACTCCACACAACAGAGTCGTGAAAGACCAAATTTCTGCTAGTGGTAGTTGGCATAGTTACATTACAGTACAGTTTTTGAACAATCCAAGCGAAAACCGTACCTGGATTTTTACAAAAGTCTCCGGCCGTCACCTGTTGAACGCCGGGTGGGAACTGCAATGGCCATGCAGCCGTGGGCTTTCTTTCTTTCTTTTGAGCGTCCCAGTGGTAAGTTAGGTGCGAGAGGGCCTTCAGTTTTTGCTTCCATGTACGAAGCTTCCGTCGCAGGAATGGACCAGTGATTACGGTTCTGGCCTTGTAAGTTCTGGTTACTTCATGCACTGAGCCACTGACTCCAAACTGTTTGCCTCCGCGCGTCACTAGCTTGCAAGTATGTCCCCCCGGCCCGTTTGACAAGCCTGACTTAGGCCCGGTTTACATTAGGCCTGGGGCCGGATGGAAGGCCGGCCGGATTCGCCTTCAATCCGGCCCTCAATCGGGCCCCAGTTTTTCCATCTGGCCCCTGGTAATGTAAAGCCCTTTGGCCGGATTCTAGGGCCCAAATTCTTATTCATGTTTTTCTGGATTTTCTCAATGCTCAATTAAAAAAATATAAAAATATGCATCTTTTCCCTATCTTCCTTTCTTTCCTTTAATTTATTTTTTCTTTTAATTTTTTCCCCTATTTATTCTATTCCAAAAATAGAAGAGAGAGTTTTTTTAATTTTCTTTTATCTTTTTCCTTCCTATTCCTATTTATCCTATTGTAAGCTGAAAAAAATGGAAGAAAGATTTTTCCTTTTTCTGAAACTTTTCATTTATCTTCCTTGTTTTTTTATTTGAAAAAAATATTTTTTTCTACTTTATTTGAACCTTTTCCATTCTCTTTCTACTTTTTGTATTTTTCTTTTTAAATTATATTATTTTTCGGAACTTTCCCCTTTTTCTTTCTATTTTTTCTTATTCTTTTTAGTGTTTAAAATCATACTTAAATGAAAACAAACTTCATTTTTATATACATTTTTGCATTATTTGTTTATTGAATACACATCAAGTCACATTCTCAATTCTCCTATTTTTGCAACATGGTGACTACTCAAAGGCATAATGTAAATCAATAAATGCATAAGGTAGTTTGCTCTAAAGTTGATAATGACACAAAGGTACATTTTGCTTTCTTCAATGTACTAGGAATGTACATTGAAGGAGGTGATCACTTTTAGTGACCATTACATTTTAACTTCAAAATTTAGTAACTTCTTACACAAAGGTCCAAAAAATATGAAACAACTTGGATTAGATGCCAAATTCAATTTTATTCCTACTACAATCTACTAATTTTTTTTGAAAGAGTTCAACTTCCCTGAAAAGGCAATCAGATCTTAAATGGTCGTTTGAAGAGTGGACTATGGACAACCTTATTTTGGAAAAACTATTTTGGAACATACAAATATAATATGGTATCTAAATGTCGTGTTCTTTGGTGTGTAGGAACTTTCTTTCAAAAGCCAACAATAAAATAGAAAATTATGAACAATTCACTAATGGTAACTTCTTACAATTAGGCAATTAAATTTATTTCAAATAGTTAAACAATATAAAATCCTTTTTTCATTTAACTATTTGAAGTTAATTAAATTTTTTAATAAATTATCAAGAAAGGTAATTGATAAGCCCACCAAGCCTTTCTTAATCATGAGTTTCTTAAATTAATTACTGTATCAAAAAAGGCTTGGTGGGATAATTAACAAATTACTAGAGCACCAAATTAAAAAATGCTTGGTAATTAATTTAATTTTTTAATAAATTACCAACCCTAGTTACCAGCCTAAACAAAAAACTATTTCATTACAAATCCTTATCAAGGATCAAAGAAACGCATGGTATTGAATTGAATTTGGGTTATGAAATAACCTTAAGGCCAAACAGGCAAGGCTAGACAAGCAAGTCCAAACAGGTAGATAGGGAAGACCAGACAGTCAAGCAAAAAGCACAATGAAGGTGTTCGTAAGAAAAATGTAAAAGTAAAAATAAATTTCTAAAAATTAATGGTAGAGATTTATATGATCTAGTGGAGGAGCCCAATTTGGCCCCAATCCGGCCCAAGATGGGAGTTCGGGCCACCCAAAACCTCGTCCCGATTGCTCCCTTGGGGCCGGAAGGTTTGGCGCCAAAATCATGCCACCTAAGGCGACACGTAGGATGAGTTGTAGTTCAATCCGACCTCAAGTATAAAGGCCTTGGGCCGGATTTGGAAAAATTGAGTGATCCTATTGGTTCAAACTTAGAGAGTTCCGGCCAGCCTTCAATCCGACCCCAAATATAAACCGGCCCTTACTTAGTTGTGGTACTCCAGGTCAGGAACGATTAACATCATCTTCATCAAGGTTCGCTGAATTATATTGTCAAGGCAAAATCCCACATCAAGGAACCGGCCACTCGATCATCGGGTACGTACAGCCGATTGGGTGACTGACCTCCGTCCTGGTGGATTTACTTACGGCAACACGCATTGCTCATGGCGAATTTTACTGGGTGACTGCTTTGAGGGGAAACGGTGTGCAAACGGTGCCGCTTGAGTGGTCCTCCATTTTGGGATTTTTGACTTTTTTGAGGTTGGTGTCAAATTGTCAATTGAGAGTCACCGCGTTTATTATTATGTTTTTTTTGGCAGGAAGCAGTGCGAAAAGCAATCTTCACTGGGGTCATGAAGCTCGTTACATCTTTTGACATCTTTTGACATTGATGAAACATTCATACATGTCAAAGGTCGATGATAACGCATTCATTCATTCGAACTTTACTGTATACATTCATTTGAAATGGAGCGATAGAGTATTCTCTGGAGATTTTGTAACAATTTCGCGATTTCATCCATTGCGAAAAGGGGGAATATTCGAATATATTGCCAAATATGTCCTAAAGAATATTTCGGATTGCTTTTGAGCGATAGATCGCTCCAAAAATATTCCGGGTGGGTCTGTTCATCTTCAGTTGGCTCCTGCAGCAACTGAAGTTCCAAAAAGGATAAGAATGAGTGACACCAAAATCTGACTCTACATTCCCTTGTTAGGTGGGGAAGACTCGAAAGCTCCTGTCCGGCATACCTGTCCACCCTGGCTCCTGTGTGTTGTTTCATTGAACAGCTAGTAGAAGGTCATGTACTCCGTACTCATTTGCAGGCACACCCTTTGACCCTCAGCACCCCGCTCAGCACAGACATGGTCTTGGTAGTACCTCCAATCGATATCCTAATAGCCTAATTGGTCATTTAATTTGTGAAACAGAAGCCCCATGTCGACAACAGTCTCGATCATAGATCCTTCTTCATCCGTGAACAAGTTGGCTATGCCAGAGGAAAATGAGCGGCCGTACAGGTGGGATGTATCCACACAAAAAAAGTCACTGGCAAGGATCTTGACAACACTCTTAATTAGTTTGAGTTTGAATGTTCAATTTCATTTCATTACAAGTTGGTATTTCACCACCCTCGCACTTTCAGGACGCTCAACCGGCCTAAAACGTAAAATTATACACGCCCTAGTTTTTGAGAGTGTTTGTGGATTTGTGTCACAATTTTTGGTGCACGAATCGCGGCAAGTTAACAAACTGGACAATGTCAAGCGTTGAACCGTCCAGATTCCAGACCCTAAACCAAGGATCCGTGGCTCCATTTTTTATGCTCCCAGGTGGGCATGGCTGGCCCCAACTGAAGTTGGAAAGTTAGAAAGTTCATTCCCAGGTCCAGATAAAGAGGGTTTGAAGCAAGGACGGTCCTAAGTAGTACCTCGGTCAAAGAAATGCAAGGATCCAGTATGGGTTGTGGGACTAGTTAGCTAGTAAGCCTATCCAGTTTCTTTTGCACTGTGACCACGCAAGTCTCCATCGATATCTTGACTGCTTCAGATTAGATGGAACTTGGGTCACCCAAAGTTGGGGTCATTTGCCTAAGCCGGCAGTGATTTCGCCTTTGTGGTGGTCTTGGCTTTCTTCGGTATCCTCTGATCTGGGTTTCCTTGTGTGAAAGCATAGGGTAGGTTATCAAAAAGCTTTAAAGAAAATCAAAAAAATGCTACGCCGGGGACTTCTTCCCCTGGTTTGTGTACTGTTTCCTCTATCAATGGAAATTGTCCATGTGTTTCAAGAAGGAAAAAAAGAGATCTTGAATGCTTATATTAAGCTCAGTTTGTTGGTCGATATATACTCTTGTGTCTCATCCGGACCACTTTACGTTGTTCAAGTGGCAGTAAGGTTTTAAAAAATCTTAGACTTTGATGGTGTACAAATCTTTTTTTGTTCAGCCGGGTTGCCTCTTTCTGTTGAATGTCAATTTTATTCTAGTGAAGTCAACTTCGTGGAATTGGTGAAATTCCACTGCTTTGGCAATTTTCAGGACGAGCGTCCTGCAACTTAAAGCTATACCTGTCCTTGTCTAACAATTTTATGTAGGTGTAACTCACAATATTTGTTTGCGGAATTGCGCCAAGGAGTTACTCCATATCGGGGTGCTTGTTTGACAGACGCCGACCTCAAGTGACCAATTTTCCAAAGATCTGCCGATGCAGTTTAGCTGCATGCACTCGGCAGCTTCAAAATGACACATTCCTCAGGTGCTCATGTTCCGTGTACAATTTTCAGAGAATTCTTCAGAGTGGTATCCATCTGAACACACGGTTCAGTGAAGTTTTTACACGCGCCTGATCCGCTACCGTACAGTTCATTGTGCAAATAAGGGTACAGAGAATAGAAGAGAACAACAACTAGGACGACGACATAGCTAACTTTCGGTATATGAAACAGTCGTAGGCCTTGAATACAGCCTTTATGACAGAAGTACGTAGCTACAGTGACATACGCACCTTTCGGCGCTATTTCCTTCTGCTGGCATCGATCTTCTTCTCGCCCAGCAGATTAGAGGTCTGTTTCTTTTCTTCGTCGTCCCGGTCAAAGCAACCGCATCCACTTCTCCGTTGTGATTTTCTACCGTCGACATCAGAAGTGACCAGGCACCTCCAAAAGCCCCGCCAGTCATGCACGGGGCCACTTTCTTTTTTTACTCGAGACACTTTTTTTTGCAAATCTGTGTAAGTACACGGAACCTGTCAGAAGTGTAGATTGATGTATTCTGAACGCTCCACTCATCCAAACGGAGATCAGATTTATGCAGAACGTGCGTGGAGACACTGCCCTACATCTGAAATTCTTCTCAGTTCATCACCCGATTCTGCTCACATCTGAAGCTACTCTGAATTTTTTATCACCTCGTGACCAAAAACTAGGTAGCTGGGTGCCAGTGCACGTCGCCTCGCAAATGCTTTGCCACAGTGGCACAAATAGCTTCTTACAACAAAAGAATTGTACGTGAAAGTGGTGAATTTGACTTAATTTTTGTTTTAGAGTAGCGATGTTGAGTTTTTTTCAACAAGACTTTACTTTCCATTTTTTCAAACTAATGTTTCTTATGGTCTACGTAAGGGCGTCTGCAAATTGTTGTCCTTGAACGGCGGAGAAGAGAATGTTTAGTTCAACACCATATGTAAGCATTGTTTCTTATCTCCTATTCTACAAATGTATATTTTACTTCTTCATCCACACCAAACCCGTTGCTAAAGCTAGTATGACCCTGATATGAGATAGTTCGATGAAAACCTTTGCCAACGGCCAAGCTTCCTGCTCCTCTCTACTGTATATCAGAAATGCAATATGCATCCAAATGCCACAGATTTGTTGGATCTCTGATCTTGGTATAGTAGATTTTTGGAAGAAAAATAAATTATGAGTATGTTGGCAAATTCAAGAGAAAGCAAGAAAAATCATTTTTAACAAATTTGGGCTCTAATGAATAAATCTTGAATTTTTGAAGTGTAGTTGTTTCAAAATGGTGTTAATGGCACATTTAGGGAAGGTTTACTGACATTTTTTGGGCTCTTAGAAGTGGATTCTATGTTGAATGAATGAGGATACAACGAGAATTGGGTATTTGTGGTTGCTGCAGGTTGCGAATCTTGATTTTGGAGGGCGTCGATAGTCATGGGGCTCACGGCGTTGATGTTGGCATTTTTTCTTCGAAATGGCAAAGATTCGTCCAGCTGTACAGAACTTAAGTGTAGACGTGTCCAAGTGTAGACGTGTCCTTTTGAAGGAAGCACTTTTGCAATAGGCAAATTGCCAATTTAATGAATATGCCTGAAATTCAAAGGGCTCAGTTTTCGCCAAAATCCAGACAGTTCTGCAAATGCTGGTAATTCGTGGGAAAGCTACAACTAATGTAATTGCTGTTTGAGATTTAGAGACTTCCTGTACATGTGGATTGGGAATAGGGCAATTTACAACATTCATTTTATCGAGATTTATTTGATTTTTGTGTTGCCAAAAGGTCTGGACAACGAATCGTCACTTTTTCTGTTGAGCATTGTTACTATTATTGGACTGGAAGAATTTGTATATGCTCTTCGTGGCTACAGCAAGAGGGTTCCAATGCATCAACAAATACGCTTCCGAAACCTTGAATGTTGCAGCCTTACGAAATTTGGGGCAAGTTTGGAACTAAGATAAGCGGGAGGTGAGGTTTGTTATTTGCAAACAACATGAATAAACCTAACTGTACATTATAAGATTATTGTGAAGCGACATGGATTTGGATATAAGTTTTTTCCCCATAAGCGTCGGTTGTACCAAACGCATGGGTCGACTAAAAATTGAGTGAATGCACAGCAGCTGTTGAAGAGTCAAAGCCTACCCACACTTTCAGACTAGCCATGAGGAAAAATTCAAAAATTCAAAATTCATTCATACAATATCCAAAGAGTGCATACTAGAACAGAGCTTGTTGCAATGCTGCAATAGCATCCAAAACGTTTCATCGATCATGAGAAGAGGTTTGGGTGTCATTAGCATATAGCAAGAACAAATGTATGAAAAACCGTGGGGATAAGAACATGACGGATGAAATTGTTACACAGTTTGCATTCAATTTTAAGAGATTGTTGTGCGTTGGAATCCTCTTGAAAACTGGGACGAGCTTTTTTGAAAAAGAACAGGAGACACTGAACTTATAAGCATGATCATTGGAAGAATACCTTCTGTGGTGCAACTGACTGTGATTGAAATGCTGGTGCGTAATCAAGCTCTTCTTCATTCACGTTAATTTTAGGACCAGAGTTCTACTTTTTCTTTTTGTTCGAGAAATATGTTAGCCAGAAGCTCTTTGGATTGCATTGCAAAGGTCAGTCATAGGCCATATGTAACTTGATAATCCTTATTTTGGCGAATTTCAGCAAGCCAAAATGTGGCGTTCAAGTGCTTGGGATTAGGACTTTTCAAGTGCTCATCAGATGGGTTTGTAATAGTTCCCCTGACATTAAACTCGGAGCAGCAGAAGGTGATTTCCTTTTCTGAAGGTACTTAGCAATTCAAATGGAAGTGAGCTCTGCAAACTAGGACTCTGGTCTAGTGATCTGGATTTCTAGAATGCAGTCTTCTAAAGTGACAAATTCGGCTTGAAATTTTAACAAATATGGTGATGATAGCAGGTTCTGATCATGCTCGGAATGCTGATCGATTTAGTTGCAAATTAATCGTCCTCAGTTGTGCGAACTGACTCATCTGGATCGCGTTCACTCCGTAATTGCTGCCTCGTTAATGGCAGCTACAGTATGACAATGTCTGATGTGTGTGGACATTCTTTGATTTCTCCCCAAAAAATTCAGCTGAGAAGTAAAGCTTCCTGGAGACGTGCACCCTCGCTCAGTCTGCACATACAGATAGTCAATAACAACTTCTTCAAGTGAGGTTGTAGTTATTCCTTCAGCTACTAATCATCCTTAAGAGTAATTATGTTTGCACTTGGTGTTAAGGGTGATGTTTGCAATGTGAATCCAGTCCAGAAGTAGGTCTAAATTTGTTCCTAAAACCTTCAATAACAACACTCTTTTTAACACCAAGTGAAAACAAACCTTAAATTAGTGAAACTCAGCAGAGAGTAGTCAATCCAAGAGTCAATCTCACATAGAATAAAATATATGACCTATTTCCAACAATGTTAAGGGTTTTAGCATATGTCCAATTGAGTGATGGGGGGGATAATTTTCTCGAATCATGGAATATGATAGAAATAATGAAGATTGGACTATTTTTTGTTTATTTTCCATCAAGTTTGGAATAAGAAGAAATTAAGGAAGTGTATTATTGAACTTGATTATTACTAGAATTATCTAACATGAATATTTATTTAACATCAATGTTTATAGATATGGTTGCACAATTGGAGAGACAAAATAACAATATAAAACCATCAATGAAAGAAATTCACAAGCTTGGAGAATTGTTTACAATTGAGGTTTACAAGTTCTTACTACTTGCATTCACATCTTGGATATAGTTGTTGGAATACCTATATCCTACAACAATTCCCAAAAAATATGGCCAAATTGAAGATGCACCATTTTCCCATTTGGGTATCACTAAAAATTATTGGATATCAACACATATAGATAGAGGTGATACTAATATGGGATTCACTACGTAGTTAATAGTGTATTTTTTTGAATGGAAGTTGTTCTTCTCACAATATGATCTACTTTAGATTCTTTTGAAAGAATAACACACAAAATAGATGAGATTAGGAGAGCCAAAGAAAAAAATTATAAACATCTTTATGATCAAATTCAAGAGAATTTAAAAGAACCTAGCTTGGTATGAAAATACAAAACTAATCATTTTGTGTTTCATAAATTTTTTTCAATAGTGAATCACATAGTGAATCCCATATTAGTATCACCTCTATCTATATGTGTTGATATCCAATAATTTTTAGTGATACCCAAATGGGAAAATGGTGTATCTTCAATTTGGCCATTTTTTTTTTGGAATTGTTGTAGGATATAGGTATTCCAATGACTATATCCAAGATGTGAATGCAAGTAGTAAGAACTTGTAAACCTCAATTGTAAACAATTCTCCAAGCTTGTGAATTTCTTTTGTTGATGGTTTTATATTGTTATTTTGTCTGTCTAATTGTACATATCCATAAACATTGATGTTAATTAAAAAAATTTTTAGATGATTGAAGTTAATCAAATTCAAATAACATCATTATTATTATAATGATTTTTATCCAATGACAAACGAATAATATGATTATGGGTGATTGCAAGAAACACTTGTCTTATTTGTTGCGTTTTGCTGATTTTTTGGGAGTACTTTAAAATTTAAAAATTAATTTTTAAAAAATTAAAAAAAGGACTAATGTATATACCTTTAAGATGAAGGTACCCATGGAAGGAATTGCATAGAAAAATTCTCTAAGTAGGAGAACTAGAAAAGTGCTCAGTCTCAAGAAAATACATACTTTGATGTTTTAATTAAGGAAAAATAGTGAAAATAAATAAATACACAAAATAAAAAGTTTCCATTTGCAACAACCCTATGGAGATGGTCATTCACCAAAAAACCCACCAAAACAATATTTTATATGTTACAAAATGCAAGCAGAAAGAAGCTCACTTTGTAGATTTCTACACCACAAAAAATTCACTATTTTTAAAATTCCTCTCCTAGAAAGCTACAAGTCTACTAGAAGACTGTCTCATCCAAATTTCAGCTCAAAATATGGTTTGGGGGGTTCTAAATAGTACTAAAAACCTCCAAATTGGCAATTGTGACATTGAATCGGGGTCTATTTTTGGATAGTAAATTATTTTTGGAAATTATGAAAAAAATTAGGGAAGGTATATGATAGTCATGAGTACCTTCCCTACAGATCTTGAGTCATTTGGAGCCAAAACAAAAAAGTTATAGGCAAAAAACTAATCAGCACACACCGTGTGACACAAAATAGGACAGGTGTTTCTTGCAATCACCCATACCCACAAGCCCCTTCTTTCTACTCTTTTTGTTACTATAGCACTACTTTCTAAATGTTGAATATGGAATGCCATGGATTTAGGCATGATTGTGTCAAGAATGTGTTTGTGATCTAGAGCATTTCAATATCATTGAATCACAAAAGTTGTGCACAACTTGTAGTGTTGTATAATCACATTACTACCCTCCATGCAAGGAATCATTGTCACTATCGTTACAAGTTGTCTCCATGAGTTGTATAGAAGTCATTCCTAATCTCTCATAGTTTGGAACAAATTCTTCACTATACTCCTCATCCATATAATCTAAACCCTCACAATGTAGTGCCACGGTTTGCCCTCTATAACAACTCTCAAGTTCTAAATAAATTAATCTAATTCTCTCAAGTTTGTGTACATAGCTTGAACCTTGCAAAACATGACATGAAGTGAATGTAGTGGTGCCTAACCACTTACTTATTTAGGCAAGCAATCAAGATGTAGATCTCAAATTTTTAGCCACAATTTTTTTCAATTTTCACAATGTTAGTGATGATATCTTTGTTACATTCATTGTGTGCAAATCAACAAGCGTTAGACCCAAAGTTGTTCAATTAGAAAAAAATAGATTATCAAATATGATGCCCACCAATATCATTAATGCAAATCCATTTATTGTGATATTTCAACAAACAAATTTCCAATCACAGCACCCACCATTTTTGTTTGTGGAGAAATTGCCACCAGCCTCGCTAGTACATCATCTAATTTTGGTTACCTTGAATGAATGAAAGTCCACATCACATCACCCTCATTCATGAAAATAAGCCATTCTAATGGGGCCCTGGTTGGAAACAAGTCGTATATCTTACATGCAAATCTTACTAGAGCTGTTTTGTTTCATTCTTTGGCTTCAAATTAAACTCATTCAGAAATCCAGTTGCAATCAAATTAGTACTTGTAATCAACTCCTAATGTCCTACAAATTTTGAATGGACCCCATTATTGATCTCTTATTATCCACTCCTTGAATACTCGTCTTGATCACTGGCTTCTTTTTTCGAGTCACATTCACTGCCTCCAACCAGACACATCAAGAATAAGAACTGTTGCCTATGTCAATATGGCATTGTTAGTACAATTCTACTGATTTATCCTAGTACTAACTACGTGTCACACTATTTTTTAAGTTAGTGCAAATCGAGTTAAATTATTTTATTGTTCTAATAATTTCCCATAAAGAATGTGGCGAGACTGATATAATTTGCGGATGATACCAATTTTGCACTTTTACTAAGAGGATAATAAAATCAGAGTACCCATTCACGTGGGTCTACAAAGAGATAAGTTACTCTTCTTCTGAGTGACAACGAATCGTCAGGTTTCTGTAGTAGTCTCAATGGCCATACCGCCATACGAGTTGTTTGGCATGTTTCAGTCCCTCAGTGTATGATTGAATGAAAGAGAGGAAGGTATGCGCTCCCAGAATCTCACTTGAATCGATTGCCCTATGGACATTTGGGGCGGCGATTCAAACGTGCAGAGACCTTGATTAATTTTCAACTGACTTCATCTTACTAGCAGTTGGGGCCTAATATAATGGATGAGTACGACGATTCAGCATTAGTAACGTACACGTCAATGTATTTAGGACGTTTAGCGGTATTGTGTTTTCAGAAAGTGAAAGGGGGCTATAGTTACATGTTGAAAGTATACCCGAAGGTAACGCCCTCCCGATCCCTCCCTGTATAGGTGAATCTTCCTTTCGTGAGCCGCTACGTGTGCAATTTTTTTCCCTAGCGATCTCTCAACTAGCTCCACGCACAGCCAGAAAGGTTTCTTTCATCATTTATGAATCTTGTATGATCGATCAGCAATATCAGGTATCTACTCTACCCAGTTCATGTCATGAGAAGAAAACTTTGCAGAACGATTGGGTCGTAGCTAAGTTTCATTCCGTTTTCAAATACTTGACCTTCGGGAGACCTCGCGAGCACTAGTCCGTTGCTGCTTCCATCAATTAATTAAGTGATCGAGGAACAATTAATTCAGGAACCCAGAGCAGCCATGAAAAACTCCGTTTCTGGGATTGTAAGGTGGAGGGGATTACTGTAACCATCGAGGAGCAAGTAAGAGCGAAGTCACAGCGCGTTCAACTGATCGAGTGCTACGATGCGGATTTTCTCGAGAGTGAGAATCGGAGGAATAGACCATTTGATCAGTCCCCGTTGAATGTGTAATTGGATTTATATACCCTTTGCGCTTCGCTGTTCGACGTTTGACCATAGATGCCCACTGGGGTTAAAAGGAAGGGAAGCACAAGCCGAACAACACTGTCTCAAACGTTAAGAAAGAAGGCAGAGATAGAGCCCGAAGGCAAGTAGCAAGAAGCAGGAATGAAAAAGGACTATATAGCTGCAGAGGGTGCAAAGGGAGCCCAGAAAACCAGGAAGTAAAAGAACCGTGCTGGAATAGCTGTCATATCTTGCCAGAAAGAGCTGCTCCGCTGCAAACAGATCGTCTGCGACGGATCACCAGCGTCGCCGATTGCAGAAAACTAATTCTTTGCGTTCTTCCCATCATCTTCTTGATCTTTGACTGCAACGATGGCGACGGCTTGCTAAGTGGTACATGAGTTTAAGGCCCCATGAATGCATGAGTGAGGTTCAAACCAATTCCAAATCTCATGTATCTGAATGTATCTGTACTTACTGACCTATAAAACAAGGTGGTGGGATCGGATTTAAGACCAGTACTCTATTTTCAACTGACATGCAATACCCAACTATATAGCAGAGAGTACTTAACCAAAAATGTCCTCCTGGGCAAACCTCATCACTCTTCAAAAATCTACGTATACAGTTTCCTAAGAACCTTGAATATTCTTATAACTAAGCACGCCCTGTTGCAAATACCTAGTGTGAACTAGGGTATACTCATAACCATGATACTAAGTCTGTGCCAGGGTAAATTCTCTGTCTTGTAGTACATTTTTGTGATGCAAAAACTGAATACGTGAACGAAGTAGAGCATACATGTAGTTCCCGTAAACTCTCCCGCTGCAGGGTCCCGTGTCGGTTGAGCTTCGGTGAGAGATCTTGAAGAGACAGACAGTTGATTCCCCCCGGGACCGAAGTTCCCGCCGAAGTTCTTCTTCTTATTGCAGACTTTGCGCTCCTGAGAAGATCTTGAAGTACTTAGCTTAATCTCAGCACCGCCTCTTTACTGTTTTCACATTTTTGTGGCTCCAGTGTCATTCTACACTTCAGTGGAAACGTTATATATGTAGTGAGGAGTCTTGAATAGTTGTGGATACAAAGCTAATAGGGTGCTATCAGTCTAGCTCGTTTACCCATTAATTTGTATATGTGATCTACATAGAATGTTTTTGTTAAACTTAAACTTTGATCATAAAGGCTTTGTTGACATCACTTGAAACCATTGCTAGTGCACTTCAATCGGTCAATGCAGTCTCAGTCCTACAAATCAGAATACAAGTAATGGCTTGTTGAATAGTACATTCAAAACATTCCAACCACCTATATCACTTTCTAGATCTTACTCGAAATGAGCCAAATAAAATTCAAAAAATAATGAATAGTTGTTGGCTATTGTGTAGTCAGCTATTACATAGTCGTGTAGTTTCAATTGCATGTTGTGATTTACACAAACACTTTGAGTTAGGGTGAGTATAACATTTTTCTAGAAGAGCAGTTTCAGTAGCTCTCCAATGACATTTCACTCTAAACTTTGGGTTTAGAATTGTGCATGAAATCACAATTCTAAATCTGGAGAGAAACACTTGATATATAACAACAGCAAGTGGTCTCCAAGCTTGTAATATCTGAACATTGTTAAGTTTAATGACACGAATGTGACATTCACTGGTTTAGTTAGATCAGCAGATCTCTCGTGCAAAGTTTCCGTGCCTCAATATCAAATTTCAAGATTTCAGATTTCAAGTTCAAATTTTTGTGATACTATTTTATCACATTTTGGTGATATGAATAATATTTAAGTGCATGAATTTCTAGACTCCAGAAGAAAGGGGAGGAGACATCACATAGACCAACGCTGCACCTACAGAAAATGTGAGGAAGTTTGACTAGACCAGAGCTACTTGAAGAACTAGCTAGTCAATGCTATGGTATGCTCTTGAAATGTTAGTAGCTGTTTGTAGGTTGCAATTAGTTTTTAATCAAAACAAATGGGTAATAGGATTTTGATTCCCAACAAGTAACTCAAGTAACATATATTGGATCGAGGATATGTGTATAGGGTAGGTGTCTTCGAATGGTTGTCTTAATTTTTTTTCAAGAGAATGGTGATAAATAAGAAAGGAGAGGGGAACAATTAGTCCGGCTCGCGTGGTCGATACAGCCTGAGGGGCAGGGTAAGAGCGAGGTGCCATCTAGGACTACGGAAATTTCCAGAACAAAAGATTCCGTTCTTGCAGCAGGTGTCTAAGAAATCCTGACAAATAACTTGTTGCCTATCTTCACTGCAATACCAGCGAGGAAGGTGGAGGTCCCTCCAGGCGAGTGAGCAAGTCTGGAAGGTGTTGATGGCCGACCTCATTCTGAAAAATCAGTTTGTTGCGCGCGAGAACACCAAATTTGCCACAGAGTAGCAGATCTCAGGACATCCGCCGCAATGTTGAAGGTCCGGTCACAGGGTGTATAACTTAGTGCCCATCAGTGTCAAAGGTTCCGCTGGAGCAATGCCCGAAATTGTTTCCTTCCAGGAGAGATCCGTGTCGAATGGTTTTGAGTGGCTTGAGTCCCACGAGTAACAGTATGTGATATGCTTTCAGTTGATCCAATCTTCAGTCACACTTATATTACCACAAATGTCAAATCAAGCAAACACATGAGACACTCATAAAAGTTCACACAACTCTATCAAGTTTGAGTAGATTTCCTTTCTAGAACAACACATGCAAAACATATTTACCCCGAAACATCCCGGAGGACCAAAAGTGTCCTTACATAGTTTAAGTCCTATTCAAAGTGTTGTAACTTTTGCATCCAATGTTCAAATTCAATAAAACTTTTGGAAAATTAGAGCTCTCTCTTCTAATTTGTGTGGTAAAATTTTCAGATCAATCCAAGATGTACTGAGTTTTTCTAAGTCAATCGAAGTTCAGAGGTTCAATTTGAGTTCACTAAATTGCATTTGATGGCTGCAACTTTGGGGGCTTGTATCACTTTCATCCAATCTTCTTTTTCAATAAATTTTTGAGGTTATGTTTTCTTTGAAGTCTAGTTATTATGGTAAAATGATCATGTCAATCCAAGTTGTTTTGAATGTTTGGGAGCAATTCCAATCCAAGATGACCCTGAAGTACTAGATGATGGTGGAAAGGTACCCAAACCAAATGGCGAGGTTGTAGGTTTGATACTTGGCTGTGACATGTTAGTTTATTTAGTGTAAAATTAGCCTTTCTCCCTTACAGAAACCCTTGCAATGTGTTTTTCAACATGTTTGTGTCAAAAAAAATGTTTGGGAACAATTCAAAGTTCAAAATCCCAACATTTTTGGATTAAAGAGAACTTTGGTGGCTTGTTCCTTCTTCATATAGTTTAAGTTTTAGATCTTTTTTCTTTTTCTTTTTCTTTTTCTTTTTTTTTTTGGGGGGGGGGAGTTGTGCCTATTAGTCTAGTTTGTGTGGTTAAAATTTCATATCAATCCAAGAAGTTATGAGTGATTGAGAAGCATTTTAGTAGAAGGAGGTTCAACCTTGGATGTGTTTTATCTTGCTATTTTTTGACATTTTAAAGCCATTTTGCAAGCACAATGAATCAATTGAATGATATTTTCTTTCACCAATGTGTTTGTATGCTAGTTTTGAATCACTTTATAGTTTCAAGTTTTTTCATTTAAGTAGAAATTGAATTTCACTTTCAAATGTGTTGCTAAAAAAGTTTCATGACTTTCATCATCCGTTTTCAACACTAAAACATTATAATCTTGCAATCTATATGGCCAAATGACTCCAAATTTGATTCATGTCATCTACAATATGTACACTACAAGATTGCACGGTTTAGATTTCTCTACCTTCGTGACATTTAGATCTATAGCACTTCAAAAGCAATGATGTTTTTGAACCCCCAAATGGCCTTGGACTTTTTAGGAGTTCAACAAGTGAAAACGTTGCCAAAAGTAGAGGCAGACTATTCTACAATTAAAATTTTGGTTCTTAAACCTAAATCTTATAAAATGAAGGAATTAGATGTTTGCACCTTAAGGTGATTAGGATTGCATTCATTTTTTTTACAATTAAAGGCAATTGCATCTGTGTCATATGTTTATGTGAGTTCACATATTGATGTGAGAAGAAATTTAGTATTATAATTTGATCTTACTTCCAACGTCATTATTGAGGGAGTTTTTCACAGAAATTATATTAGAAATCCACTTCCCCCAAAAGAAGAAAGTGTGGTTACTCGTAGGGTCATCGATTTCATTCATTGTACTTCAGAATGTATTGTTCTTTTCTTTCAAATTCAATTTCTTACGAATTAGTTATCTTCAAATGAGAAATTGCATTGGTTTGAATCCAAATTCAAATTTATTTGTCACTTGAGAGCATAAAGTTATGTTTTTGAGTGCATTTTTTATAAGAATGAAGCCTAACATAGCCCTTCACCACTTGAAGTTCAAGGTTTGAATTTAGGTGAACAAAAATGAGTTGAGATTGAGAATGAAAAGTTTGTACAAATTCAAATGAAAAGAAAGCAACAGATAATGGATTAAAAAAAAAACATCATCTTTGTGCCACCTTTGCAAGATATCCAACAAGGCAAAAACAATTAGAAGAACACAATGAAGTTAGTTAAGCATTAAATTTGATGTAACTTGACAACAATATTCAACTTTGGAAATAGACTCCTAACTTAACTCATGCCCAACCCAATAGGTTCTAATTCCCAAGTTTCCTCTCCCTCTCAATAACCACCCTACCCAACAAAATATCTTCCTCCCCCTTCATATATGTCATTTTATATCCACTTCTTACTATAATAAAACAATTATTTTTACACATTTTTGGTGACATCCGCTTGTTTTTATGTCACATTTGATGTTACAACTAACTAGAGTTCTTGACATTACATCTAATGTCATTGTTAATATAAAAATAGGTAGATGTCCTCCAAAATGCATAACAAACATGGGGGTTCTTATAGTGTCTTGTTCCCTTTAGTTACGCATTACCAACATAGTGTTTCTAAAATTAAGTTACTCTTTGAAGCACCATCCCATTTGCCCCTTCGCATTCTAAATCATAAATTGATTTTACCCCATTATAATTTGATTTTTGCCACCTAACAATTTTGTCATTAATTTTATATAAGGTAGAACAATCCAATGCCATCAACCATCTACCAAACCCTCCCATTTGCATCACTCACCTACCCACACCCATTACCACGTTATTAGCAACCCTTCAGCATCATAACAATGCACTTGAAAAGTGAACATGTCGCCGTGCAACTTTACCAATTCCCCACCACCACCAAACAAACAAACAAACTTTGAAAAATCACAGAAAATTCATTTCTTGTCGGAATGTCTTCATTCTACTTGCAAATACAGGCTTTTCTCAAACTTCTCAAACTATGCAATACATGAGTTGACAAATAGCTTCTCCAAGGTACCTAGGTAGCAAAATCTGCTTCATAGTAGGGTATGTTTACTTTACTTCAACTCCAAACTTCAACCTTCGTTTTCTGGGGTATTTTCACAGGTTTGTTTTAACAAACATCAAATTAATAAGTTATGAGTCAGTTCTTCACTTCTTTCCCCTCTTGCGTCTGCATGACACAAAACTCAGCCACTGGACAACTGAAGCTGACTAGGTCAAATGACTGCAATAACTTCATAAAAAAAACAAGCGAGAGGTCTGAAAAAGTTGGAATTTTTTAGTAAGAGATTGATGGCAGATTTGCTGACACTCAAGGGGACTAAGCTTAGCTCTGTGTGCAGCATGGAAGCAAGTGCCCGAAAGCCCATAAGTACAGTACAGGAATCCTGGCTTGGCTTTTCGGATGGTTGGGAGCTGAACGGAACTATTATTTTCCTCATGGAGACATCCTTTGTATTCATGTACTTTTAACCAACATTTTGGCCCCCAAATGTTAACTTAGCATCTGTCAAGTTCCATGAACAAGGTGTGGTGGAATTACATTACATCTGGAGGTACAAATTGGATCCACTGACGGAACTTCAGGTATTACCACAGACCTTGCTTGCAAAGGAATTCAATGACATGTCTCACCTCAAATAGTCTAAGCCTAAGCTTATGACACACTAAGATACCGTAACCTTGATCCTCTTTCGAAGTTACCTTAATTGGATACAGCCTTGGATTTCGAAATAGTGCAATCTCACATGTGTGATTCCCCTTCACATGTGGAAATTGTGGAAGGCGGGTGTGTGTACATAACACAGTAGATTTGGGAGATGTACACTTTGATCCTTTTCATCAGACCATCTGTGCGACAATTTTCATAACCAAGTTATGTGACTTTTTGAATACGGATGTGAGAAGTCTGCATGATATTTGAGAATGTCATATTAAGGTAAACATGACTATGACAGGTAGAATGAGTGTTTTGCCCTATTATAATTAGCAAAAAAAATTCAGAATTTTTTACATACAAAAATAACTGTGAGAAAAGAAGAAAGCAATTGAAATTTTCTTTTACTGACAAAGTATGAATTTCTTATGAATATTTGAAGCTTGCTTACCAATTGGCCCCAAAGGAGTCTGTAGACTATCCCAAAACCAACAAAAAGTATATGCATGATGGCCATCCTACCACCTAAAGCAGTCAAAATATTTCCAAACATGGCCAGAACATGAAGAATTTAAAAAATCACTTGCTTCAATGAATTTACACTCAAAAGCTATAAGTTTCTAAAACATACATTAATAACTCCATCACCATCACACAAGCCATTGATTTTGGTCACTAACCAACCTAATGTAGTCCTAATCTTATATATTAGAGGAGGTCTATCATGGGTTGATGTAAGACTCTAATGGGTCATTTCCTAGGTGCCTCTCATGGATGGTTTGCTTGTCATAGGGAGGTTTACCATAGTCAACATTATGTTATGTTAAAGAAGTTTAGGGAATGTGCTATTCTAGAGTGTCTCACTAGAAAACACAGAGTGTCATTGGTACTCTTGGTGAATGCGAAAGAAATTAGTAAGGATGACAATAGTTACATTCTTGTATAGTCTATGTAGGGCTTTGTAGATTGGAGGCTTTAGTCCCATATGTAAGAGGCTTGTGGAGCTTGTGTGATGTCATGTACGAGGGCCTTAAACTTGCGGATTTGTTCTTGGCTCTCACCTTCACAGCATAATGCTTACAAAAGCTATGATTGTATAGTGGGATGCCCCACCACGAGGGCCTCCCATCTTGTGAGGACCGTGCCTCGAAGGCAAGGGCGGGAGCCTAAGGGGAGGGACCCTCGCATGACAAGAGGCCCTCGTGGTGGGGTGTCCTATTGCGTTAAGCATGTGGGATTGCATCTGTAATCGTGTCAGGCACTATTACAGATGCATTATGCCCTATAATGCAGAGTTTATTTCTATAGGGACCGGCCTAGAAGTACTTAACGTAGCCCTCATGGATTTCTTATTTAGGGTTTTTATCTGCAAGCAAAAAGAAAAAAAGTCAAACTTAACAATTTCACTCTACAACCTCCTAACAACCTCTACTTCCTTCTCCTTTGGCATAGAGACTCTTCTTCTTTCCTTCACAACAAAGCCTATAGTAGAGAGTTTGTTTTAGAAAGGGTGGGGCTTTTTTTCCCCTCAAATGGTTGCCACAAGGTCAAAGAAAGTGTCCCTCCAAAAATGCAAAGCAATTTGGGGTGGGGCCTGCTTAATCACTTACAATGCTTGATCCAACCTTCACTGGTGATCAAGTATACAAGCCTTTTGCTGCTCTCCATCCCCTTTTGCTTTTGATTCTATAGCCCTTGGAGAATAATAAGCTCCCAAAGAGCTTTTCAAAGGTTTGGATAGGTTCATACAAAGTCATTTTTTAACGGATGAAAGTGAAAAATTTACCACCAATGTGAGTATGCATTAGCTTTGTTAAATAAAAATTCCGATCAAATACATTGATCAAAAGTTATAGAGCTTAAAGTTTAGAAGCAACTTAATCATTGTACTCGTAAAGAGGTACAACAATCATGCTAATAGTTGGGCTAGTAGTCAAGTAACCTTTGAATTTTTTGCATTAACCTTAAACACTTATATCTCACAATCTATGAAGTCAAATGGGATGAATTTTTTCCACACTTTCTCAAAGTAGGGTGATTGCAAGAAACACTTCACATTTTTTGATCAAAATCGCTACTTTTGGCCATAGAACTGGTGATCCTACCAAGACCTATCAAATTTGCGCATCAACAGTGCATAGTGAATTTGAATCATTGATTTGTACTATGCAAAACTATGTAGTACTATAGACTACTCCGGAGGATTGTAGAAGCCATTGGGAACAGAAAATAGCAAAAAAAGGTTATGTTGATTTTTTCATTTTTAGTAATTCAAAAAAGATTAGAAAAAAAGCCATAAAAAAGCCATTTTGCTAGAGAAGATTGCACTCCCATTGCACCAAAAAGTTAATGTAGGAAAATTTTCCCTCTTCGTAGCCTTTGCCCAAAGGAAGGTCACTTTTACCCCATGTGCGCAACCAACATATTGCTATTTTCACAAAAACTCTTCGTCAATCCTTGAAAAGGTAGTACAACTCTAACATATCCAATTTGTGATTTTCAATTCGCATTTTTGGGTCGAAAATAGTACTACCTCCCCCTCCAAATGGTTGAAATAGACATTCAATCATAGGCAAGTTAAAAATAGTAAATTAATTTGAAAAAATTTGAAAAAATTATGGAATGTTAGAAACTTCCGCATCTACTTTCTTTCCAAATTTTCCCACCAAACGGACTAAGGATGCCGAAGTTATGAGCACAAAAACACTTGTCCAAGGGTAAGAAGCCAAGAAATAGGACAAGTGTTTCTTGCAATCACCCAATAGTATAGGTCATTAAGGGATAATTGAAAATGAAAAAACAAAACAAAACAAAACAAACTTTTTTTTTTCTAATTTTAGTTCAATACACTGAAAATGGGAATTGTAGAAGAATTTTGGAACTTTTAGCTCAAATTCTAGTGTAAATTAATGGATTTTTTATTTTTTTTATTTATGTGACATGACTTAGAGGAAGGAAACTTTGTGTTGACTGTTGGGAGTTTGATTCTTCCAAAAAATGAACTCTCCAAAAATAATTAAAATCTTGCTCATGTAGTTGTCATTTTTTGACATCTTCTTAGCACAAGATCTTTTTTGTATGTTAGACACCTCTATTATCTTTGAAAATTGGCATCCAAGTAACTAACATAAATACCTAACCTTGTTGAGTAATGCCCAAAAATTTCTTTTCTTCTAACTTCCAACATTGATTGTAATCTCACAATGTATATGGTCAAATGTTTTGATATTTTTCCACTAATTTCTATAGTAATCTAGTAGAAATTTGTACGGTTGAAAGTTTGAAAAATATTTCAATATTTTAGTTATTCTCTATGCACTTGAATGTAGCAATTTTGGACACTTTTAGTAAAAAATAGTCAAAGAACTTTAGGATTTAAAGAGGTTTTCCATAGGAGCATAGGACGGATAGATTGTCTTAATAGGTTTGAATTTCTTGATTGAAATTCAAATTTATGATATTAGAAGTTTTTACTTTACCAAAGAAAGAGATGCAAACAAAAATGAAGCTTTCTTTAAAGTATATCCATGAAATTCATTATTGCCCACCATCAATGAAAGTAGAGAAGTCTTGGGAAGCCTCTAGCTCTTCCAGAGTGCTTCCACAATGTTAAGGGGACCCACGTAAAGTGATGTACAATGTCATGTAATACTCAAGTAAGAGCATTGATTGTCCACTTGAAAGTCACCCTCAAAATGCTAGAATTCAAAGTAATTGGGCCCCAAAATCAAGCCTATGCAAACCGTGATCAAGGTCTTTAAAGTTTTAGGCCTTCAAAAAGAAGAACCTTTTGGGCGCTATCAAAGCTCCATTTTGTGGGTTCCATAAAGGCTAAGGAACCAACCTAGATTCATTGTTGTTTACTATGTATTTTGCACCCTCCATTTCAACTCACATACAAGAGCATTGCAATGGTGATAACCTCATTCCCATCTCGTTTGTTGCAAGGATGAAGCTATCTTTTCAACTTTCCCCTACAACAATGGTAGTGACATGTTGCAAAAACATCAATCAACTCGCAAGGAAAGTATGGTAGCATGTCCCTTGGATCAATTTTGTTGACCCTAGCTTGAAATTCCCTTTCACATGGCATATTTTTCAAGGAGTGGTGCACGCCATGCCCCCTTGAAAGGGCAATTTGTTTTGATCATTCATAATAGGGGCAAAGTTAGACATTTTTGCCTCCAATATAAGGTAAAACAGTCCATTACGGACCTTTTGCCCATTATGGAACTCTATGAATGAGCCTATTACAGTTTTCTTTTAGTTTTTGAGAATTGGACTACATTCAATGTCTTAGCTAGCTAGAATGGAGTAATAAGTGACTGCAATAGAAACTTTCAGTTTTTTAGTGTTAGTTCATTGCAGGAAGTGCCTTTTTCAAGTCTTCTATGTTAGAAAATATTGTGACTGTAATAGGTAAATAAGATGAGTGTTATGGATCAATTTTTGTTGGTTTTGGGGTAGTCTATAGGTTGTGATGGGCTAAACACTTTGAAAATTCATAACAAATTCACACTTTGTCAAAAAAATATAGTTTCAAATGTTCTCGCCATTTCTATCACTTGACTTTCTCTGGAAAAAAGTAGAAAATTTCAGAAATGACAAGAGGGCAAAAAACCCATTTGGTCCGTAATGGGCTGTTTTACCTTACTACTACGTAACAATGATATTTATGTTACTTGCACTAATAATTGATTTAAAGAATGCTATAAATTTTGACACATCATGAATATTCACTCTTGTTAGATATTTCATCAAGAACAAAATCTTTATGGCATTTAAAAATCAATTGAATTAATAAAGATAACACGAAATATCACTAGTGTAGTAGTGTTATGGTCTTGCTTCATTGACATCAGCCTCTGACTCAGCCCTACGGAATAACTGATGGCATTCGTTGGGAAATGGCTGGGGGGAATTGACCCCTCGCTCGTCCCTCCAAGTCATTCCAGGGGTGCATGTAAGAAAAAAGATCTCCTATTTTGTGCTTCATTAATTTATCTTCTATATCTCTCCCAACTAATATTTGGGCCTCTGAATTGCAAATATGAATTCCAAATTTGCAAATTTTATCATGCATGACAAATAAAATTTCAGGATTTTCCCTTGGGGACAAGCGAGGGGGTCAATCCACCCCGGCCTTGGAAATTGGGGTAATGTAGCTTGATTGGACGAAAAACTGTTAACCCCCAAAGGACCATAAGGCCACCAGGTGGCTTCTGCAACACTGTGTTTTGCACCCCTGGTCCTTTAGGGGTTAAGCTGCATGCATGCATGCTGATTTCAACGCAGACAGTGCAGTCCAGTTGTTTGTTCCGCAAGACGTTAAATCCTCCATTCGAACTGGGCCCTGCAGGGTTATTTTGTGGGTTATCTGGGGTAAAAGTAAAAACTGCCTCCTATTTTGAGCCGTGTTTAGGGCATGTTCTAGACCTTTCCTAGCTAATTTGGGGTCTCTGATTGCTAATACGAGTTCAGAATTTGCAAAGAAAAAGGGTAAAAAATAAAAAATTCGTGCGTTTTCCGGAAGGTAAATTAGTCCTTGCGGGGCCCAGTTCAAATGGAGGATTTAACGTCCTCCATTCGTTCCTGACTGAATTGCAGGTTTCGTCTCCTGGACTCAAGTGAAAAATGCTAACTTTACAGTAACTAACTTACACCTAAAAGCGCACGAATAAGCTCTCTGGCATAATTAGGGCCAGGGTGGATTGACCCCCCTCACTCATCCCGCCAAAGTCATTCCAAGGGTGCATGTAAAAAAATGACCCCCTATTTTGTGCTTCATTAATTTATCTTCTTTATATCACCTAGCTAATTTGGGGCCTCTGATTGCAAATATGAATTCAAAATTTGAAAATTTTATTGTGTGTGAAAAATATAAAATTTCAGGGTTTTTAATTGGGGATGAGCAAGGGGGTCAATCTACCTCAGCCATAATTAGTATGCTTTAGAAAATTTTAAAAAAAAACAATTCTTCCATGTTGGTGAAGTACTGTGAATCAAAATGCAAGTGGTTCAATCATTTTTGGACATACTATGAATCAGTTGCAAATTTTCAAAGATGCAAGGTATATGAGGGTGCTAAAAGTGTCATGTAGGTCATGCCAAAATTCATATGATGCACATCAAGAAATCACACTAATTGTATCCAAACATGTCACATAGAAGAAGTTAAAACAACATAAAATACACCTAAAATAGACCACTTGTAAGGTTGTCACTTCTATATTATTATAAATAGAATTGGACACTTTTCAAAATGGCCCTTAATTCCATCTTACAATAGTCTTTGTAATGCACACCATTCTAGGTATCTTTGTTGTTGAGTTTCCCTTCAAAAATAGAGGTCAATTTTAAGGAGTGTTCCATTTTAAGTGTATTCATCTTGACTTTAGGAACATAATAGACTACGATGTGCAACTAATGAACTATTGAATTTCAGTTGTTTTCTATGGGGAGTTTTCCCTCAAGTCTCTCATCATGATAGTCAGTGATCCCTAAATTAGCTAAAATTAGTTGAGTTTCTACCCAAAAAATCCTTGTGCTACTAGTACAATGTAAAAAAGGGCTTTTAATGTACACTAATTAGTGGAATTAGGTTGCTTCACACTAATTTCTAAACATTTGACACTATACAAATATTTACTATTACTCCACAAGAATGCACTACTTTTGAAGTAGGTATTGTTGTAATTGGATGGATAAACCTCCATGTATATAATCAAATCGAAATATTTATTGACTCTGATGACTTGCAAAGTAACTTTGGGGGGTAAGGCAACCTAATTGTTAAGGCAAACTAATTTCACTATTTAGTGTAGATATTTTAACCAAAACAACAACAACAAACAATAGAATGTGATAGCCCATTTGCAAAATATAAAACTTCCTCCATATTGGAATTAGTATCAATTTAGTCACTTCTATATTTTAGTAATCCCGACTATCCTTCAAAACTTGCAAAATCAACTTTCTTCTTTTCTATTTTTCTCTTTAATATGATACTAAGGTAAAACAGCCCATTACAGACCTTTTACCCATCGTGGACTCCTAAGAATGACCCCATTATGGTTTTCTTTTAGTTCTTGAGATTTGGGCCACATTCAATGTCTGAGCTAATTGGAATGGAGTAATTAGTGACCACAAGAGGAACTTTCAGTTTTTTTAGTGTTAGTTCATTGTAAGAAGTGCCTTTTTAGGTCTTCTATGTTAGAAAATATTGCGACTACAATAGGTGAGTAAGATGAGAGTTATGGATCAATTTTGGATGGCTTTGGGGTAGTCTACAAACTCTTTTAGGTTGTGATGGGCTGAACACTTCAAAAATTCATAACAATTTCACACTTTGTCGAAAAAATATAGTTTCAAGTGCTCTTGCCATTTCTATCACTTGAATTTCTTTGTAAAAAAAATAGTAAATTTCAGAAATGACAAGAGGGCAAAAACCCCATTTGGTCCGTAATGGGTTGTTTTACCCGCAAGACACTAAATCCTGAAAATGAAGTGGGCCCCGCAGGGGCATTTTGTGTTTTATTTGGGGGTAAAAGTAAGACCTGCCCCCTATTTTGAGCCGTGCCTAGGGTATGTTCTAGACCTCGCCAAGCTAATTTGGGGTCTCTGATTGCAAGTATGAATTCGGAAATTGCAAAAAAAATAATGTGCAAAAAATAAAAAATTCCTGCGTTTTCCCCATGGTAAATCTGGCCCCTACGGGGCCCACTTCGTTTGCAGGATTTAGCGTCCTCCGTTTTACCTTACTCAGTGCTCACTCTCAAGGTAGCCAAAGTTGATGCCTTTCTGTCACGAAGGTACTGTAACATTTGCACTAAATTCCATAAACTAACAGCAAGCTTGGTTCTGGGATCACTGCTCATCACGGCCTTTCCTTCGCAGCTGCCACCACACGGCGGGCGCCAAGCGCAGACAGACAGACAGTAGTTCCTCAGTTCGGCCAATTGGCAAAGAAGGCCTTCTGACTGACTGGGTCTTCACGTGCACTCGGATTCTACAGGAACTATGAAAGAAAAGAAAAGATATGGCAGGGGACTTTGTTTCCCCAAATAGGCATTGAAAATAGGCAACTTTGGCAGAAATTCCAGAAAAGCAGGCAGCCGGAGCGTGCAGTGTTGGGGGATAACTTAAGTTTTGGAGTTTGACCAGACAAGCCTAAGCCTATTACCACCCTGATTTGCAATGTGACGATCTTGGGGCCAATTCCAAGAAGGGCACATGTTTTTAATTAAGAAGTGTGCGCTTGTTTCATGAATCAAACCAACGGGGAATTATCATTTTATGATCAAAATTGTAATTTCTGTGAATTTTTGAAGTGATTTGCCTTGATATTCTCTCCCGCATAACCACTTTTTTTATGTATCTATTGGCACTTAAGTATTCACCAATCATGTATTGACACGTTACCTTTATTGGCACTAATGCATTGTTTTTGCTAGAATCTTGAATAAATTTGGTTGAATTTCTTGACACATTTGAATGCTTGAACTGATGGAATTCGGGTCAAATGTAGGGTGATGGAATTATGCTTGGGACGGGATTGGGCTCATCTACCTTGAGCTACTTTCCTTCAATTCCCACTATTATGCCTTGTGCCATTGCCCCAACCAAAATGAAAGTGAAAGTAATTTTTAAAATTTTTAATTCATAATAACTTCAAAACTCAAAAAATTTCATACCGTAGGTCGAAGTGCCACAAACCAAAGCCTAAGCACCCTTCCTCATTGAGAGCTTTTTGATGGTACAAATAACACGACTAGGGAATGTATAGTCCAAGAGATCTCACCGTAACAAACGAAACAACTTAAGGCATTAGAGGAGTTGGGGGGGGGGGGGGGGGGGGGGGTTGGAGGGTTGTGTGTTCTCTTGGGTTTGCAGACCCTAGGAACTACCCCATAGCAACTACCTGAAGTGGCACAGCGACTGCCACGTCACTTTCTTTTTTTGAATTTTTTTTTCAACTTTCTTTTACATTTTAAAATTTTCAAAATAAAATTCAAAAAAATCTGTCAACGGCCGTTCCAGACTGCTCGGGGAACATCGCCGGGAATAGGCCAAAAACAACCCTCCAAACCCCCCAAAACTCCTCTAATGTATGAATATTGAACCAAGTTTTTTTGTTTCCTTAAGCTCGAAATGGGAATTTTACAGGGTCTTTCACCATTTTTTGCCAATATTTTCAGATTGCAATTGTGTTTTTTTATCAATTCCACTAGAACTTTGAACTAGCTACCAATTGTTCCTAAACATTGGCAACATACATTTGTAGGGGTTTTACTAATTGTTCATGGGCCAGTATCCAACTCTAGACCACATCTTGTCTTGTGAAACTCTCATCTCTTGAAGGAATACTCAAAATTCTTTTATTTATCCTAGATGATAAAGTTTGGGAATTGAGAATTCATTTTCAAGAACTAGGTAACTCAAAAGGCCAAAATTGCTTGGGAAGACTGTGAAATACAAAATGGATCCTTGCACAATAGGAGCCAAATTTTTCATGGACATTCATCAAGTACAAAATTCATTAGTTTTTACACCCCTAAAACTACAAAACAAGATGTAGTCTATTCTAGCCTCGTTTAAGTGGTGATCAAGTCTAAGATGAAGACTTCTATCTATATTATTTTTATTATCCACTTGAACTATTAGTTTCTTCATATTGAGGGAGATTTCTTCCTTGCCCTTGCTTGGAAAGTATTATCAAAGTACTACCAAATGAACCTCAAAATATTAAAAACTCTCTCCCTCAAGTTTGGGCCTAGTCAATTTTTGTCAATAAATCACCAAAAACTTACACTATAGAAAAGAAGATGGTTTGCTACTTTGCTACATTCTACTCACTATTAATAAAGCATCTTGAGAGAATCACTCTATAGATCCTTAACTATCTAAAGTGCAACAAAGTAGTACTTGAATAGTTTCAAATATACAATAGTAGATGAAGGACTATGATTTTTCATCTATTCTTTTGATGAATTTTTTGAGCATTTTTGAAATTGATGGTCATGAGAATTACCTCAATGAGGTATTGTTTACTTTTTACTAGGAAGATGCTCAGATAGTGAATCAGAGAGATGCATTATTAAATGCATGCTTGCAACTTCTAGCATGTGTTTATGATTTGAAGAATAATTTGTATAATTGACTTTCACAATTCTTATTTTAGAATCAACATCCTTTTTTATTTGAGACTCTATGCTTGAAACTTAGTGGTGCTATTCTGTGAGTGTGTGAGCATGAGCCTATGAGCGTTGAGCTTAGAAATTTAAAGAAGTACTAGAAAATTGAAGAATATTTCTAAAAATATATTTCATTGAAAATTTTGGTCCAAATTTACTATTTCTAGTAAATTTGAGTACCTATTATTGTGGATTTTATATAGAATATAGATATTGTGGAGAATTGAGATGAAAATTATAATTTTTAGAGTTGTCTAAAATATTAGAAGTATACATTATGAAAATGATGAACTCAATTGATGTGAAAGATGAATGGAGATGGAAATAAGTTTGTGTAAAATATTGGTTGATCATTGCCCTATAATAGCATGGGTCCTCTCAAGGCTGATGGGAGGGTACTAATAATTTTTTCTTGTTTAGATTTTAGAAAAAAAATTGTTGATAAAAACTATTTTTGTAACAAACAATCTTTGGCACATTGAATTTTATTTTGGATGATCAATGTCTTGTAGCATCATGAATCTTCTGATGGTCAATGGGAGGGTAGCATCGATTGGAATTCTTTATATATAGAAAGAGCTTAGTCGCATTGAATTTCATTTTTGTTGATCATTATCTTATAGTAGTGTAGATCCTCTCGAAGTTGATGGAGGATACCTACACTTCTATCTTGATGTGTTGGTAATTGAACTTGTTAAGATTTGAGAAGAAAATATTTGGTTGATAGGGATTATTTCTAGAAGGAATGAACTTCATTACACCAAATTGTTGATTGGTTGATCATTGTCCTCTTCTAAGATCTCCTGGGTCCATTTCTTCTATCTGTGATCATATGGTCCTTTGGTTAATCACTCTCCTCATATTGCTTGGAACCTCTTAGAGCCAAGAGGAGGATCAAGCACTTGCCACCTTGATGTGTTACTTATTGAACTTTTCTAGATTTTAAGAAGAAAAAAATTGTTTATTAATTTGGATTCATTTGAAATCGACTGAAGTTGTTCTATTGAGATATAATCACTTCCTTCTTGTTGTTGGGTACCTCTCAACATTGAGAAGATCCCCCTAGTTGTGAGAAAAAAAAAGTTTTTTTTTGTTTGTTTGTTTTTAAGTTTTAAAAAAGTGGTTTCTTCCTATGGCTAGGGGGGTCCTCTCGACGCCAAAAGGTATCTAACAAAAACAGGGGAATAACTACAAAAATCAAATTCTCCATGAAGCAACTTCAGTCGATTTCAAACAAATCCTAATTAATCACCAATTTTTTTCCTTCAAATCTAGCAAAGTCCAATAAGTAGCACATCAAGGTTGTTCAAGGGATTATGGTAATAGGTCTATGGCAATATGTACTAAAATTTACCAAAGATAATAAACTTTGACCAAAATTTTTAGATGGAATCTCTAAAAAATTCTATGCTCACAAGCTCATGATCACTAAATAGCAACCCTGGCTTGAAACCTCTCCACTTAAGTCTGTAAAGGCTAGACCATTCAAAATTAATTGATCAAACCACTAGGTAAATGAATCCACTTCAAAGAATAGTTCGAGTTTTCAAGTTGCATGATTCTCTTTAATAAAGTAAATAATTTCTTGAATGAGCATTTCTTTCCATCTTCACAAGTACATATTAGACCTTTGTGTTCAAACTAGAGAATCAGTCATTTATTTAGTCGTAGTCGTAGTCATTGTCGTTGTTGTTGAGTTCATGGACTTGACAAATTTTAGTCCTTTTAAATATATATTTTGCTTATACCTTATGTAATCAAGCTATGTTGAAATCTTTGCTTAGTATCATTTTTTTTTCAATCCCTTTTTGCATTTGGCTTTGCAAGTATGAATGGGAGGTGTTTGCTTTTCCATTCACATTGTAGTATGTCAATAAGTTCATTAAGTCAAGTAAAATCTAATTGGTGCTAAAGATGGGAAGAGGCCAATAGATTAGGATGCGAAACACATCAAATTGGATTTGCACTCTTTCAATGAAGTCTTGCCTTCATGGTTTTGGGAAGTATATATTCTAGGTGTTATTTTTGTCCCTTGGAGGTCTTACAAGAGAATATGCCTCGTAGTGCTAGCAAGTTGAAAATCTTATTCAATTAATAGAATTTGGCAAATTCTTAAGTTGCATTTACTAAATGTGTTAAATTAGATAAGTCAGTTTACAATATTCTAATTGCTAAAGTTGTTGATTATTGCCATGCCCATGATTGTGAGTTAATTGAAATATTGTCAAAGCAGTCAAATTACAAGATTAATTCATTGTTGTTGAGTAATCTTAATCATGTGATTCATAGTCATATTTGCAATTATACTTTTCCTCAAGGTGATGGCCTCCAAGAATGTAACTCCCAATAGTCACCAACCATCCCTAGCCATATTTTCACAGTCATAAAACAGTCCATTTGTTGTAGTGGATAGAGAATCAAATATAGGAAAGATTTCAGTAAGGAATGGAATTTTTTTAATACAATATTAGATACAATTTTTCCATGTAAACCTACATCATCCATTATAGTATATTCAATAAAGTCAATAATATATGAATTTGTAGTCCAATACAATAATAGTGGAGTATAGTATGCACAAATGTAAGTGAAAATTCATCAGTATAAAGGTTATTTGAACTAGTGCAGAGAGACTTTTGATTTGATGTAAGGTAGAACAATCCATCATGGGTATATTAGGCCCCAAAGAGTCTCTAGACTATCCCAAAACCAATGAAAAATATATCCGTGATGGTCATCTTCCTCCCCTAAAGCAATCACAACAAATCCTAACATGCATGGACATAATGTGAAGGCCTAAAAAATTCAGTTTGTACAATGAATTTATACTCAAAAGGTGGAAGTTCATATTGTAGTCACTAATCACTACATTACTATCACCAAAGACATTGATTGTGTCCACTAACTCAATCCAATGCACACGAAATCTCATTTATTGAGAAAAGATTGTAATAAGTCATTTCATAGGTGTCTAGAATGGGTCTTTAGTCCATAATGGGTTGTTCTACCTTATCTAAAATGAACACTTAAAAAAATGATTGTTACTACACGATATTAATAGTAGTTGCATATTTCTAGATACTCATCTGATCATAGTTGGGATGAAAATGAAGAACTCATGTAGTATCACCTAGTTGATGCAAGAAAGATGCCACGGCATGTCAATTGCATATAAAATCTACAACACTTGTTGTAAATAGAAGTATTTCCTACTCAAGCAATATTCAAGTATTACAAAATAACTCTCAACAGTTTAAGAAATTTTAGGTTTATATCACATTGAAATCATGTTGGAAGGATATGAACAATTAATAAGCTATAAAAGATGATTTTTTTATTTCACTTCTATTATTATATAATATTATGTTTTGGAATAAACAAAAAAGTGATTACTTACAGACAACAATTTGTTTGCTTTACGTTAATATGCTTGCTTGTCTTTGCAAACGATACTTCTTGGTTCTATATTGAATGGGAGTAGTATTGTGTGTATTGTGAATTTCTTCTATATAACATATAAAAATCATTAGAGCACTAAATTCATTTTTCCTAAAAGTTACCGAAATTATTCTAAAAAATAGTAAAGAGATTCAAAACATTCAACTAGAATTGGCCATTATAGGAGGATCCCAACTAGAGACCTCTTTACTCGATGTATGATGGATTGCAACAATGATCTTTGAAGGCATATTAATAAAAATTCTTGTTTGTGAAAAATGAGTATTTAGATTTTTTAAATATGAATCGTATTGTACTTTATGAGGTGATTTAACCCACTAAAAGAACTTCTCGTCTAAAGTGCTAAAGCAAAAGCTTCAAGTGCTTTTGCTTGAAGGGACAAAACCCATCACGAAGTAGTTAGCAAAAAAACTCAATTATATTAGATGAATTGGTTGCATAACCAATTTACCACTAAATCTAATCCGTTTTAAGGCATTTAGGATTCCTTTTCACATTCTCATCCATATTAAGCCCTGGTTGCTCTTCAATTATGAGACCTACTCTAAAGTGAATTTGCAACAATTCCTATTTTACACCAATCACAATGTGCCAAATGCCTTGCCCATCTCTTTTGGTTACTACGTGTAAAGATCCTTTGAGGTCCTATTTAAGCTTCTTCACATATAGATTTTGTCAATGCAAAACCTCCTTCCCTTTGCTCCAAAGCCAACAAAGGTGATAAATGTTCAGCTTCATTACCTTGCTTGGTTGGTGTAATGAAGCTCCAAATATCTAAATCCCTCTCCCCTTCTAATCCATCTAATTGATAAGGCATCCCAAGCTATTACCACCCACCATCATCTCAATTTCACCTTCACATGTGGAGTACAATTTTGCTCAAATCATGGATATATAACAATGGAATTGAGATGAGAGTGGTAATAGTTTGATTTACCTTATTACTCTAGCATTGGGATTTATCCTCCCACCCCATTCCCCTAATCATATGAACAAACATACTACAAACATTTTTTGGTCTCAAATGTAACCCATGGGTACACAATTGGGATGAGTGAGGGTGGTATTTGGCCCCAATGCCTCAAATTTGGCCTCCCCCAAATGAAAGGTTGTCATGTTTGACTAGTACAATCTTTTCAAAGATACGATGAAATCATTTGTCCTTTCCCCCACAGCTCTAGGCATGTCTCCATTACCGATCAATAGGGTCAATTTTTGTAGATCTCGTTTTGGGTGACAATTTGATTAGAATGAATTCAGAAAGGTGTGGATTTCGGTAAACACGCTCTGGACGCTCAGGGGTTAACCTCAGCTGGCTCAATGTTTTTAACCCTAACCCTATTTGGTAACATAGCAAAATGAGGATCTAAGCTTAGCCCCTCCATCATGATGGTTTCGGAGGCCCCGTGATTAAAATAATGATAAGCAGGGTGCTGATTCCAGAGATTGATGGTCAGTTACGTACTGTAGTAAGTTACTGTAGTGAGAGAGGGAATGATGCTCTTGGGGGGGGAGCCGGGTTTCTGGGGAATGGTGTCCCGAACTAATGATACGACAAAATGAGATGAGCTGGCACACGACTGGTTCCACACAACTAATCTGACGTGGTCAATGGGAGTTCATGACACAACGAACTGGAAATGGATATTATAACTGAACGGAGGACGTTAAATCGTCCATTCGAACTGGGCCCCGCAGGGGCAGATTTACCTTGGGGAAAACGCAGGAACTTTGTATTTTTTTGCACATTATTTTTTTTGCAAATTCTGAATTCATATTTGCAATCACAGACCCCAAATTATCCAGGGGAGGTCTAGAACACACCCTAGACACGGCTCAAAATAGGGGGCACTTTTTACTTCTACCCCCAGATAAAACACAAAATGCCCTAGCATGACACAATTCAAATGGACAATTTAACGTCCTGCTAACTGAACTAGTTGGTTTTTTTCATTTATTTTAGGCAGTGTAGAAAGCGATAATCACTCGAAGGATGAAGCTATTCACAACCATGGAAATGGAAGAAATTTGCAATCAAAGGATGAAATTTCATTTATTTATCCAAAATCATGTACATTCATCCAAAATAGATGCAATATTGATCCAAGACGTGGTATCAAAACATTGATTTTATCCACTTAAAAGCAAGAATATTTTTTCCAAATATTCCCTATAGAAAAAATTCATCGCTTCTAAGCTAAAATTCGCTAAAAACAACCCACCTCAAAATGAACCAACAAAAATTCGGTCAACATGGATTGACCCCTTATTGCCCCAACCAAGGGTAAGTATTAAAATTACACCCTATTTTGTGCCATTTCAATTTTGTATTTCTTCACCTCTCCTCGCTAATTGAGGGCCTATGAACTCAAAGTTTGCAAATTGTATCATGGGTGACAAATAAACAATTTCAATATTTTTTCCAATGGTAAAATATTGAGCAATAAGGTGGTGGGTCAATCCTCCTTGGCCCCCCAAATTCAAGTTCATAGAGATTTTTTCTCAAGATAACTTACATCTAAGCTTAATTTGATACCATTACAGGTAAAACCTCTCTTAGCGCATAGTGCTGGGACTATGCACTAAGAGAGGTTTATGCATTTGCAGAAATGCCTTAATGGTCACTAACTAACGTGGCATCTAACTATACTACTTTCCAGAAAAAAATCCTTGAAATTGGGCCCACCAACAAACCTCACTATTACATATTATGCACTAAGAGAGTATGCAAAAAGAAAGATTTTACCTGTATTTGCTAATCTAAGTCTACATTAAATGTTTGATATTCATGCATCCAAACTCCTGACTGCTACTTAGAAAACTTCCGTAAGTTCAATTAGGGGTAGTCACAGTTCCTCCACCATCAAAATTTTCCTTGGAGAATGAGATGTAATAGGAACCAATGGGAAGCATTTGCAGGTGAAGGAAGTGTGACACCCCTTATTTGTTTAGACAATGAGATGTGGAGAATAAGATGTGGAGACACTACAACAAAACGGGTGTTTTATGACTGCAAAAAACGACTGCAATGAGTCATAAAATCTCAAAATATGACTTAGACAGAAAACACTGTAGATGATGCGCGATATGACTGGGTCTAGTCATTACCGACTAGTCAAATTTTTCATGAGTCATATTTGCAATCATTTGTATTGGGGGTATACTTAGCCGTATATTGCCTATGTGGCGTATATGTTGACTATCCTTGGAGTCTTGACTTTTCCTTGAACTGTCCGGGCAAAAGAAAAAAAAAGTCTATGTGGCATATGACACCATGTAGTCATATTTTTGGCTGATGTGGAATATGACTACGTTGAGTCATATTTTGGTTCATGTGGCATATGACTCTATGTAGTCATATTTTTTATTAACGTGGAATATGACTTCTATGAGTCGTATTTTTGGTTGATGTGAAAAATGACTCTCATGAGTCATATTTTTTGTCGATGTGAAAAATCACTCTTATGAGTCATATTCTCTATATATTGATGTAAAAATGACTCTAGCGGGTCATATTTTTGGTTGATGTGGAATATGACCTTCATAAGTCATATTTTTGGTTGGTGTAAAAAATGACTCTCGTGAGTCATATTTTTTGTAATTATGAAAAAAGACTCTTATGAGTCATGTGCTCTACATATTGATGTAAAAATGACTCTAGAAAGTCATAATTTTTTCTTGATGTAAAATATGATTAATGTAAGTCATATTTTAGTTCATGTAATAGTTTACATGGAATATTACTTGTAATTTTATGATTGAATGTAGTCATAATTTTAAAAGTATAGAGTCACATTAATAATATGATTGTGAGCATTATATAACTACAACAAGTTATATTTTGGCTAAGATATATTATAAAATATGACTCAAGCAAGTAATATTTGTAACTGGGGTGACTTGAGGTTTATAGTAGCTTTTGTCATAAATTACAATCACATTTTATACATTCTAAATCGACTTGAGGCATTGCAATCATGCATCAACAAGGTTTAGCAGCTAAATAAATGACTCCACCAAATAAAAATTAAGTACATATAATTTTTGAGATGCATAAGAGACAATCATATTAAAGAGAGAAAATGCCATAAAAAATGTGACTTTTTTCAATGGCATTTATTAGTCACTAACACAAAACATATGACAATGACACTCAATAAGTGTATATTCCTATAAGCTCTAAGACCTATATTTCTTACTGAAATTTGAAGAAGTTGCTTTTCAAGTGTTGTAAGTAGCCTCCGATAACTTCAATCTAGCTTTAAATGCCTACATATACAATGAAGGAGATTAATTTTTAGTGAATGAACAATATAGCTCAACCTTCAAAGATTTAAGGCAATAAAAAATATGAAGCACAAGTTTAAAGTAAGAAAAATTCATAACCACTATATCTTTAAAAAACATAAATAAATAAGAAGAAATAACAACAATAGTGATAAAAGAAACAAGAACTAGAAGATGACAAGTGTTAAGAGGTAATAATAAACAAGAAGAAGTAAAAATTAAGGTGCTACAAAACAAAACAAGAGACACAACTCAAAATGTAATAAAATACAATAAAATGCAACAAATAACAAGAGAAAATAAGAACTAAAAGGCAACAAGAAGCAACAAGAAATATGATTTAAGATGCAATAAATAACAAGAAGAAGAAAGAACTAAGATGCAACAAGAAGCAACAAAAAACACAATTTAAGATGCAATCAAATGCAATAAATAACAAGAAAAAACAAGAAACACAAGTTAAAATGAATAAAAAAGAAATTAAAAGTAACAATTAGGAAGCAACAAAAGACAAGAACTAGGAAGCAAAAATTAAGATGGAATAAGAAAAACTAGAAGCAATAATCAAGAACTAAGAAGCAAAAAAAGTAGAAACTAAGAAGCAAGAATTATGATGTAACAAGAAGAAACTACAAACAAGAATCAAGAACTAAGAAACAAAAAAAGTAGGAACTAAGAAACAAGAATTAAGAAGTAACAAGAAGAAACTACAAACAAGAATCAAGAACTAAAAAGAAACAAAAATTAAGAACTAGGAAGCAAGAATTAAAAGGTAATAAGAAGAAATTAGAAGCAAAGATCAAGAACTAAAAACCAAAGATCAAGAACTAAGAAGCAACAAAAAGTAAGAACTAGGAAGGAAGAATTAAGAGGTAACAAGAAGAAACTAGAAGCAAAGATCAAGAACTAAAAAGAAACAAAAATTAAGGACTAGGAGGCAAAAAGAACCAAGAGCTAGAAAACAACAAGAAGCAAAACGTAAGAGACAACAAAAAACAAGGAAGAAGAAGAAGAAATGGCGGTTAGGGTTTCAAAACCCTAAATTAGTGGCGGCTACATAGAAGTGGCGGCTAGGGTTTTGAAACTCTAGTCATGCACATGACTTGTTCTAGTCATGCGACTTGACGTAGTCATGCAAGTCAATAAATATGACTATACTAAGCAATTAAGTTATTTTAACAATAAAATTTGCTATAAAGTGGATGTATGTTGCAATACAACTCTATAAAATGTATAGAGGGAAGTTACAAGGCCTTAAGCACTTATAGTTATAGCAAAAAAAAGTCAAGCATGAATCAAATTATCTACGTCCATGCACTAAGTATATAAAAGCAAAAGTATTTTATAAAGACAATATTGAAAAAGATCTTTGAATTTCTTAAAAGGGATTATGTTTTTATAGTCTATATCCTTGTAAAAACATCCAAACAACCATTTTTTAATTGCAATTCAACCATGTATATCACAGTGAGCCTCAATCTTCATATAAATAATTCTATAACTTCTAAACAACCCTATAGAGATTCTTTATAAATACGGCTTATATGACATTATGGAGAACCTTTCTAAAAAAGAAACAAACTTCAATACATGATATATATGAGTGTTTTATCTATATCCTTGAGACAAAATAAACACAACTATATTTTTTGTTGTTGAACTTCAAATCCTAAGTTGGATATTTAAATATTGTTCAATGGGTATTCTAAGCAATGAACAATTTTTTTCTAATGATAAATTGTAAGTGATTTACATCTAAACTAAAACACACTCAAACTATAAAAGTTAAAGGTTTTAGATGGTTTTGGCCAATCAAGGTCAAAATTCTAAACTTTCAAATCCTAGTTGAGAAATTTTAAAATTTGTTAATTTAAGTTGTAGAACGGTGCAGGCCTATTCTAAAATCGTAAAGATATTTATAAGGAAATGTTTTTAGCAAAAAGATATAGATGGATGAAGGTTTGTTTTTAATTTATCCTTCAAGATTTCATCCAACACTTTCTCTTAGCCTATAAATTCAAATTCATTCATACTTTCAAAATTGAATTCTAAATGTCATTAAATTTCAAGTTTCCTTTTTTACTTGAATTGGATGAACTTTGGTATTTTTTATCTAAAACTAATGCCATAGATTATCCAATTTCATCGTACTCTATCTTCCATAATTTTTCTCTATTTTTTAAAGTGTGATATGTTACTGAAATCCTCTACAAATTAATGAAGTATTCTTGAATTCCAAATTGGATTTAATAAATTCTTAGAGGTTTGATTTAAACCTCTAATTTCTAGCACAACTATAGTTTCTACAAGAAGAGAATAAACTAAGTGCTAAATTTAAGGACATGCCTTAGAATTTGTTTCCACAACATCCCTATTCTTCAACATGTATATTGTAATTGTATCATGAAGTCTGCTTTAATCCATTTTTGTTACATTTTTTGTGTTTTTGGATACAACTTAAATAACAACTTTTACAACAAGGAGTATAAATTAGATATATGATCTAATTCTTTTCTTTCAACCTATTTCTTTCTACTTTCCCCTCTTGACTTTCTTCAAATTATTTTCAACATTTTTTGTTTTTTTCCTTCATTTTTTGAAATGGTTTAGAATTGCAATCTTTGACTTCTACTACTATTAATTGATTTCCAATTACTCTAAGAATCAAACAATTGTAACAACATCAACCTCGTAAGTGATAACTAAATATCTACTTAAGACTTGAAAAATTCATTTGATCAACTACATGTATTATAATCAACAATCTTTGTTTAATACATAGTCAAATCCTTATAAGGGGGTCATATTAGTCTCCTAACCATGTCCAAAGCTTGGAGTAGCAACTTGGAACCTACGCTTCTTCTTCAAACACTTAGAGACTCTCAACACAAATCGCACTCCTCACTTACTCTTGCTCCATAGCCACTCAAGCATGAATTTTTCTCACACTGTTCTTTCTTCTTTTGAGATTAGATTTTTTCCAATCTTCAAGTAATTTTTCTAAACTCTATAGCCTTCAATCTACATTACTAGTTTAAATGCATTAGATTTCACTTCGCATTAGCCATCACAATCACTTAAAATAATTAGCCAATTCCACAACAAATTTCAATAGTGAATCAAGGTAGGCCCAATTTCTATCTTGGATTCTCAAGCTTAGTCCTACCTTGGTGCTTTGGTTTGTCTATAGACTTTTATTCCTCTCTAATTTTTTCTTAAATACTCAAGTAAAAATTGATTATCTCCTATTATTAATTGTTTTATTCCTCTCTATTCCTTTTCTAATTCCTATAAAAAATTTAAATATATTAATTGAAATATAAACATGTGCCATCCCATATTATTTGGATATTAATTCTGTAATAGACACATCATACAAAAGAAAAGAATTTTTTTTAATAGGTATTAAACAAAGTCATCCTAAGGAATGGTCTCTAGGGACAAAATATAGAAGACCCATTTTAGATTGCCAACCTTTTCCTTAGGCTCCCACCAAAGAAACAAAAAATAACTACCAAAGAAATGTGTCTACAAAATATGACTGACTCAAAAATACGATTGCAAAATATGAGTAAAGTGAAATTATGACTAGCAAATATGATTTAGTACTCTCCAAATATATTACCTGCCCAAATTTTCTTCAAGCTGCCTAAAAGAAAAAAAATATGAGTGCAAATTATGATTGATGCAAAAATATGACTAATAAATATAACTGCAAAATATGACTGATGCAAAAATATGACTAATAAATATGATTGACTCAAAAATATGACTACAAAATATGACTGATGCAAAAATATGACTAATAAATATGACTAACTCAAAAATATGACTAAAGTGAAATTATGACTAGCAAATATGATTTAGCACTCTCCAAATATAATCCCCGCCCAAATTTTCTTCAAACTACTCAAAAGAAAAAAAATGTGACTATCATAAAAATATGACTATAAAATATGACTGACTCAAAAATATGATTGCAAAATATGACTAAAGTGAAATTATGACTAGCAAATATGATTTAGCACTCTCCAAATGTATTTTCCGCCCAAATTTTCTTCAAGCTGTCCAAAAGAAAAAAATGTGACTATAAAAAAAGTATGACTACAAAATATGACTGATGCAAAAATATGACTAATAAATATGACCGTGCGTTCCCCGAACATGTTCCTGATGAAGCTCTATGAAGTATTTTGGAGTTCCCAACGAACATATACTATATGCCCGCAACATACAAGGCCAAAACATAACTAGCAGTCATATTTGTAGTCATATTTTTTTTCAAAGAGTTGGCCTCCAAAAATATGACTGTGAATAGTCGCCAGTCATCCTTAGTCATATTTTTGTAGTCATAAAACACCCATTTTCTTGTAGTGAGAATTGATGGGAGCCAATGGAAAGCCATAGCGTAGTCCAAAGTAGAATATTCTTCTGGGAAGAATTTTGTATGCGTCCATTCTTCTCCTCTGGAGGAGAAGAATGGACGCATACAAAATTTCTTCCAAGAAAAATATTCCTTTTCACAACGCATGTGGATAGCCATCTGTTAACAGGCACGTCCCCATTCTCCATGGAAAATGTAGAGGATGGAGGAACTGTGACTACCCCTATTGTTGGGCATATTCAGGTCAATTCTGTAATTAGGGTTTCAGAAGAGAAGACGCAGGCAGGAAATCTAGCATGATCAGGCATGATGTTTCAGTCTCATCCAAACTGAGCTCCTGGCCGTTGGATTGTCTACTACTGTACAGTAGTTATCGGCGTCCATCGACGGCGTTTCTACATTCATCCAACTATGTGCCAAGGAACCTGAATGACCATTGGATCCATACTGTAAGTACGGTTTACAACTTTCTGTTAAGCACTGACTGAGCTGCTGGTCTCCTATTTCTTAGGTAGACAAGCCTATTAGCACCCTGACTTGCAATCTAAATATCTTGGGGCCAACTCCAAGAAGCGGGCACATACCTTAAGGTGGGAGCACCCCAAAGCCTCCATATAAGCAATTCAGCATAGTTGGAGGCATCTTTTCTTTTAAATTATATTTTTGTGATATTAGCAAGTGAAAATCATTAACATTAAAAAAAGACAGATTTTTTGGATGTCTTATGTAATTTTTATGATTTTTCAAAGTGTTGGCTCCCTAAACCATTGAATATATCACGTAGGTGGACCCAAATTTGAACTCTCCAAAAATCGTTTATCAATGGATCACAGTTAAGTTTGTGTCCTTACATGTGTCAACCAATCAAAATTAAACATATGGAAGAAACATTAATTGAAGTCTAGAGGCACATTTAGTGATATCTAGGGTTCAAGGATGGAATTAGGGACACTAAAGGGTGTTTCTACCTTAACGTAAGGCTACACCTACAATGGCACAAATAAACAATTCAACATTATTACATTGAAAAACTTTTTGTAGGGTCTTGTAGGTAGTGAAAAGGGGATTCTAGATTCTCCTTGAATGCATTTTTTGGACACCATATGAATAAACTACAAATTTTCAAATTGTTGAAAATAGGTGTACTTAAAAGCAATCATAGCTTCTCATGAAAAGCAAGAGTACATTTTAGGCAAGAATTTGTAGTGTGCAATTTTAGGTGTGGTTACCTTAAGTTATATTTTAGAGGTGTGCACTTGTTTTCAGGAATCAAACCCCGAGAAGGAATTATAATTTTTCAATTTGAAAGTGATTTGCCTTGAAATTAGAAAACCATCAATAGACTAGAGTCATAAACATCCTATAAACAACCCTATAACCACCATTCCATGTATCTATTAGCACTTAAGTGTTCACTAATAAAAGAATGCCATATTATCCCTTGTTGTCATTGATGCACTAATTTTGTTATAAAATGGACAAATTGGGATGAGTTTTGTGGTGGAAATGGGGCCAAAAATAGGATGGCAAAAATAGGTAGTTGGCGGTAATGGGTTGGTCTACCTTTCTCCCCAATTGGCCAATGCTTAACATAGTGGGAGCCCTCCATCCTCCCCCTCCCCCTCAAGTTTTCATTGCTAGTGAATTGCAAGGTGAGCAATGCCCAAAAATTAGGTTTATGGGGAAACATAATTCTCCATAGTGGGCCACTTAATTAAGTATCATGTATTCATTTTGTAAGAGCATCCCCACTCTTGCGCAATGTAGGTAGATGGGATGCTATAGGCCACACCTACAAGACCAATCCTCTTGGCAACAAAGCATGGTTGATTGAATTTTGATCACCAAATGTACCAAATGTGGTTGGTTTTCCCTCTACTTCCAATGCATTGTGAAATTTGTGTAGAAATAGAGATTGACTGTTTTGACTTTATTTTTCATGTTTTCTTGGGGAGTGAATCATCATTGTATTGAAAGTTGTGGTTTGAATTTTAAAGGATTCCAAAAAATATTATGCCATCAATACAGAGCCATGACTGCAACACTATTACTCAACAACATTGCCTCATAGCCCAGTCCATGGGAGGGAGCCTCAATAGTGCCAACCATTTCAACTAGGCATGCCAACCTGCTTTTGCTCTTGGGGTTTCATTGTTCTACAATGGCAATGCTTTAGTCAACTTTATATTAGTTACATTTGGGATTTTTTTTGCTCTATTAGAAAAATGCAATATATTCCCTAAAGCAATAGTGTATCTTGCATTATTTGACTAAACTCAAGCAATTATATTCCACCAAAACATGAGAAAAATACACCTAATTATAGCTCTAGAACCTTTTTATTGGCAACACTAGTCAACAATTAGGACTAATTAGTCTAGGTGTTTCCAAAGTCACTACCATTCATTGAATGTGTTTGGAGGTTGCATTGCCAAAACAAAGCATTGACAACATTGTTGCAATTTGCCCCTACATATTTTTGCTTGAAATGCGTGTCGTCTTAAGGCATATGACCCCTTGCCAACTACTAAAGCAATTACGCATATATGGAGCATGAGATTCTCCAATGAGGAAATTTTCTTGTATATAGAAATAGAATTGTGAAGGATTCCATATTTATCTGAAAATTTTATTTCTCAAAACATAATTACTATGAATTTTTTAGTTCATGATTTTGTTCAACCCATATGAGTCATATAGGTTTTCCTATTTCTAACCAAGGGTTGATTACAATTTTGATAGTCATGTAGCCAAATATAATGTGCCACAATTGCAATGGGAATTGTGCCATAATTAATCACCACTCTTTACTACTTGATTGGAAAGGGAAGTAGACTATAAGGTGGAGATAGGGGAGGTGATTAGGAAGGGGTTGCCTCCTATAACACAAGATCCTTGAATCAATGTTGGATATTCTACTAATCATTGAAAATTCTCCATTTATTCATAAGGACCCTATACACACACTTTAACCCCTAAAGGACTGAATGACCGTTGAACGTACACAAGTAATCTCAGGTAGGTTTGTATGAAGTCATTTTGTAACGGATGTTCTTCAAATTTTGATACAAGGGGTGAACATATATGCCCTAAGTAGATATGTAATTATTTTTCCAATCGGGGGCCTAGATCAAAAGTTATGCTACCCTAAACTTTTCAAGCAGCTTGAGCAGCATGTGCAAAACACCTCCTCTACTTTTGAAATTTGGTAGGCATGTAACTTACATGGTATGAGATGCAAATGTCAAAAAAAATAACCATGTATAGTGTAAAAATCTCACTCTAGGAAGAGTTAAAGGCTATTAGCCCTATTGGGTAAGGTAGGAAAAAATTCTCCTAACTTCAAATGTTATAATCTTTCAATCCATAAGGTCAAAGTTTCTGAATTTTTTTTCCACACATTCCCATAGTGGTCTAGTACAAAGTTGTATAGTTGAATTTTGAAAAAATACTTTTTTTTTCATTTTTTTCTCATTACCCTAAAAAGTAGTAGTTTTTCACAATTTGTGTCTAAAATGTATCTCAGTCCTTCAGGGGTTAAGAGAATCTTGAATCTTCTTAAGTTTCCAAAAAACTTAAACAACTTGTTATTATTAATAATATTTAGATGGATATTTGTATGCTACAAGGTATATTTACTTCGTAGACTTCACCATTCCGTAAGTGCAATAAAAAATGAATACCACAATTGAATAGTTTTTAGATCTAATTTCATTTCAAAAAGAAGAAGTAAGTTGCAGAAATTGCAAATTTTGTCAAATTCCACAAGTATGAACATCATAGCCTAAGGCTACTTTCAACCAAAAATATTTAAACTTTTTGAAGCCAAATGATTTTGGAAATTAATTAGTCACTTTGCCGAATCCAAGGAAAATCAAACAAGGAGAAAGTCAAAATGTTAGAAAAGATACTTGAACAACGTGATCCCATGACAACCAAATTCACTCCTCTAATTGTACATCAATGCAAGGATACTATAAAAAAAACCAATGAACTCAACTAAAGCCATGATTATTTATGATTTTCCTAAGCAATGAAGAATATCGTTCACCTTACATAATTAATTGAAGGGTTGCCAAAAGTTAGAAACAACCTCAATATTCCATAATATCCAAATAACTTTATCAATAAAAAAATGATCCACCAAACCACCCCTTCCAATTTTAAATAATTATTCAACAAAAATGACCTCAGCTACGGTACTCCAAATATCTCACAAATAACTCGCCGTATTGCCGTACCCCAAAATCAAATGATGCTCCTGGCTGATCAGATAAACGAAAAGTCTGACGGTGAGTTACGAGAATCAATGCTACACTATAGAATACACAACCATGAAATGATGAATATCATCCATCGGATGAAAATTCACCTCTGAGAGACCGACTGACTGAACCATGAAATGATGAATATCATCCAAAGGATGAAACTTCGACTCTGAGAGGACCGACCGACCAACGGACGGACGGACGGAGGGATAGACTGACTGAGCAGAATGTTTAGTGAGTAACTAGTGACATACGGTACTATTCATGAGCGACCATAAAGCATCAATTAAATACGGGGGTTGTAAAGCCAACTCCACTCATTTCATATTAGCCAGGCTAATAAAGCTGGTAGGCGGCTCAGTACTTAAGTACTTATCTCCACTCTGATACAGTCTTCACCCTCCTGGCACCCCAATACAGTACAGCACTGTACTGTATAGCATCCCCAGGCCCACCAACCCACTTTATACTTCATTTAGTTTCCAGTGGGATTCGGCAGCTGATCTGTACAGTAGTGAGTTCGTTAAAGCCTGCGTCTTGATACTGTACAGCTCGAGGAATCCCCAGGCCTAGGGACATTGGAAATCTGAAATGTACTTCTCTCGTTCATCTTGAACCATCTTTGGTGTTCGTAAATCTACCAATTTCTTCTTAAGAAAAGATTATGGTGGGTACTCCGCATACCGCCACTTTTTGCTACTGTGTTTGTATTTGCTATTATTAGATTGGTTAAAATTTCATATTTTCTTGTTGGCAAGGGAAAGGAGGATTCGATGGACCAAAGAATGTAGGACACTATGTTAAATCCGTCCAACAAAGTCGGACTTGCAGGGTGAGATTATCCATGGAGAAAATGCAAAAATTTATTCTTTGTTGCACATGATAAAATTTGCAAATTCCAAATTCATATTTGCAATTAGAGGACCCAAATTTGCTTGGAGAGGTGAAGAAAATATAGTTAGTGCGGCACAGAATAGGGGGATTTTTTTTAAACAATTATCCCATAGAAAATAAAATTCACCTTGCATGGTCACTTTGTATGATGGGTTTAGCGTCTTGCCTAAAGAACATGGCATTCCCGGTGGCATTTGGATGCAACATTGCAAACTAAACTTTAAGCTAACTTTTTGTAGTTGAATTTTGTATAGAACAATGAGGTAGGCTAGTTTTAGGGAGGTAAAGTGATTACACAAGAACACATATAAGAGAAGAATGACAACATGCTTGAGAAAGTGTAAGGTTGTGCAATTGTACTAAAGTTGAACAATAAGTTTTATCATAATGTATTGGTTTCAAATAAAATAAATTATACAGTGATGCACATTTTTGTAATAGAACCAATATTTTACTTTTCCTAATAAAATAATTTTTTATAGTTTTATCACAACAATGCAAAACAAAAGCTTCCCTATCTTGAAAATTTTGAAAAATAAAGCTTGAGTAGAAAAAATGTTGAAGAACTTTAGTCAATCCCTCAGAGTAGTGCACAAAACAATCTTAGCCCTTTAAGGATTAGAAGATAGGATATACCTTCAAAATTGTGTAGATATTATGTAAAATTCAACTTATAAGCATGATTCTACGACTGTTTTCAAATGAAAGTTGTAGAGTATGATGATCCATACATCATATCTATACAAATAAATAAATCGTTGCACTAATTGATATTTTTTTTCATAAAATACAGATTCTAGAATTATTATTTTAGACTAAAATTGATTGTAGATTGAATATTTGTAATTTTCAAAAGATTTTTTTAAAGTTTGAAATGTTAAGCTCTAATTATGATGATTTAAAAAAATACTGATTTGTTGATGACATTTTGGAAGGTCATTTCTTGAACTAAAGAAGTTAGTTTTTAAGGTCAAACATACTTTGACTTCTTCAATTATAGAAGGCATGCAAAAGAAAGTTGTAAAAATCTATACTACAAAAATATAGGAGAGCTAATACAAGAAGCTACGAATGTTTTTGATGGATAAAAACTCAAAGGTTGTACATGCTTGGGACACATTTGCATTCATCATTTGTTTGAAATTTAAATGTCTAAATTTTCAGGGGTTAAACAAGTACTATTCATCCTCTATGGCAATCATTAATGCTCTAAAAAATACTTCATTTTATCCGTATAGATGCCATCTATAATTGTGGACATTGCTTCCTCTTTTTTGTTTGAATAGAAAATCATACAAAAGTGATTACAAAAATTCTAGTAAATATTTGTTGGTTCATTCTTTTTTTTTCAATAGATGAATGGCTATATTGCTACCAAATCTTAGGATGATATTGCTCTTTTGGACATATGGATACACTATGGGGTGAATACATTCACATTCAACACATTTTCATCCATATCTAGAGATGCAAATAATTTCATTATTCTAATGAAGATCACTTTTTGCATTGCTAAAATAGTGAAATAATAAAACTTGTTTCCATTCTTTCATAGCATTGTTCATTAAAGAAAGACTCATTTTTTTCAACTATTAGATACCAATGGTATAAAACACTCTAGAAATTAATGGCGGTAGGATTCAAGCACTTGATTTTTTCCTATTTCAAGGATATTGGCCCTATTGTCATCTAAATTATAATTGAAGAAGAGTTGTAGATATCTTGAAAGTAGGTACCTTTCCTAGACGTGAAAATTTTGCTTGTATAAGGTAATTACACCAAAAATTGTTTAAAAAACATTTGAATTTGGTTTCCAATATAAAATTGTCCAAATTGTTGTTGAAGCTTGTTGGAAGTCAATGGGGGATTCTTGATTTTTTGTGCTTGCATTTTTGGGACAAAATATGAATTAAATATGAATTTTTAAATTACTAAAACTAGGAAAACCTAAAATCGCCCCTACACTCTCATGTTCATATGGCTTAAATTTTAAACAAGAACTTAGATGGAATGTTTTCACAACCAAGCAACAATCAAGTTACCTTATATTGTTATGCTCATACTCTCTTTTGATTCTTTCACTACACTAATGCCTAATTTGTTTTTGAAGCAAAATTGTCACTATCCCATTGGATAGTCACAAAAGCATTATATCTTGTGGTGTTGTCTTTCTTTCTACACCCTTAGATTTGCAAAAGTATATATATGGACACTTACGATGAACTATTGAAACTTCATATTATATCCCCTAATGTTCTCGAGTCTCTTCACCTGTTGAGCATCACCTAATCCATCTTCTCCATCATTCTAATTTCATGAATTTGTCCAAAAGGATAACCTTCAATTAGGTTCCTATAAAAACTCACTAAAAATGCCCTATTCATTTGTTAGGCACGATATTTTGCATGATCATTGCATTACTCAGGTTCACCTATGTAATCATGCATTAAGAATTCTTCATTTGGAAATTTTTCTATTCATCCAAGGAATCTATAACATTCCTATTATTTCTTTCATTTTTTGGAAGGCGGGTTCACATGGGTAACACCCCTTGTTGTTGGGAATTGTGCGAATAAAATGGGTCTCCTCATCTAGCTCCACCCTCCTTGTTGACACATTTCTCTGTGCAATTCCCTCCTCCGAGGGCATTGCCCTATATTTGAATGTCATGGATTCTCTTAGCCTCCCCCACAATTTTCCAAGGCCACACTTGACCATGCCTATTAGATACACAAGGGACAAGGCAGCCGGCGCTCTGACCCCTGACAGTCACGCCATCGCGCGATCGCAGCCGTCAAATCCTCCCTCTCGCATCCCCGGCCCTTCCTCTTCTCCATCCCCCGCCCCCACCCCGTCATTCTCCTCAAGTGATGAAGTACTCTCACACTACCACCTTCAGCCGTCGCTGGTAGCATCTTCCACAGACACAGAATTCCTGTACGCTACGGAGAAGAAGAGCAACGCCATCACCAACAGTGGCGTCCATGGAGTCTCTCTCATTCCCAGTACACAAAGTTTGCATTCTCTCAGAGAGTTGGCACTGGGGGAGGTGAATTATTGGAAGGTTCGCATTGATCAACGCGAGCTCGTACCTCCGTAAGTTGTACGAGGAGCTGGCGCACAGGGGGTACTGATGTGGTTGCTGCTGTCGTTGGAATTGATTCAGTGGGTAGGGCCGTCAAAATGGAAATGGGGTTGGGGTGGAAGTGGAGAATGAGAAACAGGCGTAGTTGTGAGGGGAAGATGTGAGAAGGGGAGTTTCTGATGAGGGATTCAGAATTGGGGATGGTTGGGTTTAGGGTGGTTGACAGGAATCTCGTGAAGGAATTCGTTGTACAGGAAGTGGCGTGATTGTGATGATCGCAACAGGGGTAGGGCGAATTTTGATGAAGAGCCCGGTTTGGGGAGACGTGAGGAGGCGAGTGGGTACGGGGATTAGGATTGTTATGGAAGTGGGTGAGCAGGGATGCGGAGGCGTTTGATCGTTGGAGGTTCAGCGAGGCGATGAAATCTCTGGCAGGAGTTGAAGCATGGCACACTGGGTTGGTCGCAAGTTTTCTGGCTATGGTCTTGTATGTGAGCGGCGATGTCGGGGTGTTGTACAGCCGAAGTGACATCGCCACGAAAACTCCCCACGTGTGGTTGTACAAGCCGCCGGAGTATTACTCTTTCGGGAGCCGTCGCGAGATGGAGTCGAGCCTGAGCAGCGCGTTCTCGCTTCTGGTGATCTTTGTTGTGGGCGTCACGACGGGTTTATTCTGGAAGGCAAGCCAGAAAGTGACGACAGGGAAGGAGATCGTGGTCGTGTCGGAGGTTCAGACGCCTCCTCCGCTCATCACGACGTCCACCAGTCTTCCGCGCTTGTTGTACCGCACGTCCACCGTGGGCGCGGTGCGCGAGTATACGTTGCCGGATATCCTAGCTATGACGGATAATTTCCATCGGGAGCTTGGAAAAGGCGGGCAAGGGGTGGTGTACTTCGCAAAATCGCTCCCCGAGGATCCACCGCGCGCCTTGGCCGTGAAGCGTCTCGAGAAGGGAACCAATGTGTTGCAGCTCCAGAACTTGGAGAATCGGAGCCAGGAGGTGGTGGAGAAGGAGTTTTGGGCGGAGCTCAATGCGATTTCGCGGCTGCATCACCGCAACCTTGTTGCGCTTCTGGGTTTCTGCATCGAAGAGGACGACCTTTTCCTTGTCTACGAGTACATGGCGAACGGCTCTCTCGACCAGCACTTGCACAGCGGCGTCGACGACGCGCATCTGGACTGGAAGGCGCGCATGCGCTGCGCGGCGGAGGTGGCGCAGGGGTTGGAGTATCTGCATAGTCACGCCAGTCCTTCGTTGGTGCACCGCGACATCAAAGCGGGCAACATTCTGTTCGACGAGGACATGCAGGCGAAGATTGCGGACTTCGGATTGAGCAAACCATTGCACGCGGATCATCAAGTTACGGTCTCCACGCGCGTACGAGGTACACACGGCTACGTCGACCCAGTGTACCTTATCAACGGCGTGCCGTGTGATAAGATCGATGTGTACAGCTATGGCGTGGTGTTGTTGGAGCTCATCACGGGACGGCGCGCTATCCAGCAGCGCGTCAGCTTGGTGACTTGGTGCAAGGATTTCTTAGATATTGAGGAGCCCGTAAAGCGGCATTTGCTGCCTCGCATGGTGGACGCCAGGATTAGCCCCACGGACGTGGTTTACGAGCAGTTGTACGATGTGGTGAGAGTGGCGCAGATGTGCGTGGAGGATAGGCAGGAGAAGAGGCCCTCCATGAAAGAAGTGGTGGTGTGGTTACACAACGCCAATTGCAAGGAATACTCGGGCAGCTCCGAAAGCAGCTTGGATGTAAGCATATCATACGTCACTTGCCTTTCCTCATTGTTTTTACAACTTAAAGCCTCAGAGATTTCTCATGGGTTCCGTGTCTGTTTCGTTGTTTCTGTTTTGTAGACGTCGCTGGATTTCACTTACAGCAATGGCTCCACTTTCAGTTCCTTCAACGACCGCTCAATTGCGCCTTCGGTATTCGCTCGCAGTAGCACCGGGTAAGTAGGGTTTCATCTCGTCTCTCATTCCTGCAACCCTAAATCAAGCTCAATGGGAGGGAGTCCATCTCGTTTCCTTTGAATGGTTTCCGTCACACTCAGACCTCTTCTCTTAAACCTTCTACAAATCGTCGTTCGACATTCTGGAATATTTTGCACACTTGCCACACGATCATCACTATAGCACACTTGGCCCAGATTCAAACTTTGTCATAGTTATTTTTTGGGGACTCCAGGCACTCAAATTAAAGAGGTCAGGGCGATCAGGAATGCTATTTTTTCATGTGAGTCTTGTCCCCATTTTCAAGAAGATTTTCACGCACGAGAATATGTATCATTTCGATTCAAACCTCGGAAAATGGATCCCGATGAAAAGGGATTTCGTACTGTAAGGTGATCAGAGTTTGTGTGGTTTTGTAGGTCTCCCACTTATGAGATCAAAGACAACACGATTCTGGTGAAGTGCACAGTGGGGAATAACCTCCGAATCGCGTTGCGGTGCAAGATCTGGCCAACACCCAAGAACTTCGGCTTGAACAAGATCGAGGCGACGCTGAACGGCGCGTTTCTGTGGAAGAAGGGCTTGTGGTGGTACAACGCCAAGAGCAGCCGCGAGTTCACCGTCGACGACGAGATCACGTTGACAGCGGAGTGGAATGTGACATTGCGAACTCCTGCCATGTTCAGCAAACACCCTCTTCCTGCTCACGATCCGAGGCGAAACCAAGGTCCCTTTTGTGTGGAGTATCTCCGGCTCAAGGAGGACGGGCGCGTGTTGGTTGAGTATCTGGGTGACAGATCGCCGCTCCTTGAAATTTCGGTACGATTTGGGGTTACGGTCCATCTCACCTCATCTCGTTTGAAACTTACTTTTGAATAGTTGCTCATGTTATGCTCATCTCATCTCGTCTCGATCTCTTGTGCTTGATTCGAATTCGTTCTGTTGGAATTAGAATTTTAGAGCCTGGCTTATGTATTGGATCGGCATTACTCTCGACTTCTTCAGCCTGGTTTGTCACCGTAAATAGTTGCAATGAAACGCATTTCCGGAAGTTTCGGGGGCCTGTTTCAATCAGTTAGATGTGCAAAATAGGAGACAATGATTTGGTGAATTGAATGTACAGCTAGTATCTCATGAGCCGGATGTAGCAACTGGTAATGTGGAAGCGCAGAGCTCATTTGAAATGGACCCTCGAAAATTAGGAAACGTGTTTTAATGCGACTATGATACTTCAGCTCTGTATTGTCGTTGCAGTGTAAACCAGTTTCTAAGTAGTATGATACGCATTCTGTATTTGCGCTACCTTGGGGGACGAATGGGCGATTGTCACATGTGTTCAGACATGTGGTAGTTGTCCAATCAGATGTGCACTCAAAATGGTAGATTCTGAGGATGGAATGTGTATTTAGAGAGAATGCAACTCGAGAGGGTTGAGGGTAGTCATGACAGTCATAGCCTTGGCACGAGAGTATGTGGCACCTAATACTCTTCGTATAGTTGGCACTTAAAGCATACTAACACAGACCAATTACAGTGGAACATTGAACTTAGGAAAATATGGATTGGATAGCCAATCGAAGTCTTATAGAACTGCATGAAAAACATTTTGGATGACAGGATGAAATATTTCAGATGAAATCGTGACCATATTCGTGACAACAGGTCGTGACAATCTGTATTTAATATAATAGATGACACTAGCATCATCCAGTCAAACGGTGTTAGGCAAGAGGAAGTCATTAGTGATTGAAGGAATGTCAATATTGTCGTCGATGAGCACCCGGCCAATGAATGTGAGAGTAATAACGCCATGAATGGATATTGCGTAGGCACCGAGAAGGAAGAGCTCGTTCAAGAGGGGAGAGAGGATTTTGCTACCCCATGCAGATCTCACATCAAATCACACGGGTGCCATAGTGTGTTGTGCCGTGCCATGGGCTGCTCAACCCTAGCCATGTAAGTCACCGCTAGCTTGTAGACGGAGCCACAGCACCTCGGATTATGGGAGCTCTCTTTCATCTTTTCTAGTGTCAGAATCCATTATCGAAGTGGGATTTAAGTGGGTCTCAATCAATGTAGGAATGAAACATGCCAAGGTTTGGAGGGAGAACTCAAAGTTCTAAGTTGGAATAGAGAGCCCTCTACGGTAATAAATATGGACGAGTAGGAAGGGTAGGATTCCTTTTGGATCTACTGTCCTCTGCATAGGTTGCTTTCTAGTCGATTGGTACTGAGATTTGCAGAGGAATTTTTTTGCAGAGGGAGAGCCTGGAGGCTAGACACAGCGTAGAGGCTAGACACACCAGGAAGGGTTCCGGTTCTGGTTCAGGCTCTGGGTCAGCAGGACGGCGGCAAAGCATGACCAACACTCGGAGGGCCTTGGTCGCAAGGCGTTCATCTTCAGGACAGTTTGGTGAGTGGCGTTAATTTCCTACTATCCAGTTGAAGCTCAGTGTCGACTGTGATTTTGACCGTAATTTGAAGTTTGAAACTATTGACGGGACACTTCCATGAAGACATTCAACATTACCGCACAAGGCGTGAGTTACTCACTCACCAAGCACCGAGCTTGCAAGAACTGTAATTGTGGTTTTCAACTTTGTAGACCTATCTCTGAAAGAGAACAACATAACACACTTCTAGAAATCCCTTCTGTAAGATGCTTTGGAAGGTGCTGGGTTTGACCGCAAACCTTGGTGCAAAACCTTCAGGTTCAAGGTGCAGACCGTTGGAAGGTGTACTCTCCATCTTCATGTCTGTCCTGAAGACTCATAAATTATACCTGTGTCGTTGGGCCTTTTGTGCAACATACTTTGGACCTTATATTTGATCTAATCTATGCGCAGCTTTGTAGTGTACACTCAGTAGTTGAGCTGTAAATTTCTACGAGCAGGATTTAGGGAGTTCCATATAGTTTCACTGCGAGCTGTACAGTCGGTTTAGGGTTGAAAACATACGGAGTTGTGTACATATGAGAAAGGCCTCATTAGGAAAGGCGATTTCAAAGCATTTTTTTGCAATTCCAGAGACAAACTATACAGTATGCGTATCAGCTGTACTTCCACAATTGCTCTTGTAAGTAAGTTTTCTGCTCAATATGGATTTTGATTCTTCTTGATAGCTGCTTTGAAATCTCTCGTAAAACTTGTAGCATTGCTTGTCTTTGTTGATCGCAGTCGAAGTAGTGTGCTAAGCAAGTCTGCTTTTATGGACAATAATGACAAGCTATCTCTCATCATTTGCAACGTGATTCTAAAACTGACCCTACAGATTTGACTTCGCAATGTTTGTTCATAAGAGCCTAGGGCTGATTTTGGATACCCTATTTTCATCACTTGAGAATTCACAGTTTATTCAGCAATAAAATTCAGGATGCTTTTGTTTGGTTCAAGTTGTAATGTATAAAACTGAGAATGCAATTCATGAACGAAATTTATATTGGGCTATGGTATAGAACCACCCATAGTCGACCATTGCTCTTTTTGTGGATAGTATAAGGCAATGTAAATTTTTTGCCATGTTGAAAAATGTAAATTGTAAGGATTATGAATCTTTTGGTAATTTTATGCTTTGAATTGAAATTACTATGAGTTTTGGAAGCCAAAGTTGGTTTGGACCCATATCCAATGCATAGAGTCTTCCATAATTGCTCACTCAAAAACTACTTTGACTTTTATATCCAAGGATATCATGACATTGATGGTTAAGAAGAGGGTCAAAAACCAAGAAATGATGGTTAGAAATTAGTTACAGTCTTTGTTGAATTTCCTAGTATCTATAGATTGTCCATGGGGTCCTGGTCTGGGATGGATGATTCTATCATAATAGAGTGACTAAATTTGTGACCATAATTTATAAGGATTTGTAAGGATTATATTGGTTGTTGAAGTCTTTTCTCTAAAGCACTGTTAACCCCTAAAGGACCAGCCTTGTGTTTTTGGTAACATAACTTTCTTGGGTAGGTACATGTGAGCGGAGATTTGACTTATTTAGGCTGAAATTTTTTTAGGAGGTGTGGACAAGGAATATCTTCCATGCATGCTAAATTTCATTTCATTTGAGTATACAAGTGAAAAGTTATGATGCAAAATGTTGTTTGTTTCTCAACTTGGGCAGCTCGGGCAGATCAGAAAAAATCACTTTTTTCAAAAATAAAAATTTGAAATTGATTTTTCAGATCTATACATGTAGGAAAAGATTGGAATCAATCCATTTTGATCAATGAGATGAAAGTTATGAGGAATTTTAGTTTGCGGGTAGTTATGGAATCTCTACTCTAAAATAAACTTTGAAGTCCTTTATTTAACTCAATTTTTAATATTTTTTGAAAAAAATGAAACCATATGATGTAGATTGTTTATTACGACATTACAACCATTAAGATTGACATTTTTCAATTCCATAATTAAATTCTTGACAATTTAGTATTTTGAACCATTTTCTACTTCTTTCTACTTACTATTTTTTTCCTATATGTCATACAATTCCAAATGATTTGAAATTTTTCAAGCATATTGCCAACTTGCCTTTAAGAATGAATCCAAATATGCACCACCATTTTGGACATTTTTTCATACAAATGTGACCTTCTGAAGTGCTGCTGCTTGGTTTTTTGCAGGGCAAAAACACTAATTTTTGTCACTTCAAATGTGAATATCTTGCAATCCACACGGTGGAAATTTCTGAAAATTTTTCCACACCTTTTCAAAACAAATTACTACAAGATCCTATGGTTATATGTGTTCAAAAATGTTTTTTTCTTAAACTTTGTATTGTGCTAGAAATGGCAGTTTTGGAACATTTTTGGTGAAAACATAGTCAAGGAACTTTAGGGGTTAATTATACCAATTGCTTGAGAATTTTTTATTGTCCACTCGAGTTGATGTTCAAGTATTATACAATCCTTAGAATTTCATTGCTTCAACCAATCAAGATTAGTACTTTGCATAAAGAAGATTCATGATTTAGAACTTTCAAATATAAAAATCTTATCCATTAAATCATTCAATTAATTTCAAATTTAGCCTAGAAATCATCGGTAGATGTGTAAGAAGATAGGACAAACAAAACTATAACTATTAAGGTAGGAACAACTAAAACGGACAAGAGTCGTTTATGGACACCTATAAAAGAACCTAAATCCAAGGGCTTGTGGACCCAAAGTAGACAAGTGGGGTTCTAAAGTGGACATGTGGGATTCCAAAAAGTTGTCACTTTTTCAAGAAGTAGCCAATCATCTGCACTTAATTCAAATTTAGAGTGTGTCCCTTTTGGGTGTTTCCATGCCCACTTTGGTGTTAGTCTAGTGTCCACAGTAGGTATATCTATGAAGTTGTCTTCAAAAATTCGTAGAATATTCATACAAGCTTGGAAAAATACAAAACTAATTTTGTTGGTTTCCTAAACCATTTCCTACCCTGCAAACAAATTTTTTTTTGAACACAAATCCTCACAATCATGTCATCTCAAACAAGTGTCCGTTTTAGGTGTTCCTACCTTATAGTGAGGTGATAATAGCTACAATACTATGGCAAATTTTATTGATCTTGAATATTTTTTGATGGTGGAGGTCTATTAACATTACAAGGACTGATAATGAGTTTTTATGAAAATTGCAACATGTCGGTTGCACACATAGGGCTAAAGAGACCTTCTTTTGTGTAAAGTCTGCAAAGAGGGAAAAAATTTCCTACATGAATTTTTTGATGTAGTGTGAGTGCAATCTTCTCTAGAAATTTTTTTTTTTGGATTTAAAAAAAAATTTAGACCGCCTTTTTGCTATTTTTTGCTCCTTGTGGCTTTTGTAGTACTCCGTAGTAGTCTATACTATTGCATAGTATTGAATTGACGGTTTAGATCTACAAGCATTTGAATCAACAATTTAGATTTTCAAGCGGACTATTGACACATAAAATTGATAGTAGTCCGTAGTATTGCCAATCCTACGACCAGAGATTGGGTTTTTGAGCCAAAAATGTAAAGTGTTTCTTGCAATCCCCCATTCATGTTTTTTTCAAATGTTTTCATGTTAGATGATCAATTTTACAAGTTTGTTAGGGTTGAGTAGTTCATTTTGTGTTGAAAATCTTGTTGAAGCTAATATAATATGTTAAAATGTAAACAATATATGTTAGTATAGTTTTTCTGTACCCGATTCATATTAAGATTAATGCAAACAATGTTCTTCCACACACAAATGAACAAGAGTGTCATGTAGAAATTGTTGTGCCATTTGTTTACCTACATTGAAAAAAATGTCTTAGTATATTTTGTCAAAATAAATCCCTTTTGTAAATAATAAATTTGAGTTATTATAGAATGTGAACTTTTAATTTTGATATTTTGGTTAAATTCTAATTGATAGTTTTCGGGTGTAAAGTGGTCATTTTAGCCTATTGGTTGTGAAGTAGGCTAGTTAATTGGTGCCAAATTGTAATTGAAGTCCTGGTGAGTTAGTTGTGTAATTTTCAAGTGGAATGTTATGTTGTCATGTAGAGAGGCCTTGCCTTGGGAAAACATCGGGCTTCTAGCTTCAACTAGATGTGGCTTAGAAAATGAAAGATCCCGTGGTCACATAAACTCACAAACATAATGGTATACCCCCGGATGATGCCATATGAACCAATAAAATATCACATCTTCATATATCTCTCACAAGATGTCATGGAGTCTTCATATACATCATAGGTTTGTAAAAAGTGCCACAATTGCTTTACAACTCCAAATTAAAAGTGTAATATGTCCCTGAAAAGCTAACACAAAATCCTATAAATTCTCCAAAATTCACTCAAAACTATGATATTGACTGATTTTTATAGTCTGTCAAAGTTTACCCTTTCTAATTCATAGGCAACTCACCTCTACTTCACTCCCAAGCCCATAACTTTCATATACTAGCTCGAAACTATGAAAATAATAACATTTTGGAAAGCTAACATGAATATCTACAACTTCTCTAAGTTTCACTCAAAACTAAGATATTGTCTAACTTTCATAATTCTCTCTTTCTTGTAAACACAAGGCAGCTCTACAACACTTCACTCCCAAGCTCATAACTTTTGCATACTAATTCCAAACTTAGTAAGTAATAAATTTTCAGAATCACAAAAATAAGATGCACAAGCTCTCGAAATTTCATTACAAAAATCTGCATGTATAATGTGCCATGACTCCCCCAAAGTCACGTCTCTCCTAAACAAACAAGGAGGAAGAAGAAGATGACCCTCCACCTCCATGCCATCCACTTAAGCTAATAGATTTTGGTCACTAATATGCCAAATGGGCCACAATACACCCATGGGCCACCTCTTATCTTCCATAAGTCTATTCACATCATCTACGTGGACTTCTAATTCATTAAAAACAACCAAAGAAAGATAAAACAAACTTTATCTTTTGTTTCTATAACTACAAACATGCAAACTAAAATATGAAAACATCTTCAAGTATAGAAATTAAAGAATTAAATTCAAATGTTTGTCAAATAGAGTTAAAAAAAGGGTTCAAGTAGAGTGTGACTCCATTTATTTCTTGAGACTTTGGAAACCCCCCCCCCCCCCCCCCTTCCAATTTAACAAACAATTTTGTATTTTCACATAATGAACACATATACAATGCGACAATCTGAACTGGGATGGTAAGGGTTGTGTAGCGAGGTTTCCTAATTGGATTTAAATGGGTGGCAAGGAGGTATTTAGATGTCTTCTAATTTGGTTTTGGTACCCACTATTCAAAGAGCCTAGTGCGAGTCGAACCACTAAATTGATTGTCTTGTTATATTTTTCTTATGATTAATAAAATCAGAAGTTATGTTGCCTATTGGGAGTGTGTTTTAGAGAATGGTATTTGAGAATGTACAATGGAATGATTGTTTTGTTCAAGATTGAATGTTGTCGAGTTTGTTGTAGGCTATGAGTGTATTGCTAAATTGGATCTCCGTGTTTGAATGTATATATTTGAATTTATGTAAGAATATTTGTGTTATGAGTAATAATCAAATTGGAATTATTGTAATTGTTGATTTGAATGTTGAATTGTGTGTGTTGTTGTAGTCCAATGAATGAATTGTGTATCAAGTCCTAATTGAAAACCTTGATGTATGCATTGGTTATGTTGAATGTTGGAAAAGTTTATGCCTAGATGTTAGAGATAGAATGTCTTTGATTGTAAATTTGGATGTGTTGAATTAAAAGTTGAATCCTATGTGTGTGCAATTTAGAGTTGTTAGTTTATGGATTGAATTAAATTCCCATCTTTAAAAATAATTGAATATTAAGTGGAGTATGAGTTGTGTTGGAAGCAATTTACCAAATTGGAGAGTTGCAAGATTGTGAATGTTAATTGTTTGTGTATTGGGAAGTCTAATGTGTGTGAAGTAAAATGAATTTTTTTAATATGCCGAGTGTTAATTATAAGTAGGTATTATCATTTTGTGAGGAATCAATGTTTTACAGAGCTAATAAGTAAGAAATACGAAGAGAACATATTCTCAATTGGTATTTGGAGCGAGACATGGATGTTGATTGGAAGCAAATCAAATTACATTGCGAGAGCCGCTCGTACAAGCCAAGTTGGATTCAAAGAGCTCTTGTGATGGTGAAGGAGGAAACAATTGGTTGGTGAAAAGAGTTAAAAGTTGGAAATTATAAAGGAAATTGGAAAAGTTGAATTAAAAGTTAAATAATAGTGACCCTTGTGGCCATTAAGAGGGGAGTGTAGAATTGTAATTAGGCCTTGTTGGTGAGGGAATCTATTTTAAAATCTCAAGTTGTGCTAACCTAGTTGGTGTTGGAATCACTAGTCCTCAATTGTCCTATTTGACCTTCTCCTTGGAACAAATCTATCATACTTAAGGATAATTTTCTAAGTTGTTAATTATCTAATTCTACATTTGGTGCCGTTGTTGGGGAGACAACTAAGTAGGTTGGCAAAATAAAAAATAAAAGATAAAAACAATTTAATTGCTAATAGGTCTATCTCTAAACTATTGATGTGAAAATGCTCTTTGTCATATCTATTTAATTGGTATTGGTGCATTACATTAGAAAACCTTAATCTATTGGATATTTCTTTTGAATGGAATGATGAATTATTCAAGAAGATGTCAAAAATCATATATGTATCTTGATAATTATCATTGAATGTTGATCCAAATATGGAATTTCAAAACACATATGTTCAATCTTATCCATGTGAACCTAAGGTTGGAGGAGATGATGTTAAAAGTAATCATCATATTTATGAGGAATTAGATTCAATGAAAGAAGTAATAAGACAATGGTCTTTGAAATTTAATGAACAAGAATACTTTTGGTGAACTACATTCATTAGAAGAATTATGAACTCTGTAGAAGGCTGTGAGTCTACATGGTAGTGGTGCAATTACAACATTTTTTGTAGAAATTTGATGTGGCACTATTAGTGCCACGTTAGATTGGTGATTTGAAATTTTATATTATATATATATATATATATATATATAATTTAATTTGTTCTATATTTGAACCATGGGAGTGCCAAAAATGAAACCGAAATGGCCTTCTGCATGGTATAGAATTCTTCTAATGTAAATCGGTGGTAGCACGACGAAATAAGCTTGAGGAAGATCTTTCAATAATTAGTCATAATGCATAGCATAATCTAAAGAGTTATGAAGAAAAGATTGAATCTCTTGAAAATAAATTATCTTTAAAGTCAAATGACTTGGCAAAGACATTGGAAGAAAATGAGAAGATGGTAAATAGTGAAGCATTATTGAAGTTCAAAATAAGTGAATTGGAATCTATTCATTAAAAAAAAAAGAGCAATGCACAATTTCATCTTTTATTAATGAAGGCATTATTTTTTCATGCAAGGAAAAAATGAAGTTTTGAACCAAGATATAAGGGCCTCTTCACACTATGGCCGTCCAAGTCAAGAGACCGTGGGATTGAGTGGCCAAACTTTGGTGAGAGTCCAAGGAAATGAGCAATAAATAGGCCAAAAAAACTAGGAATTGGAGCCTTCAGCCGGCCCATAGTGTGAAGCCTCCAAAGGCCAAGACCCAAAGTCCAAGCCCAAAGTCCAAACCTATTCCATTTTTTCAACTTCTATCCTTTCTCTCCACATTAATCCATCCAAATTTTTTCAAGCAAAAGGTTAAAAAAACATGAGAAAGGAGTCAAAAATGGCCTCGGAAAAATAATTACAGCACATGCTCTCATCATCGAACAAGGAATATGAAGGATATAAATGGAATAAAAAGGTGGCATTAAACATCGAAGGGAAGTAGGTTCATTGAATGCTAAGACTCACCATTTTAGTAGTGGAGACTAGGTTTCAAACCCCAATGACGATACAAATAAACAAATAAACAAATAAGTAAAGGGAGGGCATCCTACCTAAATGATTTTTGAAAAAAACTTGACGGACTCTCGATTAGAGTTTGGGTATGCAAAAACAATTAAATAAGTTATGTTTGCAAATTGAAACATCAAATTAAAATATGAAAATTGTTGCTAATGAGAGAGATGATTTTATTATATACAATAATATTTTAAAAGATGAGAATGCATTGCAATCACAAATGCTTAATGAATATAAACAAGCAATTGATAAGGGAATAAAAGAAGATAAAAATATGATAGAATATCTATCTTATGAAATAGCTCTTGGGAAACAAGAAATTCTTACTTTGAATAAGATAGTAATCAATGCTAATATCAAAATTGAAGACCTTAAATCTCAATTGGAAATTTGTAATTTTGCAATAATATAAATTGAAGAATTTTCTTATATTGAGTGTGCTAGTAATTCTTCAAATCAATTTTTTTGTTAATCTAATGCAATCAACAATAAATGTGCAAATGAATCATAAAAATAAATTGAAGTATGTACTATGTTCCAATGTCATAAAGAAGAGCCATAACTATGAAGAAAATAAGAAATTTAAAATTCCAAATACTAATTTATGTAATAGAAATTATAAAATTTCCAATGTGTTGATAAATAAGCAAAATAAAGGAATGATTTTACTTTTGACACCCCCCCCCCAAAAAAAAAACACCATATGTTAAAAATGATATATGTAAACCTATCCTATGAATGTCCAAACTATTAATAAAAACATCAAATATATTATTAAAAATTATTATTATTATTTTAAGCATACAAATGACATTGAAAAATGATGTAATTCTATCCAATTGAAAAACTTATGGGTATTATATTTTTAAAATTATTATATAAAAAAAAATATTATGGAAATAGTCCTTGACCTTATAAGTTAAAGTTAATTTCGAGTATGATAAGTAACAACTATATCATTCAAAACAATATGATTTGTTACAATTATTGCATTTGGGATTTCCATATGAATCTATATATATGGGGCCCTAGAATTCAAATGAATTAATACTTAAGTAAAGAATTGAAAAGAGATTGAATATGATTTAAGTCAATTTTATTTTCGGATTGGAGATGGAGCTGAAGTGTTATAAATCATTACAAGCCAAGTTGGGAATGATTGCACGTAGAGAAGGGGTTACATCTTAACGTTGTGTATGCGGCTATGGAGCATGCTTCTAAAGGCAAGCAATTTGAATAGGACGTTTGTGGGGACACAAACTAATTCATGTGGGGCTATGTAAAGTTTTTAGTTGGATTTCATTTTGACATTTTTGGAGTATTTGGGGTGTTTTTTATTGGCTAGTTGGAAACCTGGTTACATGTTTTGTTGTCCAAATTGGTGATTTAATTTAATGTATTATTTTATTATTTATGTGGCTGTTTTTGCTTGTGTAGTGCCAAGTCAGAGTAAGTATGTTGGTGTGGTGAGTTTCCAATTAGTCCAATTGGAATTGTTAGTTGTCTTCATTAGAGTTCTAGGTTGTAGTTTGTGTATTTCAATTGGGTAGTTTTGTTGTATAGTTAGGTTGCCAAATTGGGAAGTTGGTAGGTAATTGTTTGTAAGTGCCTATTAGTTTGGGAAGTTCAATTTGATTTGCACCCACTTTGTGAATGGCAAGTGCAAGCCCCAAGAGGTTGTGTAATTTCTTTGTTTTTTTGTGTTATGTGATGTGTGTTAGTGTGTGGAATTTGATGATGGATTTGGAATGTTGGAAATGCTAGTTGGTGGAAGTGTTATATGGTGACAAATTTTTGATCAAGTGAATGAAGAAATTGTAATATGGTGATTTGTTCATCAAATGAATTCGATTAAATACGATGATATATTTAGCCTAATTGGCCCTGGTCTGATGTAGGCATGGATGCTTGTAGTGATGAAGTTGATTGAAGCCATGAAAGAATGAGTTGTAAATCCAAATAAAAAATTTGTGAAAATAGAAAATTGCTATTGTTGAATTCCAATTTGTGTATGCAATGTCGTTGCAGTGTGAATGATGATTTCTTAGACAGAATGTTGAGTATTATTTAAATTAATTGAATGTGTTTGTTGAGTGGAGGCAAGTAAAAAATTGTGTGGTTAATGTTTGTACTATACGAGTGAATTTTGTATAGGGGAATGAGTAGTTTCAAATTAAGAAATAATGTCTAGTGCCATTAAGGGCTTGAGTCTTTGAAGGAATGATTTGTAGTTAACTCATGAGAGAAATGTGACATTGATTTACATTAGTTGATGTTGGGAATGTTTGGCTTCAATGTTGTCTTATAAATAATTCCCAATTGGTTTAGTTTGTGAGTGAATATCAATTATTCCATCCTTGTGCTTACTTGGGTATTTTCAAATTAGAGATTGTGTATTTTTAAAGTTGTATTACCTAGTTAAGGAATGAAATTATTAGCATGGCAATTTCCAACTTGATTGTCTTCCTTGAAACAAACTTATTATACAAATAGGATAATTTTCAATTTGATCATTATTATTCTTCTACCATTATCTCAAGGGTTTCTAACGTGGATGGCTAAAGTTGTTGAATGGACCCCTTGCTATGCTGTTAAATAATCTTTATTTTTTGTAAAGAAATCAATTAATGTACATTGATCAGAGCCACATGGTGGCGCATCTTGGCTATCTATTAACATTAGGGTTAGGGTTTGTCTCTCTCCTCAAGATCTCTCAACAAATTGTTTGTATTTGGGACACTTCCCACTTGTAACCTAACAACTACCTTGGGTTGTTTATGTTGAAGAGAAGGTATATACATATTCTCATTTATTATATTGCTTTTAGAATTTAGACTTGTTGTGAATCTTTTACAATTTTGAAAACAATGAATAACACATTGCTTGTTTAGATGTTTTGAATGTAGTCTATATTTTTGAATACATGCTATTGAACTCAAGTTTTTTTGAACATTGTATTCTTGGATTCACACCAAAAGTCGTGCTAACATAGTATGGCCAAAAAATTTAGTTTAAAGAAGTTTCTAATTATGTTTTTAGGATTGTTTATTAAGGGTGTGCATCTACGCTACATTGGCTAGATTTGGATTTTAAAGCTTCGTTGCTATAGATTGGAATTTACTATAGACTTAATCTATTGAAAAATTTCTATAGTTAAGAGTTTGTTCTCAGGGAGGTTCGATGCCATGGTAATTTCCTAAGAAAGTGGATTTAATTCCACTTAGGTTATGTACAATTGAAGGAATTGGGGTAATTTCCCTTTCTATCCAAACAATAGCTGGATTTAACTTTATTATATTTGAGTTGAGATCGAGCACTTATCAATTCTATTGCAATCTTTTCTCCTAGCTTTGCTCCCAAACTTCTTGCCAATCTCACCCATAGCTCTGGTACAATCTTCTATTGATCTTTCCACTTTAGTAGCCAGCATCTCCAATTGATTCTTTCACTTTTGTAGTTTAGCTCCATCTTCCCTTTAATTGGGCTCTTGTCATTTTCTTCCATAACGGATTTCTTCTCAATTTTACACTTAGGCTTTAAATAATTCAATCAATTATAGTAGTTACATTTTCTTACTTCTTCCTTAGGACATTCCTTATCCATTTTTTTTATATTACTCATGTTCAGTTCTATTGATCCCGGTTTACAGATTCATGTTCAATGTATTTCTAATCATACCATTTCTATAGATTAACTCTCAGTTCAAATTATAAAGCTCTCAATAGTATCATACTTATACACAATTGAGACAACAATTAAAAACCTGATTTATACATGCCTTCACGGCCAAACATGACAATAGAATTTCCTCTCAAAATTAAATCCATAGACTCATGTCTCCGCACAATTGCATCTACAAGTGATACACATAATTCCAGCAAATACAATCATTCACATCTATGATCACAATACAATAGAAAATTTCACAATTTCATAACTCAATCACAAATTCACACATACAATTTTCAACTCAATTGAGTACAACTTTACACCCATAATCTCTGCATTGAATTTCATTAGACAAAATATTACAATTGTTTCTCATTCTCTCCAACTCTGCTCCTCAACATCTATCGATCCAGCCCAACTAACACAGACACCAACACTATCGAAACTAAACTTTGTTCTCTCTTAATTATCACAAACAACCTATAGATCACTCCACCACTGCCGGCCAACACCGTAGGAGCCCTGGACTTCTTCCAGACTGAGTAGCCATCATCCTTCCCCACCGACTTCACCTAAAGCAATTGACAACCACCCCAACCACTAGACAATGGATTCCATCCATTGATCCATTGAATCTCATTCATCTATTGATAAATCCCCATGAAACCCAAAATAGATGGTAACTGTTGGATATTAACAAGTAAAACCCACATTCCATAAGGAATTCCAACAAAATTGAAACAAAATTGGAACTATCGTTCTAAACAACTATAGATCTAATACTAAAGTTGCTAACTCTTTGAAACTCTATTTGTTGAGAGGCATCTCATTTCTTCCAACACCAATGTAGAACAATGTGCTTCCTTCTAACAATGATGTAAAGTAACTTCTTGAATGTTTCACTCAAGTCCATTCATTGGAGTAACATTATATGAAGTTCAATACTATGTTAGGTAAAGAATGCCTTCTTGAAATCTTGAAACTAAAAAATTAGCTCTATATTTTTTTCCTTGTCAGTATGGACGAAAATAGGACTTTTTCTTAGATATTGCTAAATGTCATAGGTGTAAATGTTCAAACTATATGTGCTTCCATTGATAGATATGTTGATTGTTTTCATAAATTCTTCCATAAACTTTTAGTGGCTACACATCATGTACTTGCAATAGACTTCAGGAGGGGATTTTTTCTACACCTAAACACATTACTTGAGTAGTGGTATGTATTATTGATAATTATGAACTTTATTTGTTGACAATGCATTTTCTTAGTGTTGCATTTCTGTATCAATGTAATCTTTGTTGGCAAGTCTTAAAAGGTTTAAGAGAATTTTGAATCTTTTATCCATCTACTAGGATTTTTAAAAATGTTTGGGCCTCAAGCATACAACCTACTACAAAGCTCATCCACCTTGTGTGCTTGTATTTCTTTATCTAGATTCTGATCTTATTTTTTGTGTTATTCTTTCTTTGAAAACACTATATATTGTTACTTACCTTGAATTTGACTATGTTGTCACTATTGATGTCGAAATTTATGTTGTTTGTAGCTCTCCTAAATTGTTTCTTTGTTTTCAAGGAATGTACATGATTCCTCTCTTCCTCTCAATGTGGATATAATGTGTGTTCACTTCATGTTGATTTTGGTGAAGATTATTTTCAAATGTACTCAATTTGTTTTTCTATTAACTTAGAATTGATGTTGCACTACATTTTCATATGAAATCATTTTTTCAATGAGTAGCAACATTGAAAACCATGCTTTGCTTCCAATAGTTTATTGGAAACAAATCTTGTTAAGTTCATATTAGATAGAATGCAAGTTTTTCAAGATTAAAGTCTCTCTTTAACAAAATACTTATTACAAGTTGCATTTATAAGTAGGAATGACTAGAGTTCGTATGTAGAAATAATTTTTGGATGGAGGTTATATATGTTGATCATTTGAATTGAGAAGAAAGGTGAGCCCTTTTTGTAAAGGTATCTTATACTCATTTGGGAAGGATTTTTTGTTTTAAACTTGCTATTATGTTGTTTCCAATGTCATTGTGCATATGTTCACTTTGTTCATGAGTTGAATTTAATGTGAAGCAAAAAAGAGCTTCAAATGATGAAGCATAATTGTAGAGCATGAAGTACCACCAAATTGGAAGTGTTTGCAACAAATTGAAGAACAAAATCCTTACAAAGTGCAAAGACAAAGGTAATAGATACGTAGCATATGTATGAAATATGTGACATCCTACAAATATGCATGGAGTCTTGTAAGGTATATAGCAAAAGTCATTGTATCATGCATGTACTCTATGTAGGTGTGAAGTTGATGTTTCCTGAAATGAACATAGACTTGCAATGTCTTTTCTTTTCAATGTTATGAAGTGTAGTGTATTAGTGTATATGAAAGTTGCCTTATGTATTGAAAGGTCTTGGATGACATGTGCATTGAATAAAAAGAAATGGACAATTTCAATCCTTAGCAAGAGTTACAGGATCATGTTTTCATCTCCATGTACATTGCAATGTGTATGTTTAGGGTTTAAGGTTTTTATAGCATGAGACGTTGGCTATTAATATATGTTATAAAATGTGTGTCTAATTGAACATGTTGTTCTTAAGCACAAATAGAGCATAAATAATCTAATGTCTGAATGTTTGAAGCACTCTTGTTCATTACTATACTACATTTATACAAACATGAAAATATAAGACCATACTTTGTGCACCATTGTTGAACATGTTGAACATTGTGTTGGACAACAAGGTACAATATTGGACAAAAAATGAGTATTGTAGTGAAATTAATTTTAGGTTTAATTAAAATTAATCGTAGTTTTTGAGTTCGTTTGCAAAGAGATTAGATGGATTTCCAACAAGGGTGTGATTAAAAAATTGGATTTTCTCAATTGGAATTATTCTTAGAACACAAAATTCCCATATAACTAATTGATACGGGTATAGAAACCATTTATCATATACTATCAAAATTAATCTTCAAGCTTTTCTCCATTGTTTCCTTTCTCCAATTGATTTATTTTATCTTTCAAATTTCTTTTTCTTTTCTTTTAATCAATGAAATTATTCATATATTTTTATACTTTGTTCCATCTCCAATTTTTATCTATTTAATTTTTTCTCCCAATTTTATCAATTACTCCATTGCTAGCCTCAAACTTCCACATACACATTCACTAGTTCTACAATTTCACACTTCATTACACAATACAATCATATACAATTTCAATCTCAATTCTCATTATACAATTTCAATTATACAAACACTCCTATTGTTTTTACTTCCCTATTGGAAGGAGCTCCTGTTTCATTCAAATGGACACTAAAAACCCAATTGGAATATCAAGAGATTATATGCCATCTAGAAGCGTAACTACCAATTGGATTTCAACCTATTAATATCCCTATCTATTAGTTCAAATCCCAATTAATACTATATATAGTCCCTTTAACTACATTTTCAATTGATAAAAACTAATAGTCAACCCCTAAAAGACTGAAGTCCGTTGAATGAATGTAGGTAATCTCGAGTAGGTTTGTATGAAGTCATTTTGTAACGGATGTTCTTCAAATTTTGATACAAGGTGTGAATATGTATCCCCTAAGTGGGAATGTAATTTTTTTTTCTGTTAGGGTGCCTGGATAAAAAATTATGCTACCCTAAACTTTTCGGGCAGCTCGGGCAGCATGTGCAAAACACCTCCTCTACTTTTGAAATTTGGCAGGTATGTAACTTACATGATATAAGATACAAATGTCAAAAAAATAACCATGTGTAGTGTAAAAATCTCACTCTAGGAGGAGTTAAAGGCTATTGGCCCTATCGGACAAGGCAAAAAAAAACTTTTTCCCCTAACTTCAAACGTTATAATCTTTCAATTCATATGGTTAAAGTTTTTGAAATTCTTTCCACACATTCCCATAGTAGTCTAATACAATTTTGTATGGTTGAATTTTGAAAAAAATCTTTTTTTTTTCATTTTTTTCTCATTGCCCTAAAAAGTGGTAGTTTTTCACAATTTGTGTCTAAAATGTACCTCAGTCCTTTAGGGGTTAACATCAAAATCACCTATTTGGACAAAATCAAGATATAATTTTGACTACAAGTACCATGTTAGCTATAGCACAATTGTAAGAAACTATGTTTAGATCTATGTTAATGAAAATACATTTGTGTTGCACAAGGCACATTCTATCAATTCGCACAACAAAAAATCTTCCTATAAAAAACACTCAAATGATGGCAACCAAACACATGCCAGCACAAGTGCAATCCAAAGAATTCCACATACACACACACACTTGAAGATAAATGTCAGGCCAACTCAACAAAAGTTAGCCCACCAAAACTACATGTCATATCCTACATGGCACAAAAACAAAATCAAAGTACGTGTGGATAATGACATGACAATTACACAATGTTTTCTCTAATAAGATCCTCATTTAGATTTTGCAAATGTGTTATCAAAAATAAGAATTAGCAATATCATATTTCTTTTACAAGCTAAAATTATAATTTATATTATGTTGGGTAATGGAAATCAAGGCTACAATCTTCAACATAATTATGCAAATTAGCACCTACAAGTTGCTATCTACAGCATATGAACTTAGAAATTATTTTTGATATGCATGACCTTAATAACTATCATCTTATCAAAACCTTTAGTCCAATATAAACCTTTGATCAATCAAACATATAGATTTGAAAGTTTTAGATTCAAATAAATGATTTGCCATATTTTTATATGAATTTCTTCATCCCTTGAACTCTAATAGGCCATGTACTTCTAATTTTGGCTTAAAAAATTTTAAATACTACTTCCTAAAACACAAGTATTGAATCAAATACAACAAATAATAAGGATGTTAGTTGCAATGTGTAGATCATTAAAAAGATTGTACTGCATGAAGATGAAGCATATAATGGTTCTCTAATAAGGAAACTAAAAAACTGTGAAATTATAAGAAAATAGGTATATTGACTTTTCATTTTGTAAAAAATAGAAAATAATTTGAAAAAAAAAAAAAAAGTGGCCATTTTTAACCCTATGGAGATTTTCATTTACCAAAAATACATCAAGAGAAAATTTTCCATGTTTCAAATGCTTGAAGAAAGAACTCACCTTGCAAACTTCTATTAAAAAAAATTCATTCAGAAAATAGTTGATAATCTACTAGAAGACAATCCCTACCAAATTTTAGTTCCAAATTCCTTTGAGAGAGTACTTAATAATAATAATTTATACCCCTAAATCACAAGAGCAAGAAATTTTAGAAAATCAGTATTCCCTAACAATTAAATTTAGAAAATCAAAAGAAATTAAATATAAGTTTAGAATGCCCAAATCCATTTTCACTATGAATTTCAACTATGTTGGATCCTTCTCAAAATTGTGTTTGACAAAAATTCAACACACAAGGTGTAACAAGAAATAGAAGAAGCTTGTTATGTAATCACCTATTGTAGTAGGATTTAGTGGCGTGCTTTTGCATCAAATGTAAGGTCAACACTAGAAGAAACCCTTGTTGAAGTCAACACAATCTTGGTGACATTTTTTGTTTCTTATAACAAAACATGTTAGATTCAATGAAGAAAATGTCACCTAGATTGTATTGACTTCAACAAGGGTTTTTTCTAGTGCAATGATTAGATAATTTTTTTGAAAATGTGGTCAATATTTTAGTAAAAAATCACCAAGGATTTTGAAGAAGAGTTGTAAGAAAATAAAACATATATTTTGACAAAGCTAACACAAAAATAAAGTTAAAATTTTATTAAATATAGTATTACTTTATTGAAATATCCTACCTACATTTCAAAGATCACATTATAGTCTTGTAGAATTTTAGGAGTTAAATGAATATAAATAATAGATTTTAATGGATTTTATCAATATGAACCATATTCAAATATTTAAATGGTCTTGAAACATATTCAATGTATATCTCTAAACCATCTAACACTCTCCAAAATGAAAGAAAAACATTTTAAAATAGTCTTATAATTTATAAAATTAAAGTCAATATTTTTTGTTCTTTTATTATATTTAGTCATTTCAGCTACCTTAATAGAGTTAGCTTTGGATGGATCTTGTACTTAATTGCGATTGTAATGGAAATTTGTCCTATATTTTCAATAAAATGCCTTGTGATTGATGTACTGTCTTTTCCATAACTTGCAATGTTGTAGAATAACTTGAAATTAAAGCATACAAGCAAATAGAAGTGTGTCATTGCAAGAAACACCATCCATTTTCTATAGCATTTTTCATAGTACTCTTGTTTTTTCAAGAGTACTTTATAATTAGAAAATTAATTTTTAAAAATTGGAAAAAATATTTTTAATATATTTACCTTTAAGAAGAAGCTACCCTAGGAAGGAAAACCGTAGAAAAATTCTCTAGGTAGGAGAACTAAAAAAATGCCAATTTTCATGAAAATTGGCAATTTCACATTTTAATTTGTAATAAATAGGAAAATCATTTTTTTTTAAATTAAAAATTCTCCATCTGAGAAGAGTTGCTGAAGATGAGATTTCAATAAAAGAATGATATGAAAGCCATCTTCAATGTTCAAAAATTGAGTGCAATGGGAGTGTTGTTTGCACTCATGTGGAGGGCAGAAAATAATATATTTTCAAAGTTCCTTTGGTAGATACCTGCTTTCCTACTATACAAATAGACCATGAAAGTTTCAACTCTACATCATAAAATTTGGGGACTCCTAATGTAGTGAAAACCCCTGAACTGTACTTTGTGACAAATTAACAAAAATGACTTTTAAATACAAAATATTTTTTTTAATTTCTAAAAAATAAGGGATCTGATTGCCATAAAGTTAAACATCTTCCATAGAAATTTCATGTTCATTGGACTTGTACTTCAAAAGTTATAGCAAATAACAAAAGTGTCACTCACATTGTGACGGAAAATAGGACCGGTGTTTCTTGCAATGACCCAAGTGTAAATATAAAATGCTATATTGTGCATTCATCTATGCATGTATTTTGTAAGTTATTTGCTTTCAAATATAAGAATGCTTCATGATTGGTAAGTAATGTTATAATTCAAAATATAACAACTCAAGAAAATCTTATGTAGAGAACCTTTTGCCACAAAAGGCATTAAATATTTAAATAGGCCATAAAAAGAATAAATAATGTTGACAATATGTGTTTGGAATCTAAGAAACATCAAAAATTACAACTACAAAACAATACAAGCCTATCTATAGTTTTAGTGAAAATTGAGGAAAGTTTTTCAATTCATATTTATTCAAAAAATATACATATATACTTGTATTGAGAGATTATAGAATCTAAATTTAGAAGAATTATTTTTCCACCCTTGCTTGACAAGGTCAAAAGACTATTAGACTATAATTCTTTCCAAAGTGAGATTTGTGCACTACACAAGGGTTTAGTTTTTGATAGTTGCATCTTATATTATCTCTGATATCTACCTACCAAGTTTTAGGTGTAGAAGAAGAATTTTGCACATGCTACCTAAAGTTGCCAATCTTCTTGAAAAAACTTTGGAAAACATTAATTTTCATCTAGGCATCCGACTGGAAAAAATTTATATTTACAATAAGATGATTGCAAGAAATACTTGCCTTTTTATTTTTCACCTTGGGCTCAGATAGGTGGTTTTTTGCTAATAACTTTTGCACCATATGTTCATTTTTTAGAAATTTAAAAGAAAAAACATATAATAGTTGTAGACATTGAATTTTTTTTTCTAATTTTGAAAATTAGTTTATTATTTTTAAATAGCCCCCAATTGGATGTCTTCCTTTGTTAGGGAGGTGGATGTTGCATCACTATTTTGACCCAAAAATACAAATTTGAAGGTTAAAATTGGATCATAGGACTTCTATTGAAGTTACACAAGATTGTAAAGAGATTTTATAAAAATAATAAAGTGTCCACCTTCCACATATGCTCAAAGTGCACTATCTTAGTACCTTAGCACAAGTGCCAAGAACGATCATAATTTTTTTCCTAAAGATGCAAATAGTTGAGAAGGGGCATCTTCAAGTTAGGAAAATCTGATGAGTTATTCATTTATTTTTTTTAAATTAAATTTTTTCTAAAATCATGTATCCAAGTATCTATTTCCTTGGTATTTTTCATTACTCTTTTTTTGTGCATAAATTTCAATGATAAATTTTTCTGGGCTTGAATTTTCACATATGCACTAATTAGGATGCTTCATTATTTATCCATATTTTATTTCATTTTTAGAAGTTTTATTCCAAAAATCAAAATATTCCTTGAAATAGTCCATTTTTGAGGAAAAAAACAAATAGGTGTTTCTTGCAACAACCAAATAAGGCAAAAAAATGTCCACACCTTTGTTGAAATTTCAAAAATATCTCTTTAGAATTAACTTCCTAGGAACCTACCCAAATTTTCAATTGGTTGTTCAACGACCACTTAGTCTTTTTAGGGTTAAAAGAGAAATATCATTTGTTCCTCAATTCTACTTAATGCACTATAAAACATAGATTTTGACAATTTTTATACACCATATATTCCATCCCTTAGATGAAGAAAATTGAAAAACATTCTACCTAATATTCAACCATATTTAGGCCATCTTTACACTAGAAGCAAGAGGTAGTGGAAAATAATTTTTCAATATGTGAAACTTTGAATATTGAAAAGACCAAAGAATATAATTTTTGCACTCAATACTTTCAATTAAAAGATCCATAGTACTAAAAACCCCTATACCTCAAAGTGTGACAAATTAGCAAAATTGACTTTTAGATTTAAAATGAATTTTAATTTTTTTTGAAAAATAAAGGATTTAATTACAATGGAAACATCCATCTTCAATAAAAAAAAATACAAGTTCATTGGATTCAAGCTTCAAAAGTTATGGTGAATGACAAGTTTGTCACACTATAGAAAAAAGGACCGGTCTTTCTTGCAATCACTTATGGACTTGATAGAAATTTGAAGAACCTTTGGAATTTGGGCCAATTCTCTCATAGGTGATCATTTAAAAATAAGTCACATGATAGAATGCCTTATGACTTCAAAAAATATATTGAAAGTCCAAGTAAGATATATAGTGACCTTTTCTCATATACACTACCTCCAAAAGCCATGCCCTTGACAAGTTTACATTTCAAAGCCAAGCCATGAATCTTGAGAGATTTTTTCCCAAGCTTTTCAATTCTAATGTAAAGAAGACCTAAGAGAGTTTGTGTTCACTTTCTAGATTTAAATGACTTTAAGAGTTTATTCAATATTGCTAGAGTTCTACAAGATTAATAAAATTCATCCAAGAATTTTGTCTAATAGGAAATTTTGTTGAAATGGTGGTATTCCGTACGCCATTTTTTCATTCATTTCCTTTCTTAGCTCTAAAGTCTAGGACTGTTATAGATTTCAGACCACACGGTGTAAATGTAAAAGTGCCAAGTTTGTGGAATACCATTATTTTAATGAAATTTTGGTTCCTATTACTGTTTTGAAAGGTGTGAGTGTGTGACAGTTCGGTCACTTCAGTTAATGACTTTACGCCAAGCTCAGAATTTGTTCACGTCAAAGTCTGCACAATGAAAAAACTTGCCAGAGTCAAGATTTGATGTTCGAAATCCTTTCTAGACCAAATTTATTGTGTCTCAGAAGTTCCAGGATCTAAGCACATCCTTCTTCCACCCAAGCTCTCGTAGGCTAGGTGTGAAAAATGTTCCGGGTTTCTCTACCTTAAATGCCGATATTCCGATAGCATGAAGAAGGTATGCACACGGAACCCTATGCAATAAATATGGAAAGCACCGGCACGACAGGTGTGCTACAGTAGCTTTGATCGATCAAAATTACCCGGAGTGCTGGACCGATCGCCCCGGCCTTGTCATCTCTCCTCGACGAAACTGTTCGTTAACATATTCGAACTTGAACTTTTCAATCATTTTTTGACATTCCTGTAGCTAGCCACTGCCATGGATCCAACTTTATATCCCACCTGATCACTCTGATCACCATATATATCTCCGTGCCCGCGGCCTGACGCCAGTTCTGGTTCACATTACACTCCACATGAACTTCAGTTTCAGTGACAGATAGAGAAGAAACCTAATGAACAGCACGAGCGACTTCAGTCTGGGCGGGGGCGGGGACTATTTCGAATGATTGATTTTTTCGGTGAATTTCCATTCCGGGACATTGTCCTACTGCTCCGGTGTTCCGGCCTAAAAGGAGTTTCGACGAGCACCACACGGACCGGTCTAATATTAGCATTTAGCAAAGGAATGAATGATATCACGGTAACTTACCATTCTTTCAGTCTTTCTATTCGTCCATGAGCTGCTCGTGAGTTCCTGCATTGGTGGGGAACTTGTAATGTTTTTGTGGAATTGTTTTACTTATGTAGGCGGCTACTTGGGAAATAACGGTACGAATATTTGTAAGATTCATTGGGATTGATCGTCAAATTTCATGTGCAAAAGTACGGTCTATATCTCGAATGGATGTGAGAATCACCTACATATCATCCAAAGTACGACCCATGTAACACATGAGTGTCATAGGAAGTTTTGACCTTACTACCAAGGTCCAAATTGTGGTCCCGTTAATTTTCTTTGCTATTAAACGAAGACTTTGAGAAACTAGATCCATTTTTGTTAAGCTGGCCTAATTCCACGACTTTGCTGGATATGTAAATCTATATCTGTCTTAGAATATTTTTTGCCTTGAGCAGACGAAAGTCACAAATTTGACGCCAAAAATCACGCCAATTCCCCGAAATTTGACGATAATAACTTCACTAGGTCCAAGCCATTACCCGTACACACTGTCGGCAAGACCCTCAGATTCTGTGGAACTTAATTGCAAGGGCTCCGCTTGTTGACTCAGGTTTCTGAGATTCGTGGGTTCAAGTCAACCTGAACAAAGATCCGTTCCCATTTATTCCACGGGCCAGTACCGGTATCCGGATTGATTTCCGTCTCGATGACTCCGAAAATCACGCGTTTCCCGTCCGAGTCACGACCACGCCTGAGCATTTTACTATTTCGGAACGCTGATCTCGAGAACCTCCATTCCGAAGACAGTCCACCTGGTGAATAAGAAAGCACTCAAAGCAGGCTGGCCGATCAGATTGCGGCGCACTAGCACACATCATGCCCTTCATTTAATAAAGTAAACTCCATGTCTGCCAAACTGGTGTAAACTAAATAAATAAACAAACACGAGAGCAACTGAAAGTCAAGTTGCAATTGGCCTGCTAAATATAATTCCAGAAAAGAAAATTCATAATTTCCAGCACACAATGCCATTTTTAGCTTCGACACTGGAGTGCATGCAATTTGCCACCTGATTACGAAGGACCGCAGAACCGCTTTTGCAATCTCCTTGGAAGGACTGACTGACTGACTTTTGCAATGTCCTTGAAATTGCATAGACATCATGTGAGTGTTGCTCTCGAGTTTCGCTCCCCGAGGCCGGAGCTCCACATTGCGAGCTTCCCGAGGGATGGTTTTCGGGACTTCCGTTTCTTCGACGCACAAGCCTGTGCGCATTCAGATTCCAACTCTTTGTACCATGATGTGTGATTATTCCAATTGTGGGGTCATCTGTTTTCATTTTTCTTTTTTTTTCTTTGTCATGAATAGGTGTGGACAATGAGTGCCAAATCGCGTCGTATTTCTTGATCTAGCGTCGTATTTCAACTGGTGAAAGTGGCGGAGTTTCAGTTGCTTGACTGCAACATCATATCTACACCTATCGTAGTTTTGAGCTCTGGGCACTTGAACTACACGGTTTTGACAGCCTGAAATACGAATATGAGTGAATTTCACCTCCAATTGAGCGGTTCATCATTGATTTCTCATTTTTTTGGTTGGTAAAGTATCTTTTTGTTGCACGTATGTGACTGAAGTGGCATTTATTTCGTATTTCTGTGGAATGAAATCACATTTCATTTGTATCAAATTTGAGTTGAATTTCGTTTGCAGCAATTTTATGGTTCAAAAAGGCGGGCAAATGGACCACGGCTTTGCATCATGGGCACCTGAGACTCTGAGAGAAGGTTGAATCTGTGGTTCTGAGGAATATATTGAGGCCTATGTTAAGGCTTTCTTAGCTTAATTATCAAAATAATTGCACGAGAGTCCAAGATTAGCATAGGAATGGGAATGATTTAGGTGTAACTACCAAGATGGCCATTCAGATTCCGAAAGCCTATCAATTCCAAGATTATTATAATTGAAGTGTCGGATTTGAGTTACGGAACGGAAATTCATCAACTCCAATGATGAGAGTTAAGCGTTGATCAATTAGCATCCGCCTAGTGGAATGCATGATGTAGAATCAATTTGACTTCAACGGTGTCGGTATCGGTATTCTCTCTTGTTCAAGCATTTCTGTTTCAGTACATCAAAACGTCGCTGACTCTTTTCTGTTCGTGTCGGTATCAGCACCTTTGATGATGCGTAACGTAGGTTTTCTCGGGGGGCCGGGAGGGACTTGATTGAAGAGAAAGAACCAAAACCTCTGCAGTCACCAGATCATTCAATAGAAATATCCGAAACAAACTCAAAAGTCATAAGTGATTAAAAAAGAACCACCTGTTAGTGTTAGCTAACTTTGAAACGTATATGCTTAAGATGACTATGTTCAATCTCTGAAAAACAATTAATTCTCAAAGGGACCATTAGAAATTGGGGTAAGTTCCTACATGGTCAAAGTTGAATGGATCTTTTTGAAATTTTGATGCAAGGTGTAAAAATGATATGAACCATTCAGTTCTTGAAATCTATGTTTTACTCTAGGTGGGTGTTTTGTGATTGGATCAAAACTTAGGTAGTTCAAAGTTCTTAGGTAAAGCAACCAAGTTTAAGCAGCTTGTGTAAAACCTTCTGTTCTATTCTAAAATTTCACAAATAGATAATTGACTTATAGACATGCTATAGTGAGCTATGGTTAAAAAACATATATAATACAAAACATTAAATTCAAGAAGATTCAAAGTCTTTGACTTTATTAGTCAAGGCTAAGAACAACTTGTGAGTTGTGACAACATTAGGACTTTAGAAGTACTACTTTTTCAAATTTAAGAAAAAATTGTACATAACAATTTGTAAGAAATGTGATGTCATTGTTAATTATGAAAAAGTGTGTGGATATCGAAATAGGAATTTTCAAAAACAAACAACCAAATCCATTATCTACGTGGTCAAGTTTGTTTGGCCTTCAAAAAAAGTATTACATTCTTTTGTGCCATCTACTCAAATATGCAATCTTAGCATTTAAAAATGTGGGAATATACCATCCATGACTATCAATAAACATGGTGGTGAAATCTTTTCCTAATTCATTTTATAAACAAAAAAGAAAGATTGAAAAGTATAAACTTAAATAAAGCCAAATTGAATTTCACACTCTATTTTATTTAGTTTTTGAACATCTTTTTTGGCCTAGCAAGCACCCAAGGGAGAACCATAAATCTCCTTGAAGTGGGGCATGGGCCTTCTTGCTTGTCTCTAATGATTATGCAATCAAGGCAACAAGGCCCACGTGAAGGCATGTAGAATTGAACAATGCATTGACTTTGCAACTTAATTAAGGTACTTGAGAAGCTTTATTTCCTATAAAAGTGGAACCCTTAGGTTGAAACATTTCCAAGAAATTCCTAAAGCCAATTTTTTGGTCAAAAAATTCACTTACAATCAAATCTAACAGGCTTCACTAATCATTTACTTCCTTCAGTTCCTATACTATATTTCAACAAAAAAAAACACTCAAAATGGATTGTTTTGATAGTAAAGGCCCTCAAAAAATGATGAATGAAATTTTGTTGCATTTTACAATAAAATCTAGTGTAGAGTACATCATTATGTTATGACACCACAAATTGTAAGATTGTAGTGTTTGAAGTTGGACAAAATGTTTTTTTCGGGGCATCCAAATTCTAGGCAACTCAAATTCAATGAATCTTTTGTACAATTTAATATTCATTTTTTGCTTGAATTTTTTCTTGTGATAGAGTTAGCCACATGTTCAAAAACATTTATAACATTTCAAAATAGGGTATATATACCAAAAAATCCCAATGGGAAACTAGCTTCAAGAAAACTTTCATACAAAGTTGTTTATTCAACAATTTTTTGCCTACAATACAATAATCTCTTTAAAATGTTAAGGATGGTTTGGAGTTTTAGGTTTCAACTAGCACTATAAGAGGGAAATAAAATTGCCTAAATTTTGTGGATTTGGCAAGCTTGATCAATTTATGGCCTGAAACACTCAAGCAAAACTCAATGATAGTAGGCATATTAGGCACAAGGATGTCAAATCAAGGTGTGCTATGCTTGACTCATCATGGATTTATGACATTGAGTAAGTTTACTAAGGCAAGAGGCTCGAATTCCATTAGGGCATTTTGAATCGCCCACCTCTCAAATGTACACTATTTGTACATGGGATTTTTTCATCTTTACATGGATGTACCAACTGTATACATTTGAGGAGGTGGGTGATTTTAGAGCCCTATACCATTTTGACTTCAAAAATTCATAACTAATTCTACAAAGCTCATAAAAATATGAAATGAATTGGGTTAGATGTCAATTCCTCTTGTCTTTCAAGAAAAATTTACTGAAAAATATTTCAAGAAGTTTCACCTCCTCAAAATTCAGTTTCAACTCTTAGATGGGCGCTTTATGGACCTCCTACCTTATATGTCATGTCCCTTGAACACCTACATTTGTCTTGTGTATGAATATGTTCCCATGCTCGATGAAATATATATACTTTTAGAAAATTTGGTAGTAAATTCAAAGAAATTAAAATACTTGGCAACTATCTCACATAGCTTTAAAAACCACTTAGTTATTTTATGTGTTTAAAGATGAGAAGACAAGTTGTTTATGCAAGAGGGATGATAGGAAGTACAACAACCCATGTGGGATATGTAAATTAGGATTAATAGAAGCTCAACCACTTATAGCTAAGTCAAAAGCAAGAATTGTGTTTCTAGTAGAATTTCATACCTCATCAAGGCATAGTAGAATAATTTTTTTCAAAAACTTGGAATTGTTTAATTTGTAAAATCAATCTCACTTTCATCTCAAAAAAAATGTTTAAAATTTTGAGTCTCTAGTTGAAAGTTATAAACAAATTTCAAAGAATGGTTGAAAGGGACATTTTCTTTGACATTTTCAAACATCCTCTTTGAATTTTGTCTATAAGTTTTTTTGGAGACTTGAAATTTCAGATGGTGTTCAAAGATGAAATTTTGATTTTCTACATGAACTTAGTTCAAAATATTTCAAAAAAATAAATTATTCTACTATGTCTAAATGAGGTATGAAATTCTATTTGGAACACAATTCATACTTTTGACTTATTGCTATATGTGGTGGAGCTCCTACTAATCCTAATTTGCATATCCCACACGGGTTGTTTTACCTCCTATCACTACTCTTCTTTAAAGAATTTGTCTTCTCATCTCTTAATACACGAGATGAGTTGCATTTGAAGCTATATGAAATGATTGCTAAATATTTTGATTCCTTTGAATTTAAAGATGAATTTTCTAAAACTATGTTTCTTTACAACAATTGTCTCTATGGACCTCCCTTCTTGTACTCTATCCTAAATTTATAGTTCCCAAAAAATTCTTAGAAGCAATCTATTTTCAACCTAAACCAAAAATATGCCCAAAGTCTTGCCCTCACTCTTCCAAGCATTGTAATGAAAATTTCATTGTAGTGTAAATAATCTTGCTTATGCTATTCCCAGTCCATCAAAAATGACATTTCCCCTCCATAATTCTTCATAGGCAAATCCAATTGTAAGAAAACTTGGTGGAATGACAAGGTATTCCTTGTTCTAACATCCCAAAAAAATTCAAAAAATGTAGTGAATACTTTTGTTCTTAATACACTACCCAAAATTGCTATATATTTTAACAAAAAAATACATTGTTTGATCCTTTATAGGTTGAAGGTTTATCTTCTACTTGGGTAATTGCAAGAAACACTTGTCCTATTTTTTGTCCCCTTGCCCTTGGACACATGGTTTTTTGGTCATAACTTTTGCATCGTAAGTCTGTTTGTCTTGAAATTTGGAATGAAGGTACACATAAAAGTTTCACACATTTTGTAATTTTTTGGTGTTTTTGAAAAGTATTTTACTATTTTTAAGGGGCCCCCGATTGTGTGTCTAGGCCATTTTGGGGGGTTTTAGTCCAAAGTTGTACCCAAAAATGTGAACTGGAAGCCACAAATTGGAGAAGCTGGAGGTGTACTTGCATTCCAATGAAAGAGGAAGAGTTTTTTTCAAAAAATCTTTACATGAGGTGTCTACATGGGGCCAAAGTGGCCGTTATTCGCACACATATTTTGGGTAGGAAAAATTTTTCCTTCGAGAAATTTTTGGTACAACATGAGAGTAGGCTTGTCTACAAAATGGCTTCTTTTGGGGAATTTTTTGAATTTTTTTTGAATTACTACAAATGAAAAGGTCCATAGACCCCTTTTCTGCTATTTTTTGCTCCCAATGGCTTCTATAGTACTCCATAGTAGTGTATAGTACTACATAGTATTGTGTAGTACTGAATCATCAATTTAGATCTATAGGCGCCCCAAATTGATGGTTGAGATTCGAAGGAGCAGTTTGACATGTGAAATTGATAGTAGTCCATAGTACTGCCAGTCCTATGGCTAGAAATCGGGTTTTTGAGCCATAAACGTGAAGTGTTTCTTGCAATCACCCACTTTCAATCACAAAACGAATTAGGAAAGGCTTTAACAACTTATCAAAGTTTTGGAATAGATTGTTCATTTGAATTTGCAAGTTTCCATATTTGCTTTTGTTTTCATACAACTTTCAAAATTGGATGAGTTCATGATCACCATCAAACCTACACATTTCCTATTACATATCTTCAATGTTTGAATTGATTAAAAAAATTGAATCCTCAAGGGTTCTATTAGTTTAGAATGGTGGAATATACTTCATTAATTATTCAACACAATTACTTTTCGAAGATCAAAAGAAAAACAAATCAAGAAACTAGAGTTGGAAAGAACCTCAGAAGGACATGACCCCATTACCAAGGTAATCAATTAAAAACTATACAAAATTTAGGCTAAATAGGTGCATTTTTTTTTGTCTTTGTAATTCTCTTGAAAAAAATTCATCGGAAACCTTTAGTCCTCCATGATCTTAACAAAGAATATCTCTAACATAATAGAATAGAGGCAATAAATTAAAATAATATAACTACATGAAAATTTGGTTGAATTTTCAAAATGAAGAATACCAATATTTTTTTCTTGAACTTTTTTTCTGTTGACAACTGATAGTATCATAAAAAACAAAGAATGAAAAAACAAAACCCAATCCAGCTCTATAGAATGGGGAGTGGAGGGGATAAGTGCCAATTAGAGCTTGTAACCATATACATCCCAAAACGCAATTTTAGAAGGGATAAGAAGATGCATATATTTACCAATATTTACCAACTCATCATGGAGATGACCAGTCTTCTAAAGAATGTAGGTCTTCTAACTTGACATGTTCCATTTTCTGATTTTTTTAAACTAAAATAAGAGGTCAATAGTGCTTGTCACTCACTTTTTAAGCTTCTTCCTTGAATCTCTTTTGAAATTTAAAGAATCTTGGAGAGCTTCCAATTTTATTTAGTCTTGTTGGGTGAGAATATGAATGGTCCACCTAACTTTTCCATAGTAACGTAGAGGGGTGAGAATGGGAAGGTACATGTGGCTATATTCTTGGAGCATCTCCACCCTTTCACGTTGAAATTGCCTTGCCAAATGGCTTTTGGGGGGGGGGAGGGGGCTCAACTATCCTTCTTGGTTCTCCACACTTTCTCTCTATATCTTAAAGGAACTCAACACAATTACCGGATGTGCACTACAACTTTGTACTCTCATTGGTGGGGGGTTGCTATACTTGTCACGCAATTCAAAAAGTCTTATGAAAACATAATCAAACCAGCAGAATGCAAGCTCATTGAAGAATTGAGAGGGGCCCACCACGATGGAAGATTGAAGGCTCATTTTACTAAGCCCAAACCTTTTTTTTCTCAAGCATGCTACTATAGGGGAGATCTACTTAGGAGGGTGCATAGCATTGTTAACTTGACCTATAGGGGTCCCTTTTCCTCTCCCCAAAATCAAGAGCCCCCTAGCTACACCAGCTAATGATGTCAAGACGCACTAACAACACAGCGATACAAACCTCTACCTAGCCAATGAGGTTTGCAGAATTTCAACTTAATTCTCCCCCTACGTATCTAGGGGGAATTATACCTCCACCTCGGGGAAAGCAAGTCACTTGGTTTAACAATGTTACAATGCACTCGCCGTAGACCAGGTCGGGCTCCTTCCTAGTCAAAGAGTGGAGATGCTCTTCGGGAATGTCAAAGCAACCCATTCAATCACGAGTGAACTTCACCCCCTCACACACACACACTGGTTCTTAATTGTACAATTCCTTCCAGATATTTTTGGAGAAACTTCTGACACTCTTCAAGTGACAATTTCATCCATGAAAATTTTCCGGGCAAGGCAATGGCAATGACAATGGCATGTAAGGCAGATCCAAAGAAAAACAGCTCGGCAGTGAGACTGAGCCGCCATTTCTCAGCAGTAAGAAAGTACCCACCTTCTCATCTTCAGTCTGTAAAGTCCACAAGAACATTGAAACTGAGAGCTGACTTCATTCAAGGGCAACGTACTGTACTGTACTGTACGTAACTTAACTTTTACATACCCATGGAGTATGAGAGAGTCTTATCAAACCAAGCAGCATACGTAGGGCATAGAATGTGGACATCTGGTGCTGCCGGTAGATGAGCGATTTTGAACGGTGCAGGTCCAACTTGACACCTAGCTGTCCCCTTCCGTCTTCTGCAAAAATCCTTGACATTTGAGGGAAGAGATAAGGTAGAGGTACGTAGAACGAGGATAACTTCAAATGATCAGCCTGTAGGATAAGTTATGGGGAATTTGTTGAGAGATTGAGCTCATTGTGTGTGGAAATAAGGATGAGGAAGAATGTGGAAAAAAAATTCTCAAGAATGAATATTTTATTCAATATAAATGTGGATTTTTCATATGGATCTATCCCGGTCTTATAGAATGACCTACAACAATTAGCTTTGAAACTTCTCCAGCTAATCAAGGAGGGAAGAGAGATGAGTGGAGGAGAAGGTGGAAAAAGAGTCTTTTTAATGAACAATACATCCAATTGTTGTCGACTATAGGTCACCCTATAAAGTCATTACAAGGAGTTGTTCAAAATAGGTGTACTTCTACCTTAGTCACCTGAAGTTGCAAGTAACCCAAAAGTGTTAGTCTAAAATCTTAGACAATAGGCACCTATCCATTAAAATATGCACCATCATAACATATGGCCAAGTAGGGCTTTAAAACAAGTAAAAGAGCATCTCTTGCCCGCCTCCAAAATCATTAATCGGGCCATAATAATGGTTTGAGGAGGCCATGAAACTATTTGGGAGCTAGAAAAGGAATAATTCATGAACTCCTATAGTTATACTTGCACTCTGCTACATGTCAACAAGTATAAGCTAGGGGTTTTTTTTAGGCAATTAAATGCTCAATTGCCTCCAAAAAAAATGGGCAGCTTCAAGCCTATAGAATAAAAAGGGGATAAATGTGTTAAAAAATGCCAGACTCTCATCATGGCCTTGCACATTGTTGCCACAATGTTTCCAAAACCTCATTTTATCCATCATGCAGTGCCAACACAAACAAATATTGCATACAAGAATTACATATTCAAAATTGCATACTCATAATTGGCCTCATTCAATTCAAATCCCCCAAATGAAGGAGCCAAGAAATGCAGAACCTTCTTGAAAGAAAGGCCACATAACCATTTGTCTGAAAACCCCAAAAAACAAAACTAGTGCAAGTTGAACAATTCATCTTGGATGTTTGAGAAGTGACAAAGAGAATTTGGATTCAAAAGTTCTTAAAGATAAAACACAATTGTTGCATTTCATGTTCAAGAGCCTAAAAATGATGCAACTAGCTAGAGTGGCAATCATGTACCACAAGGATGCAAAAAACTCCCAGAAGTAGCCAAACTCACAACTAGCATTTTGAGGGGATGTATCAAGTGTGACTAGGTATGTTCTAACCAGCACTTTTACAACTTTCCCTTCCAAATGTCGCATTCTCTGTTATAATCCCCTTTCATTTACCAACAAGATCATATACACTACTCTCATTCCCTTAATTTGACTGATTGGGAGACCTTCATATTCCAAGTCCAACAGTCTCTGAATGTCAAACAACTCTGTACAATGATAGTGGGACAAGTGTACAAGATATTCCAGAATGGGATTGGAGAGATGGTCAAATTACAGAGGTTTGAGTGTCAAAATGCGTCCAGAGTGACGAGGCTCATGAGCAGAAGTGACAACTCCGGGTGTCCCTAGCGCTGAGAAGAAACCGTAAAGCGCCCAACATCTGGCACTTGGGCTTTTGAAAGCATTATCTTATTACAGTAGTGCGAAGTCTCACCGACCGAACAGATGTTAAGCTATCGGGGATTGAAGTTGGCAGGCGGAAAACACCGTAAACGAAGGTACGGAGTATGATCGATTCTAGAACTGATCGAAGCTCCGCCCGAGTCAACGGGAATCGAAGTCAGCCTGCACGGGGTTCGAGGTTTGGCTTAAACGTAGTCAGTGGCCTGAGTGTGAAGGTACTCCCCTAAAACTGTCAATAATTCGAATCACTTCGGCTGTGCAATCCTTGCTCACGGCACTCTGACTATTGAACCGCTGTGCAATCCTTCTTTCTCCTCATTTTCTGGAAAATCTCAGAAAGTGGCAAGCAAATATAATAAACAGCTTAAGATTACTGAACCGCACGATTGGTGGTTGTTGTTTTGTTTTTCGAGTTGATTATTGAGTCCTTCGAATAGATGTTTTCAGGTGTACCGGTACTACCACATCTGGGATGCTTGTTCCGTTTCAAAATCGCTTCGACTTTATTTTGGGTTGGAATTCGAAGTTACTGCGTGTGTGCGCATCAACTGAACAGCTAGACTTGTCATGACTTTCATTCGGTCAAGAATTATTCAAAAAAATATTCTTGTACGCACAAACCTGTAAAATCGAATCCGGTTTTTACTGGGTCTGTCCTTTGGGCATTCACACAGCACAACGCGGTTAGGGTTAGGGTTTGGGACATTGGGTGGAGCTTCACGGTCACTCCGTTCTTGGTAGTTTTGAAAGTGTATCTTCTTAGCTGATCGGTTTTCTTGAATTCTTGTTGACGATTTACAACCCTTAGATTTTGTATTACTTCCAAATTGCATGAAATAGAGCTTGCAATGAAGAAATTATGATTAGGAGCTATTGGCATTGATATAAATAAAAATAAAAATAAAATATATATATATAGACATTGGAATCTACAACAATGCTAGCTGAATCCATTTTGGTTAGTAAAAGTCTATAGGGTTTTAAAAAAGAAGTAGCAAAAACAAACATATGGACATGGGAAAGGACCTACAAGAAAACTCACATCACGAACTGAACTATCAATGGATGTTTCACATAGCAATTTCTTTAGTCTATACAACTCTAGTTTCTACAAGTGAGTTTGAGATGTAACATGGCAAAGTTAGTGTCACCTAGAAAATTCATGTAATCACAAAAAAGAAAATTTTGAAGAATTTTGTAAGAAATAATAATATTTCAACTTGCACTCATTTGAAATAGTATGACTTTGAAAGATTAGTGTAACCCTTTACCAGTTCAAGAAACTTGATTTAAATTTAAATTTAGAGTACCCAAACATGAAAATCCATTGACCCACTTCAGTTGTACCCCCCCCCCGGGGGATGCAGTCCATTCGGCCATCTCTTGACCTGCGTGGCCACCGGGCATTCAGCTTGCAGTCAACGTCGGTGGGAAGCTTCTGGTTCTCTACCATCACGTACTCTCTTGCAATTCTGGGCTCAAAACAAAACAAAAAGCCTGCTTCTTACGACATAAGGTGAGTACCCCCAAACCGACACTTTTTGCTACTGTGCTTACTTGCTATTATTAGATGGGTTAAAATTTTCATATTTTTCTTGTTGGCAAGTGAAAGGAGGTTCCAATGCATCAAAGAACATGGCATTTGGATACAGTATGCAGAAGTTACGTAATGTCAAATTTTTTTGGTAGATGTTTTGAAACCGTTTCTTCAACATACATACATATTGATTTTGAAGATGTACACAATGAGTGATGGTGGCAATTTTAGGTAGGTTGCGATTCTCGATGTATCCTCTTTACAAATGGTCCAAGTTGGAAATAATTAAAACCCTTCACCAAGTCACCCAAAACTCAATGCATGCCAAAAAAATCCACAAAAACATAAGAAGGAAAACAACCATAAATCCTAAAATCTAGGCACTGAGTGGAATATTAATGTGAACTAGCCTGGCTGCCTTTGTTTAGGTGACAAAATTCATCAAATGACGAAATCTATTTGGAGAAATGAAAAAATCCAAGTCATTTTTTTTCTTTGGGGCTTGCCAATCACTTCATCCATTTATCAATTTCCATCCATCTTTTCATCCAATTTTCCACATTGAATCTAAATTTTAATACAAAACCATAGTAGTGATTGCCACTCTCTATGTACAATTTGTAGAAAAAAAAATTGATGTGAAATAGTGTTTGGGATTTTTTTTTCGTTTTACCGGCTATTATCCTTAAATCCCCGAATCAAACCAATTTTTCAAGAACACAACCTGATAATTTGCTCTATTTTTTACTCTAAATAAAAAAATTATAGATTTTTTCAAAAAAAAATCCCAATGTTTTCAAATTGCAACCAGATTTTTTTTTTCCAATTCCACCGGCTAACTTTGAACTAGCTGCCGGTTCTTCCCAAACATATGATACCTTATTAGGTGCCTAATAAGGTATCATATGTATCACATGTGACCTAAGTTACTGCCACCACGGCCTCGAGCTCCGCATTAATTCCCCGTTACCGTCACTCATTCCGTTGCTGATTCTGCACATGCTTGGCCACGTCACAGCGCCACCGGGGACGGGAGTGGCGGGAGGGACCGGGACACCGGCGGGTGGACCTTGTCCGTCGTCAGTTCGTCACGTGATGCAAAACTAACCCCAATTCCTGGACAAGTCAGTGTGAACGCGTCGTGGAGCCCTTTGAGTGCCACTTGGACCAATACCAGAGGAGCGGGAACTGCCACGGTGGAAAATAAAAAGTTAGAGCGTTCCCGACTGCTCTATAAGTTATTGCTGGGAGGATTCATCACCGCTGAGTGCCCCTGATTTGGTCAGAATGGAATTTCGGCAGAATAATGGCTGGGAAATGAAAAAATATATTATGGTCTAGGAAATTTTAAAAAAAATAGATGGTCTAGGAAATTAAAAATTAAAAAATAAATAGATGGTGTGATTGAAAGTCCTGCCTGGGCAAATATACAAAGCACCTATCTTATTTGCATGTGAAGACAAATATTTAACCCCAAATTGCCTGACGGTAGGGAAAAGAAGAAAAATCCCGTGTTCCAATCCAAGAAAAAGAATTTAAGAAAAAGAAAAAGGAAAGAAAGAGGAAAGAAGAAAGGAAAAAATTTCATTGTGGAATATTGCAGTGACTTGCCCAATTTGTGAGGGGGCTTAAATGAAATTATTTAGTTAGTTTACAAATAATGTGATTTGGTAATTAGTCTTACACATTCTTCTAGGACAAATCAATAGTTAGTCTATGTAGACTATATAGTGGAAATTGAAAATAACTCACAAGATGATTCACACTTGGTCATGAGAGTTTTCACATGGGTTATTTCTTTAGTCTATGTAAATCATGTTTCTATTAGTGGAAGCTCATAATAATTTTTTAAATATATTTTCAACCTTTTTTAAATGCTATTGACATTGATCCTTTCTAATGGTATCTTTTTATTCTTCTTCATAAGATTCTTCAAACTTGCATTTCAATTTTCTGTAAAGAAGTTACTCCATAATAATTGTGGCTTCTAATGTCAATATTTTGAGTATTATAAGAGTAGAAAATCAATTGTGCTGGTCTTGTCTTCCTTTCAAGGATATTCATCACACTAGAATATGTATTATTTCGATTCAATATGAATTTTTTATTTTGTTTTTGCTTCCAACTTCTCAAGAAATGAGAATTAAGATGGGAACACTTACAACTATCAAAATAAACAATTCATCATAGTTGGAGGCAACTTTTCCTTAAATTTTTTTTGTAGTACGAGCAATTGAAAATCAAGAATTTTCAAGAAAAATAAAATTGGATAAGGCATCTAATTTCTATGAATTTTCAAAGTAAAACTCCTTTGGCACCCTAAAATCCACTATACAAAATTGCTTTGGTTTTGAAACCAAAATCTAAAAAAGATGACAATCAACTAATTGCAATTAAATATGGGGACAGTTAAATGATACTTTGTAGGGACACTTTAACCCTTAAAGGATGCGGCCCCCATGACCAAGGTAGTCACTAAAATTGCATTGATTATTGGACCAATACATGCATCCTTTGTTTCTACAATGAACGATGGGGTCATCCATCAACTACTTATTGACCTTTGCATCCTTTAAGGATTAAGGAAAGTCTACTCCTTCACAGGGGTGGTTGTAAGGACAATTTTGGATGTTTTCACCTTAATTTAGTTGTAATTCTTCACCTATTGTACATTTACTCATTTGTAGGTATATTCAATGTATAACCTATGGATGCTTTTGGGACCACCCCTCGGCTTGAAATGGAAGCAACCACTTTTGCCCATTTTCTGAGGCCCCAAATGAACTCTTGGACCAAACCTCAAAATTTGACCTATTTAACAGAAGTCTGTAACAGATACTGACTTTTGTTTCAGTGATCCCCAAATGAACTGAGTCCCGGTAACTTGCAATCAGTGTTGCACTGTATTTGGCTACCAAATAGTTTTGAAAATTAAAACTTTGAATTATCAACTGATAGCTAATTTTGCTAGCTATCAGTACTGATGTATTTTAATGACAGCAAATTCATAGCTGTTATGTTAGGGTGTCCCTAGTCCACTCCTGAATTCGCCCCCTCCAAATGAACATCTAATTTTTAGTCTGCTTTGTAATTAGAACTTGAATTTTTTTTCCCCATTGGGAGCACATTCAAAACTACTTTGCGTACATACAAGAAAACTTAGATTCCCCATGTAAAGCATTAAACTATTTTTTTTGGCAACATAGTGATTTTGGGTAGCTCACTGCAAACAAATTTTTTATTTTTGGTCTTTGAAATTTTCACACAACATGTGTCCGAGGAGTAGCTTCAAGACTCAACAATTTTCATAATTTTTCACTACATGGTTAAAAAGTTATTGTATGGTATGTCATTTTCATTGTTTGGCGAGCACTCGGGCAACCTAGGCAACTAAAAAAATTTCTAAAAAAACACTTTTTTAAAAAACAAAAATTTGAAATTGCTTTCAAGATTTATATATACATGGAAATATTTGAATCATTCCATTTTGATTAATGAGATGAAAGTTATGAGGAGTTTTTAGTTTGTGGGCAATTATGGATTTTCTACTCTAAAATAAACGTTGAAGTCCTTTGTATAACTCAATTTTTCATATTTTTGGAAAAAATGAAATTATAGGATGTAAATTGTTATTACAACATTGTAGCCATTGGGATTGGTGTTTTCCAATTCCACAACTGAATTCTTAACAATTTAGTATTTTGAATGATTCTCTACTTCTTTCTACTCACTATTTTTTTCCTAAATGTTGTACAATTCCAAATGATGTGAATTTTTTCAAGCACAGAGCCAACTTGCCTTGAAGAATGAATGGCTAGAGAAGCACCACCATTTTGGAATATTTTTTTTATACAAGTGTAACCTTGTGAAGTGCAATTGCTTGATTTTTCGTAGGGCCACAAAAAGGATTTTTTTGTCAATAGTGGAAATTTCTGAAATATTTTCTACATTTTCTCAAACCAGTTTACCACAAGAATCCAATGGTTATATGTGTCTAGAAGTTTGTTTGTTTGTTTTTTCTCTAAAATTTGATACTTGTACTAGAAATGGCAGTTTTGGAGTGTTTTTGGTGAAAATATAGTCAAAAAACTTCAAGGGTTAAATCCAATTATCCTCTGGAAATACATGTCAGAATTTTAGTTTTAGTTTTTACATACCCCTTGACCAGAAAGCATTGGCTATAATATGCATATGATTGATTGGGCTGAATGAAGCTTCTGATACTTCCTTAGAGCTTCTTCCCACGGCATGAACTGGATGTAGAGTACAAGCTCATTAGAGTACTGTTTACAGTACTGAAATAATACCTTTGAGCATTATTATGGCTGACTTATATTAACTTGTTTGTTGGAGTACTCTTTCAATCATCCCGAGCCAAATTTCAAAACATTTTGTACAATTGTACGCCATCTTGCATACCTACCTGAGTAATTACCACTTGGGATGAAATTGCGGGATACCTTCAAGTTGTTGTTCCAAAACTGGCCCTGTAGTACAATACTAAACTTATCAAGGGCATATGTCCTACAGAGTGTGTCATGCCCCCCCCTTCAAAAAAAAAGAGAAAAAAAAGATGAAAAAAAAAGAGAAAAAGAGCAATTGATAAGGTAGATCTGCCTATTACCACCCACATTTGCTATCTAGGTACTTTGGAGAAGCTCTTTGTCAACTCACATAATTTTTCAGAGATTGAGAAGTTTGAGAGAAGTCATTTGCAAGTAGAATCAAGACATTCAAAGAAGAAATGAATATTCTGTGATTTTTCAAAGTTTGTTGGGATGAAATTGGTAGAGTGGGGGTAGATTCATACTGAACCGAACGTTGAGGTATCCCTTCCTGAAGTGCATTGTCATGATGCTAAAAGGTTGCTAAGATTGTGGTAATGGGTAGGTGATTGAAGCAAATGAGAGGGTCTAGTAGATGGTGGAATTGGGTGATTGATAGCATTGGGTTGTTCTAGCTTAACTAAGCACCTTGTTTAGAGCATCTCCACTCTTTCATTGGGAAGGGGTCCAAACTAGTCTATGGCCCTAAGATGAATTCATGATCAACTTCCAAACTTAGTACATGTAGAACCTCCCTTAGTGAATGGTGTTGGGACTATGCACTAAGAGAGGTTTATGCATTTAGAAAAGTCATAGGGCCACTTGTCATTTCATCTTGAATCATGAGCATGGGCCACCTACTATCTACAAACTCTCTTAATGCATATTATGTTCCAAGGGAGGGTGCACTAAGAGAGGTTATACCTATATCTCTTACACAATCCTTTTAATGTGTGATTGAATTAATAATTAGAATTTGTAGAAGTTCAATTAGTCTTTAATGGTGGAAAAAAAAACTCCAGTAATTAATCAATACTTATTTATGAGAAGTCAAAACAAAAACATAGGATGAAAATTAGTATTGGACATATAGAACATCTTGAGTAGTTCCTCAACTTCAATATATATAATATTTGCTAAGTGACTTAAAAACTAAATTTGATAAGCTTTCTTTTGTCAATTGAATTCAAAGTTAATTGTGATCCTCATAGATCTAAAATAAATAAAATTCAAACAAAGATTACATCTATATGGATGCATCTACTATTATACTAACCTAACTTTTTGATAAAAAATTTAAAACTAGGATAGAAAATTTCTTCTAAAATTAATTATAAGTTGACTATTAGTGATTTTCATTCAAAAAAATACCTTTTAAATTGAGAATGTTCAATTTTAATACTAGTGACTTTAATCCATAGAATTTAATCTTACTTATTAGTTCAATTCATTTTGGATGGGCCAATTTTTGAAGGTGATAGATATACATGTTTTATCACTAGTAAAAATGAGATATTTCATCACCAATAATATGGATGGATGATATAAACAAGCTTCCATGTGCATGGGACATATTGGCATTCATTACTCAAAGCTAGAAATCCTAGTCTTGAACAGATTAGGTAGATAAGAAACATTCAAATTCATGAAGGATATTCAAAATGGATGAAAATAGCAAATGTCCCCCTCCCTCCCCCCAAAGAAATAGATGGACAATATCCACAATCTATCAAAATGGTGAATTGCATATATGAAAATGTCTAGACAAATGAAATGTTTAAAAAAAAAGTAACATCACCCAAATCACCTTAACCCTTAAAGGAGATACTGGTGCCCATGGAAATCATGGCTTTTGGAACTGTGTGACATCATCTACTCTATAAAAAACAAAAATATCCATTGAAGGTCAAACTATCGTAGAAGATCTTCCCTTTCCACCCTTAACTCCAAGGATGAATAGTTGCACTTCTGTCCTACACAAGAAAATTCCTTGTCCTCCATCAGACACCAAACATTCGTGTCGGTGTTTAAGGGTTAAACCCCCCCCCAAACACCCATCTTCTGATAATTCACCACCTAAAAAAAGGGCTAGGGAGGATTAAACCCCTTATTGCCCTAGGTTTTATCCTTGGGGATAACACTAGAATTTTTTATTCGCCACCCATGATAGAATTTGCTAATTCGGAATTCATATTTGAAATTAGTGGTACCAAATTAGCTAGGAGGGGTGAAGAAATAAAAAATTTATGGGGCACGAAATAGGGCGTAATTTTTACATTTAGCCTTGACTGGGGGCAATAAGGGGGTCAGTCCTCCCCAAAAGGAGCAGAGCCACCACGTCACCAGGCCAAGGCAACCCCGGTCAAAGCCATCCTCCCAGCCCCCTGTGTGAACAAGACACAGTCCCCCAAAAGACTTGGAGCTGTATTGCGACTCAGTGGGAGCCCCCCGGCTTAGAAGAGAGAGCCCTGCCCTGGCACTCCCCGTCGGTAACGCGTCTTCTTCACAAAGCCTGGATCACCTGGAACCTCAACACTGCCTTTTCTCACATGACAATTTACTGAAATCTTTACCCCACTATAAGACTGCTTCCATCCCTGGATTGCATGCTGTCGACTACAGTGGGCACAGATTGAAACATCACTCACTCGCCACTTCCAATCTAGCACCTTACTTCACAATCGTGAGTACAATCACTTTCAATCGAAATTCAAAGTCAATGGAGGTAGTTGATGGGGATTGATGTGTTGGGCTCTAGTTCCCTGTTAGGCTCTCATTGTGGGTAGAGTCAATCAAAAATGGTGGCATTGAACGAGGTTGACAATTGACAAATTGAATAGCAATTCACTTGTGTCGGTCGAGTTGTGGAAGTAGTCGGGCAGGGGGATTTATTGTTGCAAACTCTTGTGGTATTGTTGCGGAGGTGTGATGAAATTGATTCAGTGGGGGTAGATTGTTTTCTGGTAACTGAGAGAGAGGGACTGAAGGAGCGGTTGATCAAGGTTTACCAATCAGGATTGGGCAGAGACAGGTCTGACGATTTGTGTATGTACGCACCCTCGTTGGAAGACTTTATTGGGGATTGATCCGTGGTTGAGAATTGTGAATTTGCGAAGCTTGGAAAGGTATGTGGCAGACTGCCCTTTTAATCGAAATTAGAATTTAGTTGGATTTTGGCCTGTCAAGGCGCGACGGACGCAATCAGATCGAATTAGCATTGGCAAGATTGAAGACGGAAGAGTATTTTCACTTGTGGGCTTGAAGAATCGTGAATGATCAATTCAGCAACTGGTCCAGGTTGTTGGGGTTTTCTGGCCGCAATTTTTCACTTCGTGGATGGCAGATTTCGAGCGCACGATTTCATTTGAATTCTATCGTGGAGAGAATTCGTGATCGCGAGCGAGCTCATTCCATTTGAAATCACAGCGGATACCCAAGATTGACGATGCCATCACTTTGGAACTGAAGAGCAGTAGCATTACATTGATCCATTAGCAGCAATCACTCGACTATTGGAAATTTCGTCGACGCCCATCCAGAAAACAGTCCCCGAATACACAATTTCGCGATCGCTTGGTCATGATTTGTGTGCGCATGCAACCAGGAAGAATCGACAAGCTGGAGCCAGCGCCGGGCCCTCCTGATTACATCCCTCGCTCGCGTAGCCGCACGACGGAGGTCGTTTCCAATGCCATGGAATTCTTACCGTCCCCTTCAGGGACAGTAGAAAATCCTTCCCAAGGATTCTTCACGAGCTCGGAGGCGCAATACATGGGTTCCAGCCCCTGGAGAGACCTCTTGAGCTCATGCGACCATGACGAGGGGTTGGGCGCCGTGCTCGCGGGACACAAGCGTCCCCGTGACGAATTCCTGAGTAGTGCTTGGTCCGACCCCAGTGTGATTGCGAATCTGGCGCGGGATATGGAGATTCAAGCGCGCGCGAGTGAAGTGGTCACACTCTCGTGGCCGCCAGCAGCGGCGAATCCGCTCGGGGAAGTGGTGTCGAGGGCCACTGAGTCGCGATCGTCACCTGGAGCGGTCATAGCGTATAGCAGCAGCCCCAGCTGGATGAGCAGCTGCAGCTCAGACTCCGGCATCCAGCACTCCGACATCTGCTGCAAACCTTACTTCTCGCCTCTTCGCACCAATCCAGGTAACCCCCACTTCCACCACCAACTTTATCCATTCTACTTTTTTTAACGTATTAAATTTGACACTTTCAGTTTTTGGTGTTTCACGATTTAAGTGTCGCTCTTGTGTTAAGCTCAGCTCAGAAATCTGGGCCTGTAAGCAGCAGTTTGAAATGGGCCTTAGATTCTAACGGCAGGGTTTAAGGGTTCCGATCTGGGGTTTAAGAATCTCACGCATGGAGTTATTAGAATCACTCGGAGGGAGTCTAGTTAGCATGGGCCTCGTTTACCAGTTCTGTTTCACTGTAGTATTGGTAAACTGGTAGTTATATGGAATTCTTTAATAGAGAATTGTAGGAGAAGCCCACCGCTTTCAACAGATGAGCCAGTCAACATGAACCCTCTCGTGAACCTTCAAGCGTGCTACCTCCAATTCTCAACCTTGATGAAATTCATATTGTGATAGTATTCCTGCTTATCAGCAATTGGTGGTGCACCTTCGTGCGGGCGTTGGTCGGAGTTGAGCAGCCACCACCAGTGTGCTCTCCCATTTTCTTCTCATTTTGGTGGGACCATGACTGCATGAACCGGAGAACCTTTGTTGACTCAACTATAAAGCGATAAAAAAAATTTCGTGATCATTTCAATTTGCTAGGTCGATCTTCTCAGTGCGCATCCCTCAGGAAGTAACCTTTGCTTGCTGTTGCAGATACTCAGATGCGCGGCGGTCGAAGCGGGCATGATGAAGCGGAGCTAGGACTAGGGAAAGTGACGCGCGAAGCCACCGTAGCAAGCTTGGGCATCACCACCACGAGCACCGGGAGAGTGAGGAAGCAGAGGTTTCGCGGCGTTCGGCAGCGGCCGTGGGGCAAGTGGGCAGCGGAGATTCGCGACCCCAAGAAAGCAGCGCGCGTCTGGCTGGGCACGTTCGACACCGCGGAGGAGGCCGCCATGGCGTACGACGTCGCGGCCACCAAGTTCCGCGGCGTCCGTGCCAAGCTCAACTTCCCCGACGGCAAGCTGCCCCCCAACATCACGCCCAAACCTCCATCGAGCGCCACTGCGATCACCACCACCGCCGCGTCTACGACTATCGTCGCTTCAAATCCCGCCTGGTCGTCACGCGCGGAGCCGTCGCGAGCACCCTCTTCTTCACAATTCCTTTGGAGCAGCACGACGACGAATTCGGACATCGTCACCACACAACACGCCGAGCTCGCAGTATCGCCCTCTAGCGCGACGCTCTTCAGCTCTTCACCCCTGGTGGATCCCTACTTGCTACCCGCCGCGACTTTCAACGTCATCGACATGGCCATCCCCAACAGATCCCCACCACCACAAATCCAAGCCCAAACCCAATTTGAGTCCCAATCCCAGTCCCAATCTCAATTCCGGAGAAGCTTATGGTCATCCCGAGCTCTCAATGCACCGTCGCCGCTGTCGCGCCCCCCGCAGCAGCCATGGCCACATTCCAGCAACCCCAATTTTCACAATTTGAGCCACTACGAAGCCGGCCCGGGAATCCCCTCCAACCTAGAATCATCAAACACACAAGCTGGGAAACTATACCAGAATCAAGCTGATCCGGTAGCTTCTTACAATCCAGGAGCACCATCAACGCAATACCAGAATCATCCGTATTTGCAGCAAGCGACGGCTGGAGTTTTGCCTGAAGATCCCGGGAAATATCCTTCGTATCAGCAATTCGTAGAGAGCCCTGGAGGACTTTCTGCACCGTTGGGTGCAAATGTGGCAGCAACGAGTAGCGGCGGAAATTTGTTCGCCGGGATGAGCAGCTCCGATGTGGAATTGTTCTCGTATGAGCAGATTTTCGAGCAAGGCGAGTCGTCGTCTTCGTTGTGGAGTCCGCACGATGTGCCGTCACCGACTGGCTTTCCGTCTCTGTTCCAGTTCCCGGACGATCAACCCCTGGAGTAGATTTTAGAATCCTAACTTCCATCGCTTGACACAGAAGCATTAAAATTGGAGGGCGAGGTGGCGAGTGTTCTTGCATTCTCCATGCCAACTTCTCTCTCTCTCTCTGTCTCTCTGTCTCTCTCTCCCTCAAATTTGAATGAAACTGTGAATTTTTTGAAGATTCACTGTTTCAGCCAAATGTGTTGTGGGAAGACTTGAGAAGATTGCAGCCAGATTTCCAATTCATTGAAATGGAGAATAGGGGAATGTGAGTACACAGCTTTCCCCTTTGGGATCTGTAGGGAATTCATTCACTAACATGACGATTCTTTTAGACAAATAATTCAATTCTTGCCCGTGAAAGTCTCAGTCTCCTTGCCGATTGGGATCGAGGCATGTCTACTGTACACGAAAATTTTGCATCCTCGAATGATAAGCGGCAGACTCACTAATTGTAGAATTGAGAGACAGTAGTACTTGACTACTTGGAAACTAGAATTCCACCTCAAGCTGTGTTTTAGGTGTTGTAGATTATTTTTATGAGAAGAATTGGAAAACAGACTGTTTATTTTCAGTTTTTGAACTCAATTTCATTCTTTTGATTCATTTCTGTTAAAATGAAGGTGCGTACGTGAATTTAACCTGGAGCTTTATTGAATGGTACTCCGTACTTGTTATTTCACATCAAGATAATTATCCTATTTTGCCAATTGGGTACTTCTATTTGGCTCCGAAATTTTTTCTACGCAGCCATGAATTTGATTATTACACTTTCTTTTCCCACTATTCTCTCCGATCATTCTAAAAGCTCCGAGTAGACTAGCACATAATTTCTTCCAATCGAGTGGTATTCCAATTGGTTCAAGAATGTAATGTATATCTTCAATGAACGAGACCTGTATTTGAAGCAAAATTAATAGGATTGCAGTGCTATTTTGCTTGGAAGTGAACACTTTACATTGACTTTTGAATTGCAGTTACAGATATGGTCACTTGCTTATAAATTGCAGTTGCAGGATTGAGCAAAAGGATCCATTGAATGAACGAGCAGCCAATTTTAATAAGCTCCTAATTTTAAGAGTTATTGACAATTCAAATCCTAACACTTGCATGTGTTCATGAAAGATCTAGCAACTAAGGTTGGATACAATAAAAAAAAAATGTGGGATGATGAGTGCATGGCTTGTAATTGGATACAATATGCTAGTACTATCTTTGTTCTTGTATTAAACCATTTTGTAATTAAGTAAGCTTGTGGAACAAGAAGATTTGTAGTTTGGGTCATATTGTCATAGAATTTTAGATGTAATTGAAATGTGGAATAATCCTACAACTTAATATAAACGACTTATAGGGTTCAACTTTGATACAATGTAACTTATAAAGTAGAATTCCTTAAATTCTAATGTCACTTCAAACAAAATCTAATTTGATATGCGAATGCAAAAGGATTATTTCATTATTCCCTTTTATGATAAAAAAAACCCTCTCTTTGTACAATCGTTTGACTTAAAATAGATGACTCATTCATTTTCTTTTAGAATTTTTGGATTTTGTTGAGAAATAACTTCATTGACAATGAAGTTGAAATCCAATCAACAGTAACTTAATCTAGTTGAACTGAGTTCTATATAAGTTCCATACAATAATTGCAAGTCTTACCATAAGTGAGACCACATGCAATGAATTAGACCATGAAGTGGAATGGTTGCTAAAGGGTTGTTATCGCTCTAGTTGATTTTTCAAACTCAACCACAACTTGTAGAAACTCAAAATTTCCAATTCAACTACATGAGTGGAGAAGGTTAAATTTTTAGTGTGTAAAATGTTTTAATTAAAGATTTTCTTACTTCACTCAAGAGCTTTTCTATACACTACAAGAAAAATAGGGTGTAAATGATTGCAAAGAATGACAGCGAAGAAGTCATTCCAAACAAATTTGACTTCGGAATGACTAGGGGCCCTAAAGTCATAATGGACAAGTCATTCTTGAAATGACTGCGATTCTATTATCACCATCCATTTCAGCCTTGGATGAAGAATAGATGAGAGGGTCTACATGGCTAATGAGGTGGACAAATAAATTTTTAGGAAAGGTTAGGCAGTTGCCCATTTTCAAAGGATTTTTTGCTGACATGGATGTCCATGTCAGCCAATTATGTAGTCATTTTGCACTCGTGATGGAGTTTTTGAGGTGCTGACTTGGACATCTACATCAGAATCATGTGTAAGTCATTGTGAAGTCATTCTCAAATGGCATGGATTTAGGGTTCAAGTTTCTCTCGAAGGACATCAAAACTCATTTTCTTATCATTTTCAATTCATTGTGATGTGTACAAAAAAGACTATAATGACAATTGCACAGTGGGTAATCATTTTGTAGTCAAATATGAATACATTCAAACTTCCACAACGATACACCATACATTTTACACTATATCCCATACACAATACATTACATTTTACATACATGTTGGATGGCTTCCAAAACTAGTAAGTGTGAGTGTGGAGAGATAAAATGACAAGCGCTTTATAGAAGCAAGATAGTAGGAGGCAAGACAAACCATGTGGGATACGTAAAACAGAGGAATTGTATTAGAAGTAAAATTTTAGACCTCACTGAGATATAGGAGACTAACTTTTAAAAAAAAAATTGTACTAATAAAAGTTGGGAAATCAATTTTCCTTTTATCTCTAAAAATCTGTTTTAGATTTTGTGCCTCATATAAAAAGTTATAGACAAATTTGCTAAAGGGATTAGAATAGATTAGAACATGATTAGTACTAGGGTCACCTATTCAATTTCCTTAAAATAAAGAAGTATGCAATTGTCGACAGATTTGAGCCCACTCAAAGACGTATGTGGGATGTGGACAAAGAGTATGGTGACACTAAAGAGGTTTTGCAAGGAGCAAGGAGGCTGTACAGGATGCGTCCTGAACTCCGAGACTTAGCCCACCAATATGTTCTAGCAAATGTATCAGTTATGCAAGATTTGCATGCATAAGTAGAAAATATCAACCCTATATGTGATTTAACAGTGTAAAATATTGCAGAAATAGATAGCTCTCTGTCTTTAGGGATGTCATTCTCTCAAGTAGGAATGCAGTAGTATATGTTTTGTGACCAGTCATTTTCAAGTGGTTTCTTCATTTCAGTACTTCGAAATGACTTACGCTTGACTATGGAAAGTGAGGACAAAGTCACAAAAGTTTGTTGCAACTTTCAAGTCACTTGCATATGACTTTCGAGTATAGGTTGTCCGTTCTGCTCTGCCATTGGTACACAGGGGGTTTAGTACTTAGTTAACTCAAATGTGTATGTAGGCAGTGGATAGTCGAATCACTAGAGAATCTAGACGCCATGGCACTTTCAAAATGGATAGAGAGAATAGTACAAGACTCTGATTGGGATTTCAAGAAGCCGAAGGATACGAAATGCTTGTTGCTAAGTAAGAAACCGTCACAAAAAGCCACTCGGTATGCACGTGTCACTACCTTTGGTAACCACTTCTAAGTGGAAGACAAGACCACCAACCAATTGTTGAGCTACAATAGTGGGGTAGCTTCAGTTTCCTAGTTGCCATTTGATAATGTCAGTGAATCTTTAATAAATTATGTGGGAGTCTTGAAGGACATACTATAGTTGGATTACGGTACACTCCATTCGCAAATCATTCTATTGTGGTATGAGTGGGTGAAGACTGAGGACAATTGAGAGAATCCCATGTACACCAAAGATGACTCTAGGTTTCTTGTGGTTAACTTCCGGCACAAACTTCCTCGCATGTCTGAGCCTTTCATTTTCCCAACACAAGTCACACAAGTTTTCTTTTCAGATGTTGTAGGGAGACCTAGCTGGAAGATTGTTTTACACAAAGAAGCCAAAGCAAGATAGGAAATAGTGGACACAACAAACGCCTTCATTTGTACAACACTGGAAAGTGTAGGGCTAACTGCTCCCTAAAGTTGGCTTGCTATACTTGAGACAATTAATCTACTGGGTGCCATCGAATTGTCAAGGAAAGACAACATTCTAGCACAAGAAGAGTACTAGAATCTATAAGTGAAATTGCATTTCGCATGTGCCTTTTGTACTTATTTGATGTGATAATGAACTAATGATTGAATACCTATTCCAAAAGCCATGCATGATGAATATGAAACAGTGGACCCAATTACCGTATTGATGGCACCCCATATGCCATTTTGTCATTGCTTGTCACTCCATGACTTGCAAATGATTAACCACAGTCATGGGCAATCATTCTTTAGTGGTAGTCATTCTTTTGTCCATGTTACCATGGTCAATTCCATGTCAATAGTGCTAAAGTTCTTGGAATCCCTAAACTAGTGATCCAAAGTCATTTGCTAGTTGTGTTGTAGTAAATAGAAGTCACAATGAATGACATCAATGTACTTGTTCGTGACTAAGTCCTCAACATTGGATATCAGACTTTACCCACCAAAAACTTGACGAAGGTTATGACGAAAAGGCGAACAATCATCTAGCACTCTGTCGATTCTACATCTTCCAGTCACACTGACGACTACAAAATGACTCGAAAACTGTGGCCAAACACAAATTGGTGCAATTACAGAAGTCATAGTCATTTTGAAGTCAAACCGGACCCAAAGTCATATGTTTGCAGTCACAAAAGTGCCCATTTTCTTGTAGTGATATCAATTGGTCCTAATGTCATAATGTAGCTACACCTAAAATCATCTAAACAAGCATATTTATATATTTCATACTATTTCATACTATTAACCCCTAAAGGTATTTGACTATGTTTTCACCCAAAATGCTCCATTAGAAAAAATATGAACCCTCTAAGGGGCTGTGAGTCCCGGACAGCAGGGAACGGCAGGGAACAGTGGCCGGAAAAAAAAAATTCCCACAAAAAAAAAAAAATAAAAAAAAAAAAATAAATAAATAATTTTTAAATAATTTTTCGCCGGCCAGCGAACTGCAGAGCCTCATTCACGCGGGACAGTTCAAATCAAGAATAAAAAAAATATTAAAAAAATAATTAAAACATTAATCTTAAAATAAATTCAAAATTACAAAATTGTGAGATCTGATGTGGCATTAGTGCGACCACGTCAGATTGCTATTATTATTTTTATATTATTTTTTATATTACTTTAATTATTTTATATTATTTAAATATTTTAAAATATTTTTTTAAAAAAATTCATTTTTAAATATTTTTAAATATTTAAATATTTTTTTAATATTTTTTTATTGTGGTACTATTCATCATTGATGATGAATAGTGACCACTATTCCTCAAAGGGGCTGTGCGTTCCTTTGAGGGGAACTTCTCACTGTGAAGCAGCCCCTTTGAGGGCTGAAATTTTTTCTAATGCAAAACTATCATCTCTAGTACAAGTACCAAATTTTAGAAAAAATACATTTTTGGACAAATGTAATCATAGGATCTTGTAGTGCACTGGTTTGGAAAGATGTGGAAAAAATTTCAGAAATTTTCACCATGTAGATTGCAAAATATTAGCATTTGAAGTGACAAAAAGCCATTTTTGGCCTTGCGAAAATCCAGGCAGCTGCACTTCACAAGGTCAGATCACTATGAAAAAATGTCCAAAATGGTTGTAACTCTTTGGATTCATTCTCCAAGTCATGTTGACTACATGCTTGAAAATTTTTAGATGATTTGGAATTGTACAACATATAGTTAAAAATTAGTAAGTTGAAAGAAGTAGAGAATGATTCAAAATACTAAATTGTTAATAATTTATTTATGGAATTGAAAAATGCCAATCTCAATGGTTGCAATGTTGAAATAAACAATCTACACCTCACCTTATTATTTTTTTCCAAAAATATAAAAAATTGAGTGAAATAAAGGTCTTCAAAGTTTATTTTAGGGTATAGATTCCACAACTCTCCACAAACTACCCACAACCTTCATCTCATAAATCAAAATGGAATGAATAAAAGCTTTCCATGTATATATAAATCAGGAAAACCAATTTCAAATTTTTATTTTAAAAAAGGTAATTTTTAAAGAAGTTTTTTTGGCTGCCCGGGCTACCTACCAAGCAATGAAAACAACATATCATACAATAACTTTTTAACCATGTATTCAAAAGTTATGAAAATTGTTGGGTCTTAAAGCTACTCCTCAGGTACAAGTTGTGTGAAAATTTCAAATAAAATAAATAAAAATTCCATTCATAGTGAGTTGCCCAAAATCACTATGTTGCCAAAAAACACCATTTGGTCCTTTAGGGGTTAAATTATCCAATGTTTTGTTGTCCTTGTTTGGAGTCAAAAAGGGATTCTACCAGCTTCAGACTTTCTATGTTTTGCTCTAGTAGTTCAACCTAACTAAAGTGGAAACTTGCCCACACTTTTTCATCCAATCTTTTCAAGTTGGTCTAAGGTCTTGATTGATTTTTTTTTCTCTATTCCTTTCTCTGTGTACTTTAATGGACAAATACTCAGGGGTAGGAAGGGGGACAAAAGAATTTTAGATTTTCTTAGCATACATTTTTGGGACATTGTATTAACAACCTATCAATTTTTAAAGTATTGAGAATAATGTATCCAAAATCAACCCTACACTCTCATAAATGGAGGCTATACAATTTAGACAAAAATTTGTATAATAGAGGTTGGTAGTAGAGGTTGTTTGTCCTCATCAACTATGGCTCAATCATGTCTTCTTCATGACCCCCCAAAATGAGTTTCCTCACAGTTTTATAGCAATATTTTGAATAATATGCCAATCTCTACTTGGAGTTAGGTTTTAGGGTAAATGAAAGACAAATTTTGATGGTGAAGCAAAGTTTCAAAAGTTTCTACAAATTTTTTTATGCCTATATTGATGCAGTAATTTAGGATACATTTAGAAAGTAGTATGGACAACTAAGGTAAACTTGCCTATTGCCAAGCAACTTTGTTAACCTTAGAGAAGCTCTTTTTCAACTCATGTAGTTTGCAAAGATTGATTGAAAAGTTTGAGAGAAGTCATTTGCAAGTAGAATCAAATCATACCGACAAGAAATGACTTTACTATAATTTTTCAAAGTTTGATGAGACGAAATTGGTAAAGTGTCAGGGTAGCCCTATGCTAATGTATCTCTTCTCCAAGTGCATTATTAAGATGCTAAAGAGTTGCTAAGATTGTGGTAATGGATGGATGATTGATGCAAATGGGAGGGGTTAGTAGATGTTGGATTTGAGTGATTGATGGCATTAAGTTGTTCTAACTTACCTCAGATTGTCAACATAATCAATAGAATATCCACAATTTGTGTTGAAGACATCTATAATAGAAGCATCTATTGTAACGAAGTGATTAGATGTTGTCATACATACCATTTTTGTACAACTTATCTTAACCAAGTTTAATTTATTTTATTTTTCTAGAAAAGTGTAAGAATCGATGTTCATTAGTCATAAGACTCCTAACATCCATAAGCATGGATAAAACATGAAAAGGTGATGATAATCCATTTATCCATCTAAATGTGTGCTTTCATCCCAAATGGAACAATACTCTCCAAAGATTTTGTATCAATTTAACAATTTCATCCATGAACAAAGGAGGAATATATAATCAAATTATTTTCAATGTCTATTGTATCTCATTTGAAAGCATTTTTGATAGAAGAAGCACCTAGTCTTGCTAAAAAAAACTTTGTCTAAACATTGTTGGATCATAAGAGTCAATTCAAGAAAATGAAATTAGATTCCATTAAACTCTAAAAGAGACTTATAGGAGAGAACTGTATACAAATAATATATGAAGCTTTTGAAGCAAAGTAGATTTTGAGATTTCAAACATGATTTCTTCATTATTGCAATTATGACTATTATACTTATTGAGACATGAAGTACTTCAAAAAATCATCAAAAATTAAGCCTTAGCTAAGAATTAAGCAAAATCACATTTTGGATTTACTTCCTCCATTTCACAAAGCCCTCACAATAAGTTCCAGAAAACATTCATCATCCAACCACTCAATCAGTTGGGTCTCTTAGGGGTAAAGGGTAAAGTAGGTTACACCTATAACCAACATTTTGAAATTTATAATCCATTCATACATGTCCAAAAACTACATGCCAAGAGAATCTAGAATCCTCTTTCTAGTGCTACTCGAAATCCACGCTCAGATGCTTATTTGGGCACTCTTAGGCCTGCTACTTTTAGTATCTCTGTAGTACTTCAATACCAATCCGACAATGGTGCTACAAATATTCTATGTCTAATACACCACTGCAAGCATTCATAAGAATCTAAAAGAAACAAGCTTCCTATTTTGGCCAAATGCACAACGACTGCACAAACAAAATATTCAATAGGCACTATGAACTCACAAATAATGCTAGACTTAAGAAAACTCTTTCCTACACTAAATCTCAAACAACATCTCCACTGCTATTTACCAGAATCTTCCATTCCGAGTGGCACGAAGGAAAACCACTCTCTCAACAGACAGAAACCAAAATCCTAACCAATGGTCGAACATCAACAGAGTCCAACCAACAACTCGAAATAGCCTACGCAAACTTCAAACTCTCTCACTTAACACGAGGAATCGTCTCAAGCAATTCCCAAGTCTCTAATTTTGCTAAGAACCCTAGAATACACAGGAAAAGCCACCTTAAATTCCCCAATGATCAAAACCATAATGCATGTCTTCATCACTGTCACATCTATCGTACATGTACACGCCACTCTCCCACAATCGGAGCTCCGACCACCTCTAAGAATCATTTCTCATCAGCACTTCGAAATAAAAGGAGGGACACGGGGAGAGAAAATACCGCAGGCTACTTCTACACACTCTTTCAAGTTGGTGAGACAAATCTGGTTCGCCTCTAGCTCAGTACTCTACTGACTCCACACTCTCCGCACTGCCAGGCACCTCATCTCCGGAACACACAACCAGATCCTATTCACAATTCATCCCAACACTCGGGATGCTGCTATTCGTACAATCATATCGATCAAAAAACAAAGACTTCCTCTCAAGTCCACCACGAATCTACACCGCTGTCGTCCCCGACCAAGCCTACGGGCAGACTCGGCAGCCTGCTCAAACTGGGAACCGAGTACAAGCTCTCGTGTTTCACTGCCAACCCGGTGCTGACAGGTTGCAACACTGTGCCAGAGCTGGGCACCGACGACGAACCCGACTCCGGAATCCCGGGGGACGCAGGAGACACCCCGCAGCTCGTGAAAGTGGCTGAAATCGCTTCTCCTCCGCCATCGCTGGAGGGCCTTCGAGGAGTTCCTGCATCTGCACTGTTGTCCGCGTATGCTTGCAACGCCGGAGCTGCTCTCTGCTCCGACTGATCCGAGTCACCGCTTCTTGGGCTCACCAACAACGGAGTCGATGGGGCAGTCGTCGCTGCCTGCCCGGAGCCCGACGTCGTATCGTCGCCCACATCCTGCTGCACCACCAAAACAAAACTACTCGATCAAAGTCCGACAACTCGACAACCCAACATGCCACTCTACCAATTTCAGCAACCACATGGCACATGAAATGCAGAAACATCAACGACGCAACAAACTCTTGGCCTGCTCAAAAATGATCCGCTCAAACAAGCCGGGAATCTTCGCTGCCATACCGAACGAGATTGAGGAATAGCGCCCGGGGTACTTGTCAAGTCCTCTGCCCAACAGCACTTTCCTTTCGTTCCCCTCTCGTCATAAACTGACAACAATAGTTTCTGTTCCAACAGAAGAAAAGAAAAGAAAAAGACGAATCAGATCCGTGACCAACTCTTCCACCCATCCGCCTACCCACAGTGCAACTCACCCACAAATTCAGGAGCAACCCCAAGCTCTGCATAACTTGCAAACAGCTAGATTGCGACTAACACTCTGGATCAGTCTGTCTATGATCCCTGTTGCCAAGTCAACCCACTGGACTTACATGTTCGTCGAAGTTGGGACTGGCCAAGTTGATAGACAGGTTGCGCATCAGCAGCAGCACCTGGATGGTACCCACGGAACCAAGTCAGAAACGCACAAAACGACGGCTCCCACACAGCGTAGCTTCCTCTGGAGCATCCTGATCAGCCACTAGCACATCAATTCACGTCGATCCAGCACTCCATTGCCTACAATCCTCCTAGATCCCAGCGACTATTGGACCACGGCGTTCATCCTGCAGAGTCCCCTGCCGGTTGCAAAGATAAATAAAAACTACGCTTCGCATAACAAACTCACGGTTTCACGGTCGATGGCAGTCATGTCCTTCAGCTTCCGAAGGTGCCCAGCAACGCCGGGGTCGAACACACTACCGATGAACTTATAAACCTCCGCGAAATCAGGTGCAGCTGGGACCAACACAAACATGTTGACGATATCAGTTCGCAACTAACGCCAGTCTACATCACAACACTCGCATCACTGCAAAACCTGGTCCATGCACTAACGTCGCAAATGAGCACACCATCCTAGCTATCCCGCTTCATCGTTAAAACAAAGAAAACAAAGAATTAGTAGCTCACATCGTATGCAAGACTCCGGACCAAGCTGACTAGCAGGCAGAGCATGATGCGACCAACCGCCGGGAGAACTTCCAATCAGGCTGTTACTAGATGCGCGCACTGCAGTCAAGCCTCCCAGTTCGGGTTTGATGACTGCACAGAAAAAACACCCACTCCATTGAGGACTCAACCCTGATACATCGTTCGCAAGACTTCTCTCCTGACCCGAAAGTCATTTCCTAAATCCACGTGGCCCTCCAGACTCCGAGAAACAGACCATTCTCACACATCCGCAAACGAAAGCCACATGAAAACGTCGCATGTGGCGACGCCGTGGAGCGCAACAAAGAATGACATTCACAATTCAACCGCGGCCACTCATACACTTCGTCAAAAAAAGGACACCAGGCCACAACCAAGTGCCCAAATCCGCAGAAAATGATCCAAAACCCAGAGCCCTCAAGCTGAAGACACTGCCCTTCCGTCGCCGGATTCGTTAGTCTTCTCAAACCAAAGACATAAACATATCTCAGCCCACGTTCGATCATAACGAAGCGACAGCTCCCACCAAACCCACTCTCTACATGCAACTGACGCAACCGAAATCCCAGATTTACAACACTAGCACTCATCGACCGCACAATGGACGAAGACACAAAGGGACCCTGCAACGTTTTACAAAGACCGCATCACTTGCAAGGCTACTGGGAGGTGAACAATTTCACTCGTGACCTGCATATCAGCCATTCATCGTGTTCCCTTCTCCGAACCAAAAGGGAACATCCTTTCATGCAAAATACCGACACTCTCTTCCAAAGCTGCTCACTTCCCCGAGAGATCCTCTCATGAACTCCAAGTACGAACTGCGTTTCTCGGTCCGATTCGGAACACAAGTGGTGCTACTATGCACGCCATGACCCGATCTGAGAAACACCCCACACTCGATGCAGCCAAGGACCGAGCACTCACCGGGCGCATCATACGAAACACTCGCATTAGGAGACACGGAATGTTGAACCCAGGCTGACATAGACGGGCTAGCCGGGGACATGGCAGGGCCTTGAGAGCCTGTGCCATAGCTAGGCTCCGCCTGAGCAGCCTGAGTACTCAACCCATCCGAAGCCTGCACTTGTGCTGCTAGTCCACATCCCAACGAAGTAGGGGTTCATGTCAGTCCCAAGCCACGCATTTCCCGCACTCAAGAAACCCAAAACACTAATGACTCCTTCTGTGTGTGCATTCTGCAAACCAACCCTTCGTCACACACGACACCATGCTCAAGACCTTCCCGAGACGCCAATTCCATCGGCATCACGAACCACACCCGCTCGCCATTACACGACCAGTCCGTAATTAACGACTCGTATTCAAGAGCACGTCACCAGTTCTTCAACAGTGATAAACCCATCACATTCTCCTCTCCTGATGAAGGTCTACTCCCAGTCGAAACATCCAGGTCGTTCAGGGTGAAAAAAAATATGGAGGGACGCACCCAAGCATCCAAGGGCTTCCACACCAACTGCCACTACTAGTCTGGCCCTCGGTCGTGACCATAGACCCAAGCTACCTCACCTTACCTCCCGCGCACTTGACCATCCACGACGACACCACCCATATGCAGATGTTCAGACACTCACTCCACATTTCATTCAGACAGGAATCTGAAGGCCAAGGAATATACCACATTTGGGTGCCTTCTGGGGATACGGCTGAGCAGATTTCCGTTTCGGACGCGGTGGAGGAACATGCTCCCCAGTCCCATTCTTCTGAACTTTCAGAAAGTACTTCTGCGCGTGACTTCGAATCTGCGCACAAACCGAACCCGCACGGTCACAATCAAAATCGACTTCATCCAACCCTCACAACTTGTACGGGAAATACTAACTCTTCGCCAATTGGATGGGTCCCCAATCCAACATCGCTCATCAACGATTACAGGCAGTCTTCCAAAGTGTCATTTCTATTACAAATCCGACCCTTTGCTTCACCGGAACGAGACAACGCACTACAACCCGCATGACCCCAGGTCACCCCATTCAAAGACTGTCGCTGTGATCCAGCCGTCACGTGACATCAAACTCAATCCACGAGCGTGCACATCCTCACAGTGCTCAAGGTATAGGCCAGACGATGCACTACCTGAATCACGGTCTTAGAACCCACGAAAGCTTCAATCTTCTTCCAGTCGCGGTCGAACCTGCAAAACAAAAACAAAAGCATACGACCATCAGAGAACGTCACGAAATTCCTGTTCAAGAGGCCCATCCTCCAACCTATCGACCCCCCACTTCGCTAATGCTCCAAAATCACTCCCAAAACGGGACGCACAGACAATTCGCCCTCCCACTCGATGACGACAAGTTCCCCATCCAGAAATCAACCTGCTCGACTTGGAGCTGACTAAAACGACAGGATCACATGCTATTCTGTATAAGCTTTGACTTTCACGAGGACTGACATTCACAGCGTAAATTACATCGCTGGCATACTGGCCACCCTCGATCCCCCATATGGGACCTCATGACCATGCCTTCATTCAGAAAACCACCGCAAAGGACAGAAGGCAGCTGAAATCAATCTGGCAGCTGCATGACCGGCACAGGTCAACAGCTCAAGGGATAATGGAGCTACTCGCATGCTAGCCTCACAACCCACGTACCATCCCTCGCAAAGGACCCAAAGGACTTCAACAAAACTGGAAAAAACCCTATTTGCAAATAAACAGGTGCAATAAAATAACAGCATAGAAAGCGGATCACCCGGGTCTAGTCAGGCTCTCCAATTCCACTCAACGGACAACAGAGCATTGTTAACCAGCCTAAACCATTCCCCTGTGGAGGACGGATAATGGCTCCATATTTGCCTGAGACGGAACTTAGTTATAATCTGTAGAGAATCATTGGCTGCCAGGGAAGTTGCCATGCAGGGGGCTCCCATTTCCTCTGGAAGTAAAAGGGAACTCCAGCGTTGGTTAACAGTGTTCTGAACACGAGGAATGATACACCTACCCGGGCTCCACCTCAGTCACATCCTCCTAAACTACCAACAACATCAGACGATGATGCACTAGCACGCGACCACGTCCCTAAACGCCAATCCAGGGTCCGCTCCTCCTCTCCTGAAAGAAAAGTACCAAACCACTACACAGCTCCAACATTTGCAAGTCCTGAAAATCTTATGCTACCAAGGTTCCATGCCAATTCCGCGACCTCAGCAATCATCATGCCTAGGGAAATTCTTGGATCTCAACAACTTTGAAAACCCTCACCCCCGGCCAAAGGCTCCCCAAGATGGTCGAAAAAACACGCTCATCCATGGGATTCTTAACCAAGTCGATTCCCCTAAACCACACCGTGCTACTCGCTCATCTCTAACCCAGAACGCAACAAACCGGGATGGACGCACTCACAATTGCAGGGCCTCCAGAAACTTATCGTGCTCCTGCTCCGTCCAGCTCTCCCTCGACTTGGTGATCGTGTAAGGCTTTCGGATCTTCTTGGAACCGTCTTCCGACACGGACGGGGAGCTCATGCCAGGGATCGTAGACCCTGAAACCATAACACCAAGCATCTCTGCGCTCGCCGCATTCATGTGCCGCCTGACCAGAACCCTCCTGCCCTGCTGTCCTCGACTGCAATCTAGCCTCCAAACCTCCTTCGTTTCCTGTATGTCTGTGTTCAAATTCCAACTACCCTACTCTTCCGCGATAGCTTCCTAAGCAAACACCCACCTCCTACGAGTTCTGACCACCAGCGTTTCCAGTAAATAACACTACGCCAACACCGCCAATTTCCTGCATCACGGCCAACCACACACATTCAACAACCTTAACACCGGATCTCGCCAGCGCGGGGAGGCTCCCGTCACAACCAGAATCCAACCGCAGTACCAACATTTCAAGCCTAATTCAACCACGGTTCCGGAAAATGGTCCCATGCGCAAGATTCCAACAGACCTAATCTCTCCATGTCCAACCAAATGCACCACACAAATGCGCTCAGCCGGCCACAAAATCTCGGCCACCACCACTGCCAACCCCTTAGCAAATTTCAACACCCCAACTGAGGACTACTGAGGCCAACCAAGCACTCACAAGATTCGCCCCCAATTGCACGCCCGGACGACGTCTCGTAGTGACACCATCACATTCGACCACAACAGCTTCCACACATGACAGAAGCCCTAATTTGCAAACCCACCCACAGGGAAACCCATCCTCAAAATGCAAAGGCCTGCCAAAACTACCTTCGCGCCCAGGCATTTCAGTCCTACCGTTCTGGACACCGCACACCTAACCAGTACCACTAATTCCGGGAATTTCACCACAAGAAGAAGAGCGACTCGCGACACGGGATCCCTACCTGAAATCCTGAACTCACAACCGCCCCAAATGGTAAAAACATCGACTGACTGACTCCCTCCCTTCCTCACCTGTGCACTCGAAATCCGACGGAAAACAGACGCCAAGACAGCAACGAGGGAAAATACCTTCGGTGGAAAAATGGAGAAAGAAAATCAAAGAAAAGGAGAGAGAAGAGCAGTGGACAGGTGGGCGCATTCTACTGGAAGGGAGACCAGAGCAAGCAGGCGAGCTTGCTTCGTTCTTGGGTGGGGGGAGGGGAGGGCCGAACCTGCTATTTTAAAGGATTATAAAATTTCTCTTTAGCGGGCGTCAACAAAATCCATCACTTACAATTATAGTCAAGGTGATTTTTCATTACCTAGAAGCACCCCAAAAATAATTGGGGACCATCAAGTCTATAGGAAAAATTTGAAGGAAAATTGTGAGTTATTCGCCAATTGAAAAATGTGGTTGAACCAAGGATTTAAAAATTTCTCTATGGTGGGTGTCAACAAAATCCATCACTTACACTTACAATCAAGGTGTTTTTTTTAAGGCATTAAACTTGTAAGTGCCTAACCAACCATATATGGTCGATCTTAAATTTTAGGTTCATTTAGAGATGGGCACTTAAATTCCTACGACAAGTTTAAAATATTTTATAGGTAGTTTCAAAGGTTAACTATTGAAATTTTTTATTTTCCAGTGACAAAGGTAAATACTTAATTTTTGAGAGGTCCTCAAAGGCATATATGTATTTTAGTGGAAGAGTAAAGCTTGCAAACTTTACTTGATTTCCATTGAAAATAATGCATCGTAATGATGTGCTAATTTGCACAGAAATGCAACGTAACGATACGCTAAATTGCATATTAACGTGTGAACCCATGAAACAACGATAACCACATGATATCTATTGACTAACCGTAGGTTCTAAACTTTGTGATGTAGGCATACTGATAAGCAAGCTCTTTAAACATCTATATAGTTAGATTTTGAAAAAAAAACAATTTGCTTCATTGAGGATAACTATAAGCCCATGCTCTTTTTTCATAGTCTAAACACACTTGGAAAGGCTTAGGCACTTAGGAGTTAAATACCAAAAAGTACCAAAAATACATTAGGAAAAGTTTGAGGTCAAAAAAAGGCTATCTAAGGGTTGGTTCCCCAAACTATGAATCTCTAATTGCTAGCCAAAATATTCAATAATTAAAAAATTAAATATTAATTTTAAAAATATTAATTAATTAATTAAATGGATAAAATAATCACAGTAGCACTAGTAGTGCTGCATAAGATATCTGGCCGTTTTTAGACTTTTGTACTTTCGGATTTATTTTAATAAAAGAAAAAATTCTATAAAAAACCTTTTTTTGAATATTTTTTAAAACTGTCCCTGAAGACCTTGCATGGCTGCAGGCTCTTCAAGCCTTGTAGTTCACTGAATTTAAAATTTTCTTAAAATAATTTTTTCTTCCAATGTATCCGACCAGCATCCCCGTTGTTTGGGAACGAACGGCCTTCTTTTGACCTCAAACTTTTCCTAATAAATTGGGGAGCATTGAGCCTGTAGGAAAAATTTGAAGAAAGATTAGGTGATGATGTCAAGTTGTTCCAAATTTTGAAAAGAATTTGGATGAAATTGCCAATTTTAAATGAAACTCATCCAAATATGTGGATGAAAAGATATTTCTATCCAAAATAAAGATGAATATTAAGATATTTGCCTACATCATTTTCATACATGTTGCCACTTATATAAGGTGGGCCTCCCAAAATTTGCCACTTTTTGTTGTTTTATCTAGTCACTATTATTAGATTGTTCAAATTTTCATACATTCTTGTTAGCAAGTGAAAATTGAAAAGAAAATCTAATGAACCAAAGATTATGACATTTGGATAATGTGTGCAAAAATTATGAAGAGTCAAAGTTTTTTTGGTAGAGGTTCTAAAATCGTTTCTCCCACATAGGTTCAAATTGATTTTAGAGATGTACAAAATAATAATAGTGGTTACAAGTCAGTGGTGCATTTTGGAAGACCCACTTTTATGGGCCATTTTATATTAGGGCCCAATTTCAAAACCACTAAAATCAACCAATAACCATAATGAGTGCCTAGATCCTCAAATTGGGTCCAAAGGCTTTACATTGAAAGCCAAACTAATTTTCTTTTATATCACATGGTCGCCTAATCAAGTAACTGACAATGTTTTGGCACCAAAAAATTGGGCCCAAGTGCTAAAATATGGGGTGGCCTCATATCTTTCAATCAATTTTTTCATTTGAGCTTGCCTCTATGTCTGTAAATTGCGCTAGCTAGCTTGGAAATGGACTTGGGTACTAATATAAAGTCACCTCAAGTTTTCATACACATCAAAAATTGCCATAACTAATTGAGAAATTATATGTTTTTAACAAATTTTGGACACAAGAAGTTACAGTTAACAAAATTGCATAAAACAATTTTTCAATTTTTTTTAATAAATTTACATATATGGTAAATTTGTCTCAAATTTGTTGGTGAAATTTTTTTAATACAAGTACAAAATCTTTAAGATTATTTAAGTAAGAAAATATGAGAATTTATTTTTGGAATTTTTTGATAAAATTTTTATGAGTTCTAAAAATTTATTGAATGAATTATTATTAACTAAAATTTGACCCCAAATAGTAATATTTTTATAATCTATTCCAAAAAACTCCAAAAAATCATAAAAAATAACATCTAAAATTTTATACACTTTTCAAGTTTTCTATAAAAATTTTAGATGTTTTGATTACATTATAAAAAAACACAAAAAGATTTGGGATCATACTTTAGATATTACTATTCTATTCAACAAAGTTGTAAAATTCACGAATTTTTACTAGAACATTCCAAAAATTATTTTCATTCTACTTATTAAAGAATCTAAAATTTTATACTTATGTTAAGAAAATTAATGAGAAATTTGAGCTAAATTTCAAAAATCTTAAATTTTCTTTTTTTGAAAATTCATTTTATACATGTATATTATTTGCACTTCAATATGTTTAGAATTTGTTGAAAAAAATCTAATTTCTCAATTAATTATTGAAACTTTTGTATGCATGTGTATAAACATTTTGAAAGTCATTGTAGAAGATCTAGTAGTCAAGGTCAACATCTCCTACCAAATATTAATTTTCTTAAGATTAACCTTGAAACTCATGCATAGACAAATAGTGGTTGAAGAATGATTGTGCAAAAAAATAGTAGAAACCATGAATGCACCTATTCATTCAATAATGTAATAACATTTGGTTGCACATGATAATCCTTGTCCATCCTAAATTGATGAGGCCTTGAAAGTGCTAAATTGTTTATTTGTAAGATCCTTTCATCATTCAAAATCAAATCTTATTAAAAATATTTTAGAAATTTTGACTTCTATTTTTTTTTAATTATTTTTTTCCACTATGACTACAAGTGTGGTAATTACTTCTGGATGGAAATCAATTTCCATCTACATATTTTACTTTAATCTTTCAATTTGCCAATAAAATAATTATGAGTTCAAAGCTACCAATTTTAGAGAATTTTATCTAATAATCTTTTTTTTTGTTAGCTACTAAATTATTTTTGGCTATTTTGGCTATTTTTGGAAATCAAATTTTCTCTAACTTTGTCAATGAAAAAATCACCCCTCAAGTACAACTTGAATAAATAAATAAAATTAAAACTGAAAGTAATTACCATAATCATAATTTTAGAAATTTGAACTTAAAGGAAAAGAAAATTGTGGAAAATTCAAGTATTCAATCCATAATCAAACTTTGAAGGAATTTCCAGTTTTCTATCTCAAATATTGTAGAAAAACATTAGTAGTAGTTGATCAAACCATTTGATTTGATTTGTGGATGATATTCTACAATTTTTATTTGAATGTTGTCATTCAATTATTATTCTAAGTTGTATTTTATAATACATCTTTACAATTTTAGAAATTCGGACTACCTTTAGTCTTTTACCCCTAAGTGCTCTAACGTCCATTTTCTAGATGATGAACAGATAGATACTTGAGTTTCATCTTCCTAACTACTTGGATGAAAGTTATTCTAATTTGTAGAGATACTTTATGAAGTTGTTGTCCTATCTAAGGGTTGGATTTGGTTTCATTAAGAGTACATATTTTTCTAAAATTACAAATGTGCAAGTATGTCAAGTGGTCAAAATGCATTGATTTTGAATTCAAATCTGGATTTGCTAAAATGAGGTCATATATATTAAGAACACAAAAATTTCAAAAAATCACCATATCAAGAGAACCTCATTTCAAATCCATTCCAACAAATTTCAATAAAAAAAATGATAATATTATGCTTGTAATTGAATTTTGAAGGAATTTTAGAATTCTCTTTTAAAACTTAAAATAAAAGATTGGTGATAGCATTGGTGAATCTAACCGTATAGATGGAATCTAAAAATCTAAATCTAAAACTCTTATATGTATATTAATTCCAAATTTGCTTCCAAATTGAACTTTATAATGATTTTTCTCAAATCATTAATTCTGGACATAAATCTAGACATTTAGGGGTTAAAGGATGAACATATTACTCTCTATAGCTAAATATAGGTATTTCAGATAATAAATACATGATTGAAAGTTAATATGTAAAAAACACCACTTACGAATACAATTTTCAATTCAATATTATTACCACAATATTAAAAAAACCACCGTGTATGATTGAAACAGTTTGGATCAAATCACTTTAGCTAAAACAATGTTAGTTTCAATGCAATTTGTAATAGTAATAAACACAAATGCAACATGAAACCATTTCCAACCGTATGTGGTCTTTTTTTAGTGCAAAAACTATTGACTAATTAGCCAAATTTTTTTTTAATAAATCAATCTAAATGTACACTATAGTAATAAACTAACTCTTATTAATTAGAGAATACACAAATTTGTAAGGTGTTCAACTTTAGCAATTCAATAATATTTAAATATTTACATAAACCACATTATTTTCATACCTTCCCATATAATATGATTTCCATTCAATTTTCATTCCACTTTCACATAAATTTTATTCTCTTTCATATTCATTTAACTTTCATCCATAAGGCATCCAAATGTTTGCACTAATTTAACTACATTCATTCAACATTCATTCTAATAAGTATGAAAAACTCTTGCACTAATTGAATTTAACTTGTATAGTACTAATGTCATTAGACTCTTCATTCACACTAATTTGTAGTATATAGTCATTATTGTTGTTCTTCAACTAAGAGTGCTCTTAGTTGAAAATTATTTTTCCTACAATTATAATAAATGTTAGTGTTGGTGGATGGTTGTACTATAAATTTTGCCTACTCGACAAAACCCAAGGAAATCTAGTATAGGGGAGTAATTCCTAAGGAAAGGTCAATAAGTCTAACATTTACATGACTAAGGTCACTTGTTTTCGTATTTTGAATATTTATCTATTTTGTTTTATGGTTCGTTTTGAAATTTTAACAAAAGAAACCCACACTCTTAGTCAAATAATCTTAGTCCATCCCCAATGCTATTTATTATAGACTCGATATATGCGATCCCAGTCCTATATAGTATGTTTTGGCTTGTGGCAAATCCTCTAGTCAATTCCTCATATTTGATCAATTTGTCTTGAAAATGCATGCACTATCGACATAATTAAATGCACCAAGGTATATATTTGAAATACAATAAACTTTTAGGGAAATTATTTATTACTTTAATTCTTTTTTATTTTCCCTCAACTAATCCATACTATATTATTAGCCTAATTGCTAATTTAGGATGCAAATATAAAATTTGTATTTTCTATCCATTTGCCCATTATGCAAAGCTTGAAAAGATTAGAATTTCATTCCTGATTTATTCGATTTATTCTTCACGTCAGCCATATAGCTTTAGCTTTTCCAATCGATTTGTCTTTAACTTTATCTATTCTTCAATTATATCAATTTGTCAAGACTTTAGACCAATAACCATATGACTACTAAACCATCATCTAAGACCATGCTTTCTCTAACTACTAGCCACCGTTTAGTCAATTAGCCCGCAACCCCAAGTGACGCTATGTATTTGACACAATTGTGAACTCCCCAATTGACCAACTGACAGTAACTCAAGACTAAGCTAAATTGTCTCCTACTTGTTTTTAATGCAAATTCGACATACCGGCACTACTTTGTGAATGCAATCATCTTCGAACATCTCCTAATTCTGTCAAGTTGTTTAACACATCTTAACCAATTGCCATCAATCTCAATCAAATTATATCTCCATATTCATCACACAACATTGGAAAATTGTTCAGTATACTTCCAACTAGACTTACACAGGATAATACACATTGCCATTGTCTACTAGATCATTAGCTCACGACTATTTGATCTCACATATGGAATTTATCCAAACGGTATTTTTACTTCATAAACTTCATACACTAGAATTTGCTCACCACTTCCACACTTAGCAATTCAACTAGTCCAACAATTTTAGTAATTGCATGAACGAGCAATTAGATATTAATTCATATTCTTAATAATTTGATCATTCAATTCACTTAACCATTTGACGTGCACTTCTCACATAACATTATAATTAAGTTAACATTCACAATTTGATTACTCCAACAATTGATCATACAATCACGACAAGTGGAACACAGGAAAACTCCCACCAAATTGACATACACTGCGGATTAAGTGAACTTACACAAACAGTTCTCCATCAAACTCCAATTTGACTTAACAACACAATTCTCTATTCACAACAGTTATTTGCACAAATTGACTCAATAATCCTCACCAACTGTGAGTACACAATATTCATTTTAATTAGCACCAATTGATTCAAACTTTACAATTTGATCTTCAAACACAACATACACAATTTACACAATTTGACTGTTTGTAAATTAGTCCACAATTACTAATTGATTTAACTCTAGCAATTATTCTCACGACTTGACCAAGCAATTACTCACCACCAGTGAGCTTCACACACTCTTAAATACACAAATACACTTGAGTTACCCGCTCAAAGACAATTAGAATAATTCTCAATATATTGATTGATATAAGTTTCAGCAAGTAGTTACAGCACTAGATAATTTGACACGCTAGAATATTAGTACTCTTCATTGGAGAGAGAGAGAGAGAGAATGCAAATAGACATTTGGACTTATAGTCCCAAAAGAAAAATTGACCAAAAGTGCGTGACTATTCATTGAAGATACACCTCCATCTAATTGACTTGCTTTGAATCCTAGCCTATTAGACCTATTCAAATCTATTTATATGTCTTTTGGATTTATCTACAAAATATTTGGCCACTTATCACATTATAAAGGAAAATAGGCTATTTGTTTACTCTATCTACACTTGAAAGGCCAACTAGACAAAAATAAAAAAATGAATTGAGACTACAATGGTTCATAGGGTTCAAAGAAAAAGACTTAATTCTATTGATTACTTTTTTATTTACTACAATAGTCAATACCAACATGCACTTTCTAGAGGTAGTTTGGATTGTTGATTGAGTAGATGTAACATTGGTAATCCCATCTCCCGCTTTGCAAGGTCTCTTCCCCATCTTTGTAGGATTCCGTCAAGTCCTATACCAAGTTGTTTGCCTTTCTTGATGTCTTCTAACCATGATTTGAGATTCAATTTTTGTTCTTCAAATTCAACAAAAATACAAAGTTAACTATCATATCAACTTCACATGTTTTCTTGGAAAATTCATAAGATTTATGAAACCAACAAATTTGCACATGACATTTATTTATCCTTCTAGTGTCCATGCTCCATTTCAACCAATTTTAATTCATTGTTCTGCATGACTAATTATTGAAATTATTCAAACTACCTATGTAGAAAATTTGAAATAATAATGAACTTTTGGAGAAAAAGTGAATATAACTCATGTCAAATACAATATGAGCTTAAAAAATCTTAAAGTTTTACCATCTAGGTATATTATGACTTGGAACAATTTGGTGTAATACTATAATTAGAAAATAAATAGATTATGGTAAAAGGCCAAAATTTTGAATGATAATAGAAATAAATGAAATAATGGTGATTTTCCAAATTTTTTAATTGGATGAGAATCTAAACTTAGTAAGTTTCATTTCACTAGCTAAAATTGAATTAAAAAAAGTTCAATTTAATGGGTGAATTTCAGATGAAGAACAAGGAGGTAGGAATTTTCCAAATACACTAAAAAAACATTTGAAGTTTTATAATTTGTGAATTTAGCATTTTCTTCTCTAATTTTTTTTGTAGTTCCTCAATGATGGGCTCACTGCAAGAGAAAGAGATGTTTTAATTATTGTCCTAGTAATATAGTCCTATAAATAGTGACCTAAAAGGGGTGTTTTTAGTAAAATTTTACTATAAACACCCCTATCTCTTGTAATGGCTTTCCACCATCAAGTGAAGCATATATACATTCAAAGAATTCTCTACAATAAATTTGGATGAAAATGGTCCATTCACATTCAAGGCTTGTTTGACCATTCATGTTCATCATTATGAGCATTTTAGGATGAAGAATTAAAATATTAGAGCATTATCAATGGACGAGCAATATCTTGCACAAGATTTTGATGAACATTGCGTTCAATGTAGAGCTTTAAGCCTTCTTGCAACATATCCTAAGCCCTACGTCCAATCGACCTATATAATTTAATACTCTAAACAACTACTAGCTTCAAGTCCATATAATATTCTTTATTTGTTAGTGGTGCCCCCCATTTTGGGAAGGCATGATGTGTTGCTTGATACTTGGGAGGGACTTTTTTGTTAATTCAACGATTGGGCTTGGTTGAGGAGCCACACAGGATAATTTTGTTTAGTATAGGGGGGACCTACTATAGTTTGGGGTCAAATTCATTAGGCCCCATGTGAAACCATTTTTGTATGAGTTGAATTTCCATTCGTTAGTTTTGTAAGGATGTTGTAGACCATAGTGGTCCAATGGATGACTCCATTGTATGTGGTTGCCCTTGACTAAGGTATTCACCAAAATTCTCCAATTATTAAATCAATAAGTGCATTATCTTTTTCTATAGTAAACAATGAAGTCATCCATTGTTTGGATTAATTTGGTTACAAAATTAATTCAATTTAGAAGTTCTAGAAGTTCATTTTATAGGGTTCTAAAGAGAAGGGCCAACTTTTTCTCCCTCTTGCCATGCCCTTCATGGCTTTGGTGCTCAAGTGGGACCCTTCTTTGATTGTTAACCCCTAGCTACCCAAGTGCCCATGTATGGTCGATCTAAAATTAGGCTCATTTGGAGATGGGTAGGTAAATTCTTGTGATCAGTTAAAAAAATTTCCAGCAGTTTCAAAGGTTAACTACTGAAATTTTTTATTTTTCACTGAAAAAGGTAAATATTTGATTTTTGAGAGGTCCTCAAAGGCATATATGTATTTTAGTGGAAGAGTAAAGCTTGCAAACTTTACTTGATTTCTTGGCTTTGAGCAAAGCTTGCCAATTTCAATTGATTTGAGATCTAAAAAATTGTACTTTTCCATTTGCTTTGAAAATTGTCCCAATGGAAAGAGTCAAGTGTTTTCATGATATTCACCATTGAAAATGCAAATGTTGATTTGGAGTTAATTGTGATTTCTACTTATAAAAAATATTTGCATTTCAACAATTGCAAGGTGGATCGACGAATGAGTTTGATAGCACTTCATTTGAACTTAAGGTTTTTGGAAGTGCATTGTAGCATGCTAATACAATTTTTAGTTGGTCATGTCACCTCCAATCCCCCCAAAATCTTATATGCAAATTTCTGAAACATTGTGGGGATGGGCAACATTCAAAAAAAAGAAATTGTACATTTTTCTTCTTATAATCTCACAACTTCTATGCAATTTTACTCCTAGTATTGGTGTGCATAATAATAAGCAAGCTCTTTAGACATCCATATGGTTAGATTTTGAAAAATAAACATTTTTTTTCCAATTGAAAATAACTATAAGCCTGTGCTCTTTTTTCATAGTCAAAACACACTTAGAAAGGCTTGGGCATTTAGGGGTGAAGATCAAGTGGGATCAATTTGGGCTAATTTGGGGTTGAATTGGTTTGGAAAATTTGCAAGGCTTCATAAAATGAAGCTAAAGGAGCCAATTGTGCATGGGAAACGTTGCTCCAATGCACAAGAACTTGTTCATTCTTAACACTAGTGAATGTGCCCCCTATTTTCTATAGTAAATAAAGGAATTAGGTTGCCCCACATTAATTTCTCGACATTTGACACTATACAAATATTTATTGGTATTGTGTAAGAATGCACTACTTTTGAATTCGGTGTTGTTGTAATTAGGACTCATAAACTTCCGTGTGTGCAAATGAAAATATTTGTATGAATATTTATAAGATAGAATGTTTGTTTGTTTTGTTTTGTTATGCTAAGATCTTCTGGATCCTGCGTCCCCTGGTCAAGTTCTTTATACAGTTGGAAAGCCCTTGGCAAGGAGGGGTGCACGGGCTTTGTTTCACGACGTTTGGACTCACGGTGTGAAAGTTATTGAATTTTGAAAATTTTATGAATAAAAAAATGAGAAAAATACTTTTACTTTGATTTTGATTGTGGCAATGGCACAAGGCACACTAGTATTTACTGACTTTGATGGCTTGTAAAGTAAAGTAACTAATGGTATGTTTGCACTTGGTGTTAGGGGTGTTGTTTGCAACATGAATCTAGTCCAAAAGTAGGTGTAAGTTCGTTCCGAAGACCCTCAGCAGCAACACTCTTTAACACCAAGTATGAACATACCAACCTAATTTCCCTATTTAGTGTCACCTGTAGTACATTGGGTGCTCCAGTGGGACCGGCAAACGATCTGCCGTGAGCAAGCCAAGCTCGCACCAAGCTTTAGCTGACGGGCGGAAGAGAAGGGCCAACTAAACTTAGCTTACAAGGGGCTTCCAGAGCCTCCGAGATGTTTCCAGTGCATGCGGTTTAGGCCCGGGGCCTCCAGCCAGCCCTCCAGTCTGTGTGTTTTATGCCAAAACAGGCCTGGAGGGTCGACTGGAGCAGGGTTTTTGTTTTGGAGTAGTGTCCCCTGTGTTGGCTTCACTGCACAGGCCAGATTTTGGAGGGACAGATTCACAGTGGTCAGATTGTGACAGATCTGGCAAAATTTCGCCCAAGAAACACACACATTGGATTAGAGACCATTATTTTTAAGCAAAAAACAAAATGAAGAAGCTACAGTCCTGACTTCCTGGGTGCTTTGTTGAGCTGTACATGACTTCATTATGGTATAACCACCCGTTACCAGGCAGGCCTCATGGACAATATATAGGTAATGGAAAATTCCACAAAGAGATGACCGATAACTAAGGTAGAAGGACCTAAATGTGACACTTGTTTTGGATCTTGTGATATGGAGGGTGCGTACAAGAATTAATGATGTGCATGTGCTATGAAATGGTTTAGAAAACTAACAAAATGGGTTTTGGATTTTTCCAAGCTTGTATGAGTATTATATGATTTTTTGAAAAGTATTTTGTAGATGCACCTACTCTCGATACTAGACTAACACCAAAATGGGCATGGAAACATCCAAAAGAAACACTCTCTAAACTTGAATCAAGTGTGGGTGATTGGTTACTTCTTGGAAGAGTGACAACTTCTTGGAACCCCACTTGTCTACTTTGGATCCATTAGCATTTGGATTTAGGTGGTTTTTTAGGTGTTTGTGAAACAACTCCTATTACATTTGAATGCTTCTACCCTAACCATTAGTTTCTTGGTTTCCAATCATCTTCTAGTCATCCTTATTATGACACATGTAGTTCGTTTCAAAGGACAAATTAGTCTTTAGATGAATAGTGATGGAAAAATCTATGTGTTGGGGATGGATATAGGCAAAATTTGGGCTTCTAAAATTCATAACAATTTTAGGAAACCAATTATGAGAATTTGACAATGCACATCATTTCTATCTCTCTACAGGGCAAAAATTAACATTGCCTTCTACCACTCCAGATTATGCACAGAATGCTTATATGATTGGTAATGGGTAGTTCTACTGTAGGTATGGCGAAGTTAAGTGCTCATTAGTTGTTACTGAAGGCTGCATTGCACGACGCGTGGATAAAAATTCCCACATGACTTTGAATACAAAATGCGGGTGCTTCCAGGCAGGTTCACAGGTAACGACCGGAATAGTAAAGGGCAGATGTACTGACTGGGGTACAGGTCCTGGCTAATAATAATAACGGAAAGCTCCTGGCCAAGCAGGAGCTCCGATGGACTTTCCGGCAATCCGGCCCCCCTCCAGTTGCTGGAGGGCCGGGGAGGCAATGGCAACCGGCTCACTTAATAAGTAAGGTGTACTACAACTGTACAGTCGATCATAGAGGGCAGGCGATGAACGGAGGCGAGCAGGTGGAGGATGACAGGCCACCGTGGCCTGTTGGCACGCCATAGCCATTGCTTCTGTTCCAGGCCTGACACTTGGTCCCTCACCCGCCAGCAGCTCCTTTGAAGTCCAGTCCAGTAAAGTAGTGAGCAAGTTCAGCGCAGTGGCGGGGGATACCGTGGGAGGGACGGTAACGTAAAGAGGGAGACACGGTATGTTACGTGGTGCACTGGTGCACGTCGGTGAATACAGGGGAAGTTGGTGGGTCTCTTTAGCCACGTGTCTGTGCCACAACCGTCCAACTCAGAGCCTGCCACTTCTAGCCAGGTTTCCCGGGAAATTTGAACTATTTAAAATTTTTTTGTATCTTCTTCCAAGTGACTTCGAGACTGGAATTTTGGGTCAGGTTTTGTTAGTGGTTTTGACATGTGTTGCTGAGTGTGCTGATAAATGAAGGTTTTGACATTCTAGAAGGTTTAATAACTTAAGGTAGGAGGCTTGAATTCTTGGGGGCATTTATAATTGATCCTATAAAAGGGCCACAAAATATGCGTATGGTCTTGGAAATGGATGATCCTTTTCTGAGTCAATAAATGTCAGAGCTTTTGCTTCATTTAAGGACTATGATGAGGTAACAATTGTTATTGTGATAATTGTACATTTCTGGTAGTTTGCTTGTAATTCAATTCTTCATTAACTTAGCCTTAAATACAAGTGTTGTCAAGGAATTGCAATGATTATATTTTCCGGTAGGAATTGCTCATTTTAATGATTGACATGAACAAGCAAAGCACTATGTAAATTAGTTTTTGAACACAATTGTTCTTTTCAAAGGTTTGTTGTGATTAGTAACTGTTGTAGCTAATGGGCAAGAATAGTGACCTATGGATGTGTCACTTTGAAATATTGTTTTTAATTCTATTTCACTCATAAAATTTTGGAAAAATCCCCTGCTCACTACTTTCACTCTCTGCCAAAAAAATTTCATCCTATTCTGCAACACTGATTTGCATATAAAGGTTTGTTTTCCCTGAAGTACACAGTTCAAGAGCCTCCTACCTTAGTGGGTGTCACCCAGAGATGTTGTAGTGGGCTTAAGCAAATTTCCTTTTTGACTTGTGTCACTTCATGAAGAAAATTCAAGGCAAAAGTTTTGACAAACTTAACCCTTAAATGTCGAAGTGGGCGTTTTATGTCTAATGGATGATAAAGAATCTCTCCATGTAGGACATAACTATGACTATTCATTCTTGGAATTTTGTGAGAAAAGGGTAGGTCTTCAACAATCGTATGACTTCCAATGAATATTTTTTATTTTAAAAGAATAGATGATGTCATACAGTTCCAAAAGGAAGGATTTCCATGGGCGCCAGGTAGTCCTTTAAGGGTTAAAGAACACGGCCCCATGATCAAGGTAGTCATCAAAATTGCTCCAATTATTGGACCAATAGGTGCATTATTTGTTTCTACAATGAATAATGATGTCATCCATCGACCACTTTTGGGCCTTGGTATCCTTTACGTCGGGTTAAAGATGTACTATGAAAGCACCCAAAACCGTCAATGTAAGCAATTTAGCATAGTTGGAGGCACCTTTTTCTAGAAGAAATATTTATGTAGTATTAGCAATTAAAAATCATGAATTTTCAAAAAAGAAATTAGAATTTTCAGATATAGCATTTATTTTCTATGAATTTTCAAAATGGCAGCTCCCTAGACCACTGAAACCATCACATAGGTGGACTTGAAATCAAAATCAACAATGCACTAAAAATCAACATTGAACTAATCCATAGTAAGTAAGGGGACAATTAAATGAAACTATAGATGGACACTTTAATGGAAGCCTAGGCGGACATTTCAAGGGAACTCTAGTATGCATGAATGGGAATAATGATACTTTTGAATGTTTCTACCTTAACGCTTATTTAAGTGGTGGCATGAAGAGATAGAGATCATATGCCATAACTTAAGAATATGCTCAAAATATTTTTCCTTTATTGAGATGGGTTCTATGATTTTTTTTAAATCATTAGACCTTTGGTCAACTTGGCACTAGTCATAGCGACAACTTTCTAAAGTTCATTTGAATAGAGTACCAAGAATTGACAAAAGCACCTATAAATTGAGTACACAAACAAGTTCAAAAGAACATATGGTAAACCTGCCTACGATAGGCAGAATAAGTGTTTTGCTGTGTTACAATTAGCAAAAATATTCAAAGTTTTTTTCATACAAAGACAATTGTGAGGAAAGAAGAGAGCAATTGAAATTTTATTTTTCTGATAAAGTATGAATTTTCTATGAATTTTTGAAGCTTGCTTACCAATTGGCCCAAAGGAGTCTATAGACTATCCCCAAACCAACAAAAAGTATATGCATGATGGCCATCCTACCACCTAAAGTAGTCAAAATATATCCTAACATGCATACAATATTTCCTAACATGGCTAGAACACGAAGAATTAAAAAAATCACTTGCTTTGATGAATTTACACTAAAAAGCCAGAAGTTCCTAAAACAAGCACTAATAACTCCATCACCATCATCCAAGCCATGGATTTTGATCACTAACCGACCTAATGTAGTCCTAATCTTATTTATTAGAGAAAGTCTATTATGGGTTGACGTAAGACTCTAATGGGTCATTTCCTAGGTGCTTGTCATGGATGGTTTGCCTGTCATAGGTAGGCTTACCTTAATAGCCCAAGTTCACAAAATGACACTTATTCATGATCTTCTCCCAATGACTTCTTCAAATGATGGTTTATACTACTTCCCTAAACATTTATGGCCTTCTTTTAAATGTTGATATTTTAAAAGTTGGTTGATTGTGGGTGCTCACATTTTATATAATCATTTCTATACATGTAGGGATTGAAACAAATCATATTTTAAAATTCAAGGAAGAAAACTTGTATGTATAGGAAGAAGAAAATATATTTGACCAATACTATGATTGGCCACTTCAAGTCTATAGTTTTGAGAGCATCGTCATTGTAAAACAACAAATGGCCTAGTAAGAATCTAACTTTTGCTTGATGTAGAATGTGAACTTCATTGCACTCAAATCAAACTTCAAATTTCACTTGAAAAGTTTCCAACCAATACATTAGCATTGGCTACATTAAAAATCTTCTCTTGTACATTAAGAAAACTTGCTATCAATTAAAAGTTAAATTGACGAGTGGCACAATAGGATAAAACAAACCTTCTAACTTAGTGACTTTACACGAAGGAAAAAAAATTATTGAATAAGGGTTGTCAGTTATCACCTTCTCCAAGAATGAAATTTCTATGGAGAATGAGAAGGTATGGAATGAAAAGAAGAGCAATAGGAGCCATTTTTCATGAAGGTGTTGACCCCCATTCAAATGTTGTGTAGAGAGTAACTTACAATGGAGAGAAGTGTTTACCTGTAATTTAACCCTAGAAGGGCATGAAAGCCCTTTGTGGTTGTATAGTATATTATGTATTTGGTGGTTTTTGATTAGGAAAACATTGACTAGATATTTTTCAGTACAAAGTAAATTAATGATCATGATAGTACGTAAATAAAAATCTATCATAACTCATCTATTACACCACAATTGAATAGTTATAAAGCTAAATACTGGTTGTATAGAGGGACTCCAAGGGCCTTTCAAGGGTTAACCCCTAAGCGCCCCAAGTTTTTTGACCAAAATTAGGGTTCTGGGAGACACACATCTTTGACACATAATATCTCAGCCATTCTGAAGATCCAGAGAAAGTGACCGTTGAATCTCATGCAAAACCTACTTATGAAGTGCCTTGCAAAATTTTAGGACAATTCACCGTCCGAGATGGAAGATCATAACTTTTGATCTGACAACATGTAATGGCAAAATCTCATTTTTAGGCAGATAGTTCCTGTTTGTTCATTTCTACGAAATTTTCGAGGCCCCTACTTGACTTGAAATTCTGTGAGTAGCAAGATCAGATATGGTGGGACACACTTACAAATTCCTAAAGGACATACATCTTTGGTTGTGAAGATATGGAACTCCGAACTATACTTGCACAGGAAACGATGACCGGCACAATCGGTAAGGGCTGCCACGACAGAGGTCTCCCAGTTCACAGCAACTGATTCCCGCCACGAGTTTGGCGCCAACAACTGAATCTTGATGAAGCCTTAGTGACAACTGAAGCATCTACGAAAGAGAAAAAAACAGAATGCCCAACTCCAAGAGGCACAAAGAGTTTTCAAAATTGTTTTTTATATTTTTTTTCCATTTTGAGCAGTACATGAAAAGTCAGGAATTCCTTGCAAGGGAACACGTCAGAGTTGCTGGGATCACCCAAAAGTCTACACAACACCTTCACTCATAGTACATCAAATTTCAATCCCTACTCTAAAACTGAACTGCATACAACGCTTAGGAATGGAATTTGGGAATGCACGCATCAAGACTCCCAAATTAGGGATTCAACCTAAGAAATTCCAAAACATAAATTCACCTTCCTCCAATAATATACAATTGCCTTGCAATGGCTGGTACCACCTCTCTTCCTACAAGACACTACAACTGTCCATCCATGCCGCAACAAGTAGAAGTTGATCCAGGGGAACATGGCTGAATCTGCAATAGAAAGCCTGCCAACAAATTCAAAAAGTTAGTGCCTCCTCACTTTGAGAGCCCACTTCCGGCAGGTATGCACCTTTACAAAACAGTCTCCCAAGCACATAGCTGCATCACCACACGTCTCACATCGATACCGCTGCTTTTTTCCACAAACTAAACACTTTCTACGAACCCGTTTGCCTCCACCAAACTTGGAACTAAAATGGATCGTGCCCTGTCGGAGTGGCAAACTCCCCTTGCAAGTCTCCGGTGCATCCAACCATGGTTGGATGAGGTATTTAGCCATTGCAAAATGAAATCCAAGGCGAGGTCCTGTCTTCATTCCCCGACCTTCTCTATCAAACTTGTACAACACCCAGCCATTCAACAGGGACGAGTCTAAGACCAAAAAAAAGAGTTTATGCCACCATTTGTGGCTGTGGAATTGCACAGAGTAGTCACGCCGCATTTGGTCTACGACATCTACTCCACGCATGTGCATTTGATATTCCACTTGTTGTGGGGTGGATGCTACTCGATCCCTGGATCCTTTCTTCCACCGCATCGCAAACGCATTGTCTCCAATGGGGTCAGCTGATGTGCTGAGAAAGTGACACAATTTGGAATCATACCAAGCACAAGCTGCCATGCATCTTTGGCAATGCATTTTCCAAAACAAGGTGCCTCTTGGATGTTCCCCTTTCTTGTGAACAAACAAAGACGGTGGCATTCCTACTCTCCCAGCTTGGACTGTCCCTGTAGCCCATATCCCTCGATGGTACAAGGACTCAAATGAGGATGGTGAAGTGAAAAAGTTATCCATGACACATACTTGCCCTAAGTTATCTAAGCCACGAACCAGTTCATTAACCACCTTCTCCCCTAGATCCTTCTCACGAACACCTCCACTACCAAGATAAGGCAGCAAATTGAAAATGTAACGCGATGGATTGCATACTAAGGCCCACACTTTCAACCCATATTTTGTAGGCTTTGCCTTCATGTACTGACGAATCGAAGAGAAATGCCCTCTATAAGCTATCATGATCTCATCAGCTGTTACATATTTATCTGGGTTCCAGAGCTCACGAGACCGAGCCACGAAGTGTTCGACTATCCATCGCACCTTTCCTATTCGATCATATCCTGGATCAGTTTTATTAGTCACTAACTCTTCATTGTTCACGAGATGCAAACAACGAAGCAATGTCTCGAAGCGATTCCTAGTGAACACTCTAGGAATCACATTACAACGCAAAAACTCTCTTCGCTTCCAATAGTCCTGAATAGTGGGAAGGGACTTGATGCCCATTAGAATCACTACACTTAGGAAGGCCCGAAATTCTTTCCTAGTTGTGTCTACCCAATAAGGACCATCATTTGAACCTTTGCATCGCATCATCCCCTGCTGACTTGCATACAGATTGATTTGTTCTACAATTCGGTCCATTACTTCGTCCGGCCAAAATAAATCGAAAAAATGCCCTACACTTGGGCGTCTACGCAAATTGCGATGTCTTGGTCTAGGGCTCGGACCTACAAATGTAGCTCTATCTCCGACAAGAGTGGATTCTTCTGATTGCCAATATCGGTCATCATATCGAGTGCGGAAGGGAACATGATCTAAATGTGTTGTATCCCTATACACACCTAATTCACACAACAGGTCCTCACCAACATCTGATGGCGGATTAGATGTAAGTGACTCTTCACTATCTGACATTTGTTCTACGTATTCGTTGCCAGAAGAACACCTACCAGTAAAATCACGCCACTCTGCCATCCACTCCGTGTTTGTTGAGTCATCAGTCCACCCATCATACCGGGTCATATCTTCACGATGTTGTTGGAGAGGAGGCACATTGCCGACCTCTGGTGGCGGCTGCAAGCATGGTGATCTCATCGAATTTACTGTCTATGACTCCTCTGCAAGTCGCTGTGTAGGGAAGTCGTAAAAGCTACCATCATGTGGTGGACTAATTGCATGCCCAGGTTGCGCTAGGGACTCTTCACGATGAGTACCCCGATTGGGTGTCTCGCGCCAATAATTGAGCCCCCTTGTGTCTAAGTGTCGGACGTTATGCTTGCCGATGCCCCCGCCGAAATCAATTTCGAACCACTGCTCATCGTTTTCTTCCCATTGACGTATGGGCTCCCCGACGAAGTGCTCTAAACCGCCCCATTGGTTTTTGTCATAACCCAAGACATTCAAGGGGATGTACAAAGCATCTGGCAATGCCTCATGCATATGAAGATTCTCAACGCCTTCTAAAGCAACAGGAATCCTCTCCTTGGGATCTTCCAATGACCTTCTATATTGTGGACTTCCATTATGTGTGACATGTCTCAACAATTGCAACGTGGCATCATTGCCCCTCTCCGCTTCAAAATTGCCAACACCCATACTTGCACTTACCTTGTGTCCAACTCCACGAAGACGCTTACGAAGCAACGGTGGGCTTCGTTGTGAAGGTAGAATTGTGGGTCTCTCCCAACCAGGTGGTATTCCCATATACAAATCAATGTCTTCTGAGTCTTCCTGCGATGAATCTAGGTCTGATGGAGTGGATCTCCCTCTTCCACGCCGGGCAATGCAACCACGTCCAAAGCTCATACTGCACTGAGAGCAACGCCCACGTCTGGATCCCGCAACATGCAGGTTTGATGTGCCATGCCTCTGCTGGGATGGCATAGGTGGATCCTGCCACCACCAAACGCAATAGAGCCCTCTCATCATTTGTGAATTACGACTTCCAATCCCAACTTTAACTTCGTCAATCTTCATGAAACAAGAGCATGTGGAAGGGTACATTATTCTAAAGTGACACTAAATACTATAACAATACCAAAAAATTTGGGTCACTTTCGTGAATGGTCATGTTCTGCATTCTGAATAGGAAAATGCATTCACACTCTACAAATTGAGAGGCATTGAGCACTTAGTGTAACTGCCTCATCACAAAAAAGACATAGTCATCAATGTAGGTCAATGGTTTCTAAGGAGTAAGAATAACTCTCAAAAGTCAATATTGAGCATCAATTTACAAAAAGACACCTAATTTTCCATTTTCTACAAATTGAAGACACACTCACCTTCAAACGGTTTCGAAGTCAATCATTGCATACATAACAAACAAGGCGTTTTACTAAATAAACCACAACAAATCAGTAGAGAAAGCACCTACTGTGAGTGCCAACATATTCAAAAAAAGACATGACAAGTGCATCCAAATATCCATAGTGATCCACAAGAATAGAACTTACTTCATTAGTCGAATCTTGTTGATTCTTGCTTGGAATGCTTCGGGGAACAGGCTGTATGACATATGCAATTCACAGCATCAGAAAGTTAGCAACACCAAAATCACTTACCAAAGAACTATATTGCATGATTCAATTGTTTGATTGGAGAATGCAAGTCCATTTCTATTCAATTGCATAACATTTTTGTCCTAATTGGAGTGACCCTAGCAACCTGAATTCCATAAACCTAATTGTCTTGAAGCACAAATGGCACATGAAGTGCACAACTCAAAGGCCCATAAATAAATTTGTATTTTATGAACATGTCTTCTTCACTACGGATCATGCCAATACGGATCTCTGAGTTCATGTATTTCAACAATTATTCGATCATACATGCAAGAAGATAAACTTGCCAATTGTCCATCAACCTCTGAGAACACCATGAAAACCTTGTTCACCAAAGAATTTCAGCAGAAGTAATTGAACTCATTACATCACTCACCTACAAAAATGACTATAATGCATCCCAACTTTTCTTCCACGCTAGCAATGAGAAGAATTCCCACAGTTGTGTAGGAAACTATGTTGTGGAAAAAAAAGTAGCGTTACATTGGAAATCGCTGTGTACCCCAAGAAGTCAGAAACTGAAATCCGACTGTCCACTCCTCGTCTCCAACTCTACTATGCAGGGACCTAAAATAAACAAGATGCAAATCAAAGTATGACGATTTGGTAAGTGTGATACCTGAATTGTGAAGTTGGGATGCAAATCACCCAGAGGCAAACGCCTGCACGCTCCACTTGCACTACAAAAATTTGTACCTGTCGACACTTTTGTTGTCCCCACATTCGCCTCGCCTAGGTTCTGATGAAGCACTCTAGTTTCATTATGCAAAATTGGCGGAATTGGCAAAATTCCGTCCTGCCCTAAGTGGACATCCCTGACCGTCATCCCTCTGCCTCTACGCCCTCCGCATCCCCTCCCCCCTTCCTTTGTGCACGTCCGTTTCTAAAGATTGTTGAGGGATGAACCCCTATCAGCTGCGCCTGCTGCGGTTGTCGCGTCCTCTCTCTCGCAAGACACTTCAACTTCGAAATGGATTTGGGGCGTGGGCATTCTCCCTCGTGCAAGCGAATTGGGTCTGTTACGTCGGCCCTGATGCCTGGCGATGACTCGTCTGGGCCCTGGAATACTGCCTCTACCCCTCTCGTCGCCCCTTCCAATACTTGACCTCGCGGGAGCTGCATCAGGCCAGTGCTCAGTGCGCAGAAAATTACTTATAATGTCGGGAATTCCGTCAGGATGCCCTTCGGGTAGCCGGTCAACAATCCCCAACAATCTCGTTGCTTGTCTTCTGAACAAGTACCGCCAGGAACTGGGTCCCGGGTTCTGCGGCCAGTAATGCCTCTCCGACGGCGGAGCCAGTGACAAGAGAAAATCCTCACTGAAACAATTTTTGACTTTCTCTACTTGCTCTGGCCTCGCATTCCAGTGCTCGATGGCCCACTGTTGAAGAATGTCTTGCATTTGTAGGAGCTTGGATGTGCTTGAGCATCCCAATTGAGCACCCGTCGCCATGATTTCAAGGACTCCCTGGATTTGTGCACAACAGCCCTAGCAACTGAATTTCCTCCTAATTTTAGAAGCAAAGAGAGGAGTGTGCTCACCACTTCTTGCAATGAAGGTAGATTTCTACTTCCACTCCGTTCAGCTGCACTTATCTCTCTTGGATCAGCGCAACCAAAGTACGCTTACTAGACCTACTGGCCCCCATCAGAGGAGATATCATCCAATTACGTCGTGCCACTAAACCTACAAAAGCACGTCCCTGTCCTTTTCAAAACATCATGTTTCGATATTGCAGCATTCTCCCGCAGCAAACCCTCTGTGCAATGAGCGAGACCTTGCTGTCTACGAACGCCTGGCGATCTCCCGCCATGGACGAGTACACGAAGGCAAGCTCGCAAAGGACACTGACCGGCTATAGCCTGTCAAAATCACATGACATTGCCTGCCACTCCGCCGAGTATGGTGGATGCAACCAATCGAGGCTTGCCAGTCACTTGTACATTGTCCGGCTTGCTTTGCCATCAATGCAATGACATGACTAACTAGAATGCCAACATAAATGTAGTTCACAGCAAGATCAAAAATTCAGATCTGTTGCTCCAAAATAGACTCTGAAATTATTTGGGGACACTTTTGGTCACCTGGGGCGCTTAGGGGTTAACACAATCTATAACTTTTCAGTGTGCACTTAGACAATGTAACACTTACCATGCATTCACACAATCGTCAACAAGAGTTTCAATGCTCAATGTGCATCTAAGTTAGAGGTGAAAGTGATGCTTTTGGGGTGAAACATTTGCACGTGGAAACTTCTTCATTCTCCTGACGAAAAGGATGAAATTTCTCAATCTTCAGAGAATGGGCCCTCCACAAGTCAAGGAGAGAGTGCCACGTCCTCATTCTCTGAAGACTGAGAATACTGCAAACAAAACTTGTGCTTGGGTGTTCAGAAGAGATGAACTTACTCCTGCTGGTGGCTTCCTGGAAGTCGAGGAGCTTCGCACAGTGCTCAGCAAATCTGTCTGTCGACGCTTGTTAGTACGTGATTTCTGAAGCTCGAAAGCATCTTCTGCTCGCTTTCCAAATTCTCTGATGAACGAGCTCTTTGAGCAGGTCAGTCACCTAACAACCATCCGCCACCAGCGAAACTCTGAAGAGCTGGGATTTTCTGGGCTCCAACTTTGCAGCTGCCCACTTAAGAAATTCACAAGATCCACCCCTAATCCTGTTTCAGAGAGGAGGAATCTGTCGGATTAGACTGTTGGGTTCTGTATGATCAAGCAGGTGACTGGTTCTATAATCTATAGTTCAGCTTGGCTTGCCTTGAATCACGGAGAAGGAGAGAAACCTGCGGCCACGAAAATCCCAACTAAACCTCGCCACTGGAGGATTGGCAAGAGGAAGAGCGAAGGTGGTGGCCACGATTTGTCGAGTGATTGTTGCACGAGTGCTGGGGATCGGTGGTGCTTGTTCGCTTCGCTTAGAATTCGTCCAATTAGCCGGGAGTTCGCGAATTAGGGTTTTAGTTTTGGTTAGGACATGGTGATGGAGTGGTGGCAGAGAGCGTTGTAGTGATGGCAGGATGGCACAGTTTGGACTCGGGGTCGACCGTCGAGGGATGGATCGATGGCTTGGATTGGATGCCGGTGGAGGTCGGCAACGGCGCGTCACTCAAGGTGCGGGGTATCACCATCGGATTTTTCGGATTTTTTCAGAGTCTTTTTCTTGTTTTCTTGGAGGTTTTTGATTTTTGATTGCGTTGTTAGGGTTTTGTGGTGAGGATTGGGAAATTTGTGCGATTGCAGGGCTCGGGGAGGGTCATGATGCACGGCGGGGACGACTTTCTGTTGCCGGCTGAAGCTGTTGTGGAAGAGGTTTAGTTTTGTTGTGATTGCTATTTTCTTCATCCTGAGTCTCTCGTGGAAGTGGTGGCGGACGAATTATTGAATAGTTTGTAGGTGTCGTGCGGATATGGATTGAGGCGTTACAATATACGAATCTATGAGCATCGGAAAGATAGTGAGGATTGAGTAATTGCGGTGTTAGGTAACCAGCAATGTGGAAGGAGAAGCTTAATTAATCAGTTGTTCCGAGATTGTACTCCGTAACTCACAACTGTACTTGAACTTTGTAGGTTTTGATCATTGCGATGAATTGTCTAACGAGTAATGAAATGAATTTTCATATCTGCGCAGGCGCGTGGAGTGGTTCTTGTGAATTTGGAAGTAGCCGGCACTTTATTTATCACGAATTACCGACTAGTTTTCCTGGTATGTCTCGCGGCGTCGTTGAACTTTTGATATAATAACTATGTGCTCAACCCTACGTGCATGCGGGTGGTGTTCGGATGAAAGTTTTCGCGATATAGTTTTGTGTCATATATGGACACAAACCTGTTTTTTTGGTGAAGATCGTGTTTGAGGTCAAGGCATATTGATTGTAAAATCATTGACCTCTGTCTAGTCTGAAAAGCATGTAAAGTGAGGATCTTCTTTCTAGAGTGCTGTGATGTGTTTGTCCGACTCGACGGTCTTTGTGGATGTCGCAGGGAGGGGGTGCAAAGCTTCCGTTACCACTCGGAACTGTTCCTTTGTTAACAATCGAAAACTTTTCAAAGCAGGTGAGAAGCCGTTTTCTTTGAAGAATGTGCTGGTTCCCTAATTGCTTCATCGCATACCAGTTCTCACTGGCTAATTGACAGACTATTTTATGGCTACCAGTATTCTGGCTGTTTTAGAAAGTGTAAACTCAGTCTTTGTTTGCTGAAGTCCCCTTCATTGATTCAGTTCCAGGATCGTTTTAAATGTTAAAATTGGATTATTCACGATTAGTCTGCACAAAGAGCATCCGTTTGTCTTACGGTGCCGCAGAATCAGTCTTACGCAAGCTGTGGTCAGAGGTAACCATGATCGCTTGACTCTTGAGGTTCAGGTTGGAAAGACATCCACTGCTTTTCGAAGCACAGCGTCAAGGCGTTTGCTTACAGTAGTTGGTGCGTGACGTTCAAGCATCTTCTGTACTTACACTATATTATAACTCAACGAGGATTACGTCTTGTACTGAGATTCATTTTCTGCATTCATTCGATATATAGTTGATGTTTACTTACCCTGCTCAATTTACCTCAATTGTGTAAGTCAAGTTGCTGTGTTTATTCGTTTCTGTCGATAGGTAATAAAAGAAGACGAATGCTTCAAACCTGTTGATTTACTGTTTGATGATTGAAGGGAAGGATTTGCGAACTATTACGTTTGGTTTTCTGCCTCACACTAAGCAGGTGAATTCTAATTTCGATACTCGTTTCTTTTCCAGGGTTGATGATTCTTTTTAAGCAGGATTCTGAGGTGTCAGTTATCTGTCAATAGAAGTTACTGAGGTAATGATCGGAATTAACCAGGTCTGACAAGCTTGATTTTATCAGCGGAGGAAGGTACGCGAGGCGTTGGCATATCGAACTAGACCTACTCGACTATATGATTTGTACGCCTTTTCAGATACCTTTCGTACAAGTGGTGATCCACGCCAAAGATTGCGTGCGGAATATGTCCGCCTTATATCGAGGGATAATCATGCTTCTCAAAATGCGATGGAACAATCTCAACGTGGCAGAGCTTGGCGACTTTGCGAAGCGAATGCTAATTACAACGTTTGCCCGACATATCCATCGCTTCTTGTGATGCCAAAATCGGTCAGGTACTTCAGCAAGTTAATGAAGTTGCTGGAAACTTCTATACTTTTAACGTAGCATGCTTACGGAGTATTTGTGTGAAGGCAGACTGATGGTCTTTTTATGTTTCTCATTTCAGTGATGACGAGGTTCAGCAGGCTGCTCTTTTTCGCTCTAGGGGCAGGTTTGCGCATCTTTGCTGGCAACACCCTGGTAAGTTCTTGCAGTTTCCATTTTATTTCTGTTAATTACTTAGGTCCTATAGTGTTAAATGTTGAGCCTAGTAAATGTATCTAATCTTCCTGCGTCTTTCAACTTCACAAGATTGGTACTTGTTGCAATATGCAGATAATGGAGCTGTGCTTGCTCGATCTTCCCAGCCATTCACGGGGTTTGGAATGACACGCAGGTAGGGATGTTATGAGTATGGTGTAATTGTGTGAATAGCTGTTTGGCCAGGTATGAGAAATTTGGTGCTGGAGACTGTTTCATTTTGCTTTTGAAGTTCATCATGATTATTGCAAGTGCTCATTCTCTAAGGGTTACGATGACTGACATTCAGAGGCCTGGATGTTGTGCAGTCCTGCAGATGAAAAGCTCGTGGCAACCATTTGTAATTCTGCAAATCAGCCGCATAGGTATTTATTTGTGTCTTGACTTTTATTGCCCATAGTAGTACGAATATGAACTGGAAGGAATTACGTGCAGTGGTGTGAGTTTCTTGGTTTCGATTTCATCGTTACTGGTTTTCTAGAGTCGCTTTTGATACCACACAAGTAGATTACAACTGACACTATCCATGTTGGTTCTTTAATTTTCTCAAAAACTTGCAATGCAGGACAGGTTTGATTGGTTTGCTATGCAAGTTCATCAACAATATTACTTTGGGTTTGTTGATGAGCTTTTATGCTCGACGAGCATTTCCTATTTGCACGTATGAAGATCACTTGTTTTCTGCAGGAAGTTATATATTGCGGATGCTCGACCCAGAAAAAATGCGTTGGCCAATGGTGCAATGGGTGGTGGTTCGGAATCATCTGCAAATTATCAACGATCTGAGGTAAAACTTGTATTATTGTTATTTGTGGTACGAAGTGCCGTGTACTCTTTTAATAGTCCGCTGATGGGGTGCTTTGATACTGTTCCTCAGGTGATTTTCTTGGGTATCGATAATATTCATGGGATGCGTGACAGCTTGACTAAAATGCGTGAGTTCTTGGATACTCACGGGGCGTGTTCCTCTGATGGATCGTCTTCCTTATTGGTATGCAAGGTTCCTTTTTCAGTGGCTTTAAGGTGTAAGAGGTTGGTCTTAATTGGTCTGAGGGAAGAGGAACCCCTAAGTTGGCTTGCCTGATCCTCCTTGCAATCCTAGGGACTGCTGTCTTGCTCTTGTTCTAGAACTTACACAGGCAGGGTATGTGTGCAGCGAAGTGGCGGACGCGCATGGGTGGGAGGGAATGTTGCCAGTGTAGTGGGTGCAGCGTCAGCGTTGGAGGATAGTGGCTGGCTACTGCACTGTCATAAGATTCTGACAAGTGCCGTGTGGATTGCTGCTCGTATTCACCTGGAAGGTGCTTCTGTTTTGGTTCATTGCAGGTGACGCATAGAATAGGTCCCTACTTTGCATTGGTTGTTGTCTGACCGTGTACCTGCACTCGGGATTATCTCAGCGCAGAAGAAGGTTTTGTATTTGTTTTCTTTGTAAACCATTTTATGCAGTGATTTTAATTTTTATCAACGCTCTATCAATTCTTAAGGATACCCATGTCGAAGTTAAAAAGTTGCATCGCGGTTTTACAGTGATGGATGGGATAGAACTGCGCAACTGGTTGCTTTGGCAAGCCTCTTGCTTGATCCATATTACCGTACCTTTCAGGGTTTTCAGGTAATGATGTCTATTTCGACTATTCTACATGAATGCATCTCTCTATCTTGCATTGTATGATAGTGCAGTGTTTTGAATATGTTATTGTTGTGCTTCTACTGACAATAATCTTAAAGTCGATGAATTTCTTCTATTTCCTAGGTGAGATTGACTTTCTTGAGCTTGCCATCATCTGAAAAGTGAAAATGGCTGGTATGAACAGGCCCTGATAGAGAAGGACTGGCTGGCTTTCGGGCATATGTTTTCAGATCGACTCGGAAATCCCACATTCACTGGGACACCGAACTTGGCTGCGACTGATTCAGCAATGAGGCAAGCAGGCCAGGCTTCCACCTCACCAGGGCGAGGGGCTCTTGAGAATTCATTTTCTTCACCCGTCGGTAGTCAATTTCCGGGTGCACAGTCAAGTGACTATTCACCAATTTTCTTTCAGGTACCTTCTTTTTTACCTCTTTCTGTTTTTTGGATCAAAAGATGTGATTCTCAGCATATTTTCGATTAAAAAGTATGGATTATTCCTTGACTAATCCATCTGCTGTCGCAGTGGATGGATGCTGTGGCTCAACTTTTGCGAATCTATCCCCAGGCTTTTGAGTTTACTCAGGTAAGTTTCCATTTTTGCGGGTGTGGCACTTCCACTTTTATTAGTGTCCCGCCAGGTTATGTTTCACTGTCATTATCCAGCTTTCAATTCCTGAAATGAAGTCCAGTGATTGATGATTACGGTAACAAAAAGGAATTATGATGGAAACAGAAAGTGATTTGGGATGTTCTACAATATTTGATGAATGAAGTTCAAAGTACGACTTGCCTTTTAACGTATTCCACTTTTGTATTCATTCAGGCATACCTGGTGGAGCTCATGGATTGCGTGCTTTCATGCCGGTTTGGGAATTTTCTCTGTAACAGGTCCCATGCAAATCCTGGTGTTATGTAACCATGTCAATTTTACTTACAATTCCAATTCTTTTGCATAAGATTAGTCTGATAGTATAGAGCTTCTATCTTTGTGTCTACTGGAACTGCAAGTTTACCCTTTACTTGGTTATGAGAGCTTTGAAGATTGATGTGTTAACTAAATTTTTTGCAAAAGATTTTGAGAAGGGATGCCAATGTAAGTTGAATCTGTGATGCAGTGAGAAGGAAAGGGTTCAGGGAGGGGTTACAGAATCTACTGCTTGTGTGTGGGCATATTTGAAGCACAAGCGTGAGCCCCGGGGAAGAGAGCATGAGCACTACAACCTATTGTACAATATCTCCCAAAATGCTGATGTGCTTCTACCACCTGCTGCAGCTTCCGCTCCTAGTTTATGGCGCCAATACTTTTTACGCTGGTCTTGTCCCAGCCTTGCAAATACCGGGGGCAACCCTCCTGTAGGCTGGTCTCATGGTGGTGACCTTGAATCAGCTACTCATAGACTTGCTGAGACCTTCTCGTTAGTTCGAATGGTGAGCTGTTTAAGACTCTCGTACTTATCGTTACTTACTCCTTTGGCAAACCTCACCAAACCACAGTTTAGACTGAATGCATGTTTGCTAGCTTCAACACCATAACCAAAAAGATCTTGCGATGGTTTCATTCTGTTGTTGATCAGCTATCTTATTGCCAAAAATGAACAAACAGATAACGAGAACTGGAGTAGCTCATATCTTCAGCACTTTTATAACGCAGTAATATAATTGTGTCTTAGTTACGCGTTTGCTTTTTCGTTTACTGTTGTGCAGGCGAAGGACAGTGCAGAAGACAAAGTGAAGGAATTATTAGCGGAGAGAAAAGTGTTAATGGAGCAGCTGCGAGAGGAAAAACAAGGACGATTACAAACCGTGGCTTTTGCAAGGCGTGGGAGGCGGGAAATGGCAGCTTTGAAGCAAGTTATAGAGGCTGTTGGTTGCAAGATTCGTATTAATAATACGACATCACAACTTTTAGATGCCTCGGACGAAGAAAGCCCAGATATTACAAGTGGACACAATAGGAGCCAGGCTTCAAGTACCGCAGGATTAGTCACTGTAGAGGAGGATAACAGCGAGGAGCGGCAGTTGTCAGTATCTGTATCTATGCAAGCAGATATGGATGCAACAACCAATGTTTGTCGAAGACCAAATGAGCCTGACCACAACAGCAGTTGTAGGCTTCGACCGGGAGAAAGTTGTCGTTGGCCTCAAACGGGTTGTGCTAGAATTGGCAGTGCTTTCATTGGGCTTCGGGCTGACTTCTCTGCCTTAGAACGGCTTTCAATTTTGGAATCCTACTTTGACTCAGAGCAACCAGACTCAGAAGGGGAACGAGATGTGCAGCAACCGCCTTTGCAAATCTCTGATGTCACGTAAGTCATTTTGTGTAGTATGAAATGCTACTCCGTTAATGTGCTCTCTCTAGAGTCTAGTGGCAATTTTTTGGGGTATAGTAAATCAATTGCGGATATAGTTTGCGAAACTTCATCTCAGAGCCTGGAAATAGTATCACCCTTGTAGTTTTTCTCTTTCAGAGGTGGGAAGTGGTTCATTCAGAACGTTTTGCTTGGGCCATCATTTGAGCATGATGTCCCGAAGGAGAATTAAAGCTTAATCAAGTCTGAACAGATGCTTCTCCAATGCAGACTTGAGCTTCGAGCCGTGCTCCATTGTCGTCTTTATGGATTTTTGATGAATCTTGCAGGCTGGATTTCTGGAAGGTGTACAGCCATCTCCTCTTTGATCTTGGTCGATACTCCTTACCATCAACTCGAGCGTGTATTTTTTGTCTTGCCTTGATTCACGGGCTTGTTGTCCACTTCTTAAATGTCATGAATTTTCCCTCATTTTAGTTATTTCTTTCTACACTGAATAGGGTATTAACCCTTTAACACCGAGATGGTCAGAAATGGCATACGGTTTATGTTCTGGTTGCATTTACATAACACAAATGGAATCAACATGAAATGTGTTGAACTATAAAGTTGGGGGCAAGAGGAAGTTGAAAATTTAGTAGTTTAAAAAAAAAATTAGCAAAATTAAAGATTTTGTGCCTATGCAAAGCTTGTATTCAATTAGGGATACAATACAAGGGTTTAGATGTACATTGGGGTGAGGGAGAATACTTATTAGGAACTATAGAGGTTGCATAGAAGGTGACCAACATAGTTGGTACGCAACAATTATAGCAACTCCATTGTTGTCCTAGTCTTCAAATACAAGTGAAGTGTAGGCTTGATCTTCAAGTCCCAACAATTTTTTTGAAACAAATGAAGTGGGTCCAAACCTTTTTTTAGATTTGCTTAGAAATATGAACTTTGGGCCTAGTTTGTTGATTTTCTAATTTTAGAGTAGCATGATAACTTTCATTTATACTATGCTCTTATGCACTAAAATATAATGATACATACATGGTGAAAATTTTAGATTTTTTGAGTCTATTCTATATTTGATCCAAGTTTTTTTTCATTTTTCTCTTCAGAAATTCACAATAATTTCAAATGATCTCGAAGTAGAATTTTAGACCTCATTTGGGCATAGTTAAATAATTTTTTCCAAAAAGCTTTGAACCATAAAAAGTTGTGAAATCAAGCCAAATTTCATTTACAAAAATTGGTTTGAGATTTCAAGACTCCAATGAAAGTAATGGACAAATTTTAGAAAGAATGTTTTAAATTGTCAAAAAAAATGTCCCTCCCAACCCCTCTTTGAAATTTGTCCATAACTTTTAGTTGGAGTCACAAATCCTCAAAAAGAAATGAGATAAAACTTAGCTTAATTACCCACTTTTTTTTAGTTCAAAGTTTTTTTGAAAAAAAAATTCTACCATGCTAAAATGAGGTCTGAAATTCTACTTTGAGCACAATTCCTGCATTTTGACAATGAGTGGTCAAGCTCTCATCTTCAAATTATCCCATACCCTTTTAGGATTCATGATGAACAATTCATTATAAAAAGTTGTTCCCATACATATTTGGAGGATAGGTCCATGTAAAAACAATGCTAATGAAGTTGGTGGGGACCTCAATTGAGACTTGCTATAACATTATCTTGTAGTAGGTTAAGATGTTTTTGAAGTCCCATAAAGTTGAAGCTACATTTCTAAATAGGGAATGCCTCGGTTTAGTGTTGCTATGACAAACCTTGTAGCATCACAAGATGTTTTGAAGTATTATCCTAGTATCATACCTCTCTACATTTGGATGATATGCATGTCAATGTTTTCACTTACCTATACATGTGTCCCTATAAAATATTAATTCACCTAAACCATAGATCATGTGAGAATGTTAAACCTTCAAGGCCCAAGGAGCCTATTTTAGGCCTCTTACTTGTTCAACAAGTCAAAGTTATAACTTCATTTTCCTACATTCTAAGAAGTATATCTAAATGAATTTCATATTGAACATGGAAGTTCAAAAGTTCAATTGACATCATTTCATAAGCTTGATGTACAATGCATATTATCAATCAAAGTTCAAACTTGCGAATAAGTACAGAAATTGCTTGGGCCTTGAGGGGTTAAGAAACATTTGTCATTGAAATGACTCTAGTAATTAACATTTGAAAAGTATTCTAATCAATATTTTTTTTTCTAATTCTAGGATGGGGAAGAAGTCTAGGTCTTGGGTAAAGAAGAATAAAGTAGAAAGATAGAAGGATGTTGGGATTGAAGATCCTAGCAAATATGAATTTTTGTTTTGCAAATGTATCATACCTTTCTTCTAATGGTACATATATATGCCTTTAAGGACCTCTTAGAAATTAAATATTTACCATTTTTTAGTGAATTTTTTTTAATAGTCAACCTTCAAAAGTGTCCATAATTTTTTTTGAAATAGTCAAAGGTATTTTATTGTCTACACAAGTGTCAAGCCTCAATTATAGATCAACCATGTATGGTTGATTGGGCAATTAGGAATAAATAGAAATATTCATTTGGCATTGGAAATTCTATACCTAAACATGATTTGGTATTTCAAAGTTTATCTCTAAATCTCACAATTAACACGTAAATCTCCCAACTAATAGTTAAATCCTACAACTGACACTTGAATTGTGCGCACTACTTAGTTTGGTGAGTAATGACTAGAGGCCATCAATTTTGTCATAGTGACCTTCCTCTAGGTTCACCTAACTTGTTCTTTAGGGTTGTATCTCACCACCCAATAATATAGATTTACTCCATGGTATATGAACAACTTATTTTAGAACAACCCTACACTTCCCAATTTATCATGTTCAATTTTTTTTTTCACTTGGTGTTTTGACATTTGGAAGATGTACTTATCTACAATATCTATGATAGGAAATTTTTTGCCTTCAATATAGTCTATCTTTGTAGACCTAAAGCCTATTGTATTCTCCTTTCATCAAATATATAGTGAAGTAGATGGTAGGTCTCTCCAAACCAACGGGTGTTAAAGGGTTAAAGGGACCAAAATTTAAAGGGACTCACCGTGGAAAACTGTAGATGCTTGAAATACAATGTACATCCCTTGGACACTTCAATAACTATTGATTTACAATAAAGGCAAATATTTATATAGTGTGAAATGTCAATTAATTAGTAAGGGTCCCCTTAAAAACCCTATTCAGTATACATTCCTAGATTGTACTCCCTCTGTCTTGAAATAAATCCAAGGTTTCCAAATATACTTGTCCTAAATTAAATTGAGTATGGTGCAAGAAATCGATCTTCTACAACTCGATTGACAACAACTAAAGTTACATAGCACACAACGAATCTAAAGGATTTGTAGATAATATTATATAGCAATTTGATACTTGCAAAGGGTTTTGAAATGCAATCTATTACCAATCAAAGGCTAAGAATTCAACCCACAATTGTATTAAAAATGCTACGAAAAAATCTCTTGTTGAAGATTTACTGGAATTGAATCAAAGGACATTGTCGGAATTGAATATAGAGGACATCAATAGATGTCACTACACCAACGTTGCTCAGAGAATGATCAAAATTAATACCTTTGGAGCAGTTCCAAAAAGGGGGAAAATTTGTCACTTTCAAAGCTTGTTTTGAACATGCATTGTTCCATTATTTACTTCTACTCTTCACACCTAGTGGGGTTTATTAGAAGCTACAATAACTATGTAATCCCCTAAAAATAGGAACAACTCACACATTGATCTAGCCATTTCCAAGAAAACTTGGATTTATAAAAAATTTGCTTCAATTGTAATAGAATTTAAATTTCTAAAAAGTTGAGGAAATGGGAAAAAGAAGAATTATTTTCTATCTTTAACATGCCACCTTTGTGGGTTGGAGAATATGTCATATTATTGAGAGTCATTCTTGACAATTTGATAGTATGGGGCTAAAATTCTGAAAGTTATGGAAGGATTGTAAAAATTGGAAGATTGAAACTTGCACACAATCAAAAGGATATTTCAACGAGCATTATGAAATGATGAAAATTTATAGCAAGTTTAACCCAAACATCGAGAACATTTTTTATTTGATGGATGACAAAGAATCTTCCTATTTGGCTATGTAGGACAAACGTGTAATTTTTCATCCTTGGAATTTTGTGCACAAAAGAGAGATCTTGTACAATAGTTTGACCTCCAATGAATATTTTTGATTTTTTTTTTGAAGTAGATGATGTCACACGGTTCCAAAAGTGATGATTCCCATGGTCACCAATCTATCCTTTAAGGGTTAAATGTCTTTTTGAGCAAACACAGTAATATCATAGAGAATTTTGTTGTGTTAGAGGAAATGTTGGCCCTTTGGGCAAAGAATTCTCAACTCTCCCATGACTCCATGAGTCATATGGAAGAACTTGACTATAGAACCTTAGGACCAAAATTTCCCATATTTCTTCTCACGATGTCTATTCAAATTGGTCATATTCATTTCATGTGCAAATATGTTCAAATAAATATATACAAACATATATAAATATGTGCAAACAAGTTGTAGAGACAACCAATATCTATGTTCTCAAAGAGGTGATGCAATTTTAAACATCCAAAGTGCATACTATTGTGTCACTTATAGAAGATAAGTGTCTCATGTACACTCTTCAAGAGCTTATTCTTTGTTCAATTCAATACAAGTACCCTATAAAATTCATTTGCTGATTAAGAGTTGAAAATTTTGCTAAAAATTGGAGTGGAATTGGTGTAATTATCAGTTCTATTAGGCTAGAATCTTTACGGGATGTTTTGGCGTAAAGGCTGCGATTAAGTGCGGTGACCTTAATACACTCACACTGAATTGAAATGGACATGCCCTTGTATATTAAAATTTGAAAGTGGTCACGTAAAACAGACTACACACGCTTTCTGCTTGTAAGAAGAGAGAAAATGGACATAAGAAGATTGAGATTGCAAAATAAAAGGTGATGCAAGAAGTACTGAGGGCCCAACTTAGGAAGGACTGATTTTACAGTCTCAATGTTGTTTGCGCAGCTGAGTGGGAAATTTAAGAAAGCAAGTGTTCATTGGTGCCGGTAAACTAGAAACTCCTATTCCAGTATCAACAGACAGACGCAGACTGACAGCGGCTGAGTTAGAGAGACTTGCCAAAAAGAGGACTTTTCATCATCTCCCGCATGTGAGATAGAAGTTCGATCTAAGTCTCTTCAATTGGAACTTGCTGTGTGCAGAAAAAACTACACGAGGTCGATTGAAAAAGTTTTAACGTAGTATAAACAGCATGGCTCCGGCACAAAGTCCCTTGGGAGAAATCCAGAGATAAAGAGCAAATACCCAAAACAGAAGTGTCACTCTATGACTAATGTAATCGCTCAAGGATTAAAGGTTGCAAAAATACACAATGCAGAGATCACGTTGTTCAATGGGTTAAAGCCATTGCAATAAAAAGTTTCAAGAAAATCGAACCGAAGTAAAGGAACATGGGCCACCATTTGCTTCTCGGAGGATTTAAGGCCCTTCTGATTTTATGGTAAGGCGAAGCTAGTCCATCATCGCGTCAGAACTTGAGTTGCAAAGCAGTGCCTCCTTCCAAATGAGATCCTTGATATGCTCTTCCGAGACTGAGGGCAATTCGAAGTCATAATCAAAGGGAGAGGAACAAGCAGGCTCATCATTGATGTCATGAAGCGTAGCCAAGTAAGGGTGCGCCAATGCATCTTCCACTGCATATACAAGGATAGCAGCTTAGAACGCTAAGTAACTACATGAGCTTCCTTCAGTCTGAACAATAATATATATGTAATACATAAACTCAGCAACATAAACCTGGGTCATTTGATTACCAATTTGACGCAGTCAGGCTGCTTTCTGATACCAACCAAGAAGACCCTAGCTCAGCAGTTATTTCTCACGAAACACTATGGTAACAAAAATCTTCAATTGAAGACTTTTTAACACTCTTGATCCCATTATTGAAATAATACCTGTGATTCTTTCTGCAGGGTCAAAGACGAGCATCTTGTCAACGAGATCAAGAGCAGCACGGTTAATGCCCTTGAACTTCTGGGTCAAAGGAACTCGGGTGTGTCGTGGCAGTTGCTTAATATACCGTCTAGCGTTATCATTTCTCAAAAATCCGAGATCCTTATCTTCAGGAGTCCCGATCAACTGTCATTTAGAAGAAATAGGGTAAGTGACTGATGCTAGCACAAGATTACATGGTAACTATTTCGATTAATATTGACAACCTCGATGTCAAACCAGTAACCATAACTTTATATTTACGTTTGCATTACAGAGTTTCTTTTTTCCTGTTTATCAAATTAAGATATCATTAAAAAAGGAAAAGGACACTTTCTACTCATGTAAAAAATAGAACAGGTGAAGCAACAACGAATGTAAACAGAGTTTGTCAGAGTTTTCAATATATCTGTTATACAAAAATTCCCCCCTCCCCCCCCCCCCTGGCAATATGAGACTGAAATATAGATCAGTGAGAGGCACTTCCCCCATACTGCCAGACCGCTAGAGCAAAATGAATCTGATGGGTGGGGTGGAGTGGGTCAGAATGATATCAGTCCGGCCACTGAGTCTGGCGGTTTGGTAATACATGGAAAGTGTCTCCAAGTCATCACAAATTCTATAATCAATAAATTTCAACACAAAAAAAGTGGGAATTTTCTTAAAAAATAAACAAAAATTCAGAGACAAATTTACACACTAGCTTGTAATCAGTTGGTAGACCAATTATTTGTAAATAAATCAATAAAATCGGAAACAGCACAATCACATTCAAATCAGGCGATAGGATGATGTCAATACCTCCGTGATGAGGCGGAGCTGGTGTACATAGTCTCTGCCTGGAAACAATGGAGCTCGTTTGAGCAACTCCATAAAGATACACCCCACAGACCAAATGTCAATAGCGGCAGTGTAGGCTGAACAATTTAAGAGCAACTCTGGAGCTCTGTACCACCTTGTTACAACATACTCCGTCATGAAATCTGATTCGGAAAGTGTGCGAGCCAAGCCAAAGTCTGCAATTTTCAAGTCGCAATTGGCGTTGAGAAAAAGGTTGGTAGGCTTCAAATCCCGGTGCAAGACGTTTGCGGAATGGATGTACTTCAAGCCCCGTAAAATTTGATAAAGGAAATACTGCATTCAGATTCACACGCATTAAGGTCCTGTGCCATTGAATGAGCTGAGCTTAAAGAAGCGAGTTTCCCGCACCCCCTTTCCCCCGAATGAACATATCCTAAGAACTAACAATTTATTGCACCAAATAATACAATGCAACCTATCCGTCTGGTTGCAGTAAAAAATTTTATGGTTTTTATAAAATGAACTTCCGTGTCAAATAAAAAGATTATGGAAAAACTAATTGATTGATAATCATTTACATATAAGTACGCAGGTCACAAGATCACAGAAACCACCAAAACCTGCGAACCTGGCAGTGATCTTCGGTTAGTAATTGATTTGAACGAATGATCTGATGAAGATCCGTATCCATCAACTCATACACAATGTATACGTCGTTGAAATTCTCTCTAGTTGGAGGGCGAATGATATCTGTAATGGTAATGACCTGCTCCGAGTCAAGTAAGCAGTCAATTCTTTGCGTCAAGAAACCGAATTTACAAACAAAAGTTCAGATTATAAACAGAAACCACAGTACGTGCGCAGAGAGGACGAACCCCACAAACAATAAAATGGAGAGAGAACTAAAAGACCATGTGATTTTCCCATCTGCTAGCGTAGCCTACAATGGCAACAGTAATATGCAGAGAATAGCCAGTACATTTTCATGATCCATATGCCGGAGAAGTTTTATTTCGCGTAGTGTTCGCTTCGCGTCAATTCTGTTGTCAAAGGCATTTCCAATCTTTTTGACCGCCACCTCTTCGCCCGTAACCGAATCTTTAAGTGCACTGCATAGGAAAAAAATGATTCAGTCCAAGCTCCTAAGATATTGTCAGGGGGTGCAGAATACATAAGACACAAACTAAACCGCAGCGTTACTGATCAGTCTCATTCAAAGAGAAGATATTTCCTCACCAAAATTAACCTTAAAAAAGTAACGACGAACTTCTTTTTAATGAAATACTAGCAGATATTGGATAAACTAATTATACGAAGGCATAAAACATTAATTTATGGCTCATTACTAAGACGAGCATAATGTCCAATGCTGAGGAACGTAAGAGCTTCGGCGTTTTAAGTTCAGAAATGCTGCTGTTGATACATACACATGTCTAGTTGGGGGATTCAATACTACGCTGTACAACTTTAAGGGAAATATCAAAAAGATTCTGCACATAAAGTAAAGATTGAGATTGGAGCATCCTGCAATATCGACACACGAATATAGGCAGGAGACACGAAAGCTTTGAGCTTAAGAGGAAGAATCTCTAACCAGACAATGCCATAAGCTCCGCGACCGATCGGCCGAATTGGTGGCTTGTACCGATTGGGAACTTCGAAATCGGTTCCTGCCACACTGTAATTGACATACTCGCCTCCATAGGTTGGAACTCCTACGGGTCCACTGTTATCCTCCATGTCGAAACTGCGCTCTTCAGGTGATTCTGAGGATATAGAGGAATGAAATCTAGGTATTACTACTCTTTCAAAAAAGAACACCAAAATGGCATAAGCTCCACCACATCTCGCTACAAGATATAAGCAATACTTTCACTGCACAAGCGTAGAAAATCTTCATACGTCCCCTTCCGAAATTAGTTCCCCATAGAACATCAGTCCAGATAGGCGTCCACATGAAATACAGGACGCGGTCTATTGTAAACTGTCGGCTTATTTCTACATATTCTGACACTTTAATAAAACGGAGAAATTCGACCATGGATAGCACATCAAATCATGGTCAAAACCCTCTCAATGCCCATTCGATTGATGAATCTAAAATTTCTTTCGTTGAGAGAGCCAAAACCTGTAATCTGCTACTTTAACTACACCAAAGAACAATCAATGCTTGAATAATTGTTAATCTCATGTTGCTAGTTAATCATATCGCGATCCTCAATCTAACTTCAAATTGTTGCCGTCCTAAGACCGTACAGTTTTCCACAATTTGAAATACTTTAAGTCCAACACTGCAAACAGCAGCAGCCGCGAAGACAATAGCCAGATAAAGACACTACAAAACCACCTTCAAATTCCTCGCGAGACGCAATAGACTTGCACGCACTATCAAGTAGAAAATACTTGCGACGGAAGAGACATACTTGAGAACACAATATCCTTACCAAACAGGACCAGAACTGATACTCAATGCCGCCGCAACTCCAGAGATACACTATCGGTCACTAGCCTCCGTATCCCCCTTCCATGTCCAATTTGCACGAAAACAAACACCGGATGTCTCCTTGAAAAACGATCAAGCATGAAGTCAAGCTAGACTGAGTACCTAACCACAACTTTCCCTCTCTTAAAACCTCTCCCAGTCCAAATTCTAGCAAGTGACAACAAAATCCGTCAGACATCCCACGCAGGCGCAACCGTTTCACACCGTCACCAATACTCACACGCCATCGCTGAAGTGCAAGAAGACTTTTACCTCCACCGCAAGCCAGATCGAGCTCCAAAATTACCGACAATACGCGTCCCGCACCAAGATCTCTGTCACTTCGCGCACGAAAACTAATTCGACAGCACACGTTCTGGCTGGTGGATGTCCGGCGAGAAGCCGCGAAGCAAATAAAATATGACCATGGCGCGAATTCCGTGGAGCCAAGTCAAAAGAAACAAGCTCGTGCTAAGCTAGAAAGATTCCGAGGATACTGACGGCTATGGCGATGGCGTAGGCTCTCTGGCCTGCCACTTGCCGTGCGCACTGCGAAAGAAGATATTCTGAGTCCTCTGGAGTGTGAACAGGGATATTCTGATCCCTTTGACCCTTTTCACACGGACATTCTGGATATTGTAGTGTAGAATTCCCAGTCAATCCAGTTCGTATTCAAGCAGCTGCACTGTGGTTGTGAGGAATTTGCTGAGGAAGGAGCGCCCAAACCCTAAAACCTCCCACACCCATTATTTCACCTCAAATTCGCACTTGAGTTTTCAAATTGCTCTCCACGAGGGTTGTGGCAGACTCTTGTAAAGGCATAATCTAGCTCTGAAGTTGTAGTCACTCACACCCAATGAGGACCGCCCCAAGCAAGTCATCTATCTTTACAAAATTTAGGGTTCACGATGCGACCCCAAAATCACAACCTCTTTTGATCAACAAATTTTGATCATACAAGTTTTCAATCCATCCTAATCACTTGAAGAAGCTCACTTGCAATTTTAGTGCCAATGTTTTCCAGAATGTGCCAATTCGAAGAGACTAAGCACCGTGACCACTAAGAGCTGCTCAACACTGGGAAAAATTTCAGATAGAAACTGCGGGCTACCCACCATTGGCTGTTCACACACACAGACGGTGTCACTAACTTCACAATTTTTTGGTAGGAACCATCAATTCAGAGAAGGCATCGTAACTCACAAGGTCAATGCAATGGATGCAGGGCTTTGTTTTTGGACTAGTGTCCCCTGTGCTGGCTTCACTGCACAGGCCAGATTTTGGAGGGCCAGATTCAAATTGGTCAGATTCTGACAGATCTGGCGAAATTTCGCCAGAAAAAAAAGCCCTGAATGGATGTATCACCTTCAGAAGGTAAGATTAGTAAGACTGACATAAATGCCGAGAATCCAGGCAATATGGAGCCAATTTGAGTGCAAAAAGGATCGACAAAATGCTCGCACTATGCTGAATCAAGAACTTTCCACTATGGAGTTGCCCTACCTTACAAGTGCATTAGTAAGGACTCCTTAACAATTCATCATAGAAGCGGTACAACATACGTATACAATTTTCGAATACACTCGAACTACCGTAATGTGACTACTCGGAAAAAAATCTTAGTAAACTTCAAATACTACCAGTGGGCTACAGTCTATGGTAGTGGCAAGTGTGCTAGATATTCCGGAACGTCATTGAAGAGAGGGCCAGATGAAAGAGGTCTTCAGCAGTAAATTGCAGTAACCAACATGTTAGTCTCAGGTGGACCAAATCCCAGCGGAAAATGACGATTTGAGAACAGTTGCTTGTCGAAAGAGAATTGAATCGCTGAACATTTCTTATTAAGGAAATACTTCGGAGCATCTCCGTCACATTCAGAGCTTTACACCTAAACCAGCTGGCTCGGACTGGGTGACCTAGTTGGAGACAGTCTGGATCCTTTTTTCTGGTCGTCTGAAAGAATTAGCTCAGGCACAAAACAACGCAAAAAAAGACTCACGTGGCATTTCTCACTAATCTATTTGCTTCACCTGGCCTAAAAGGAGCTTGTAAACTCTCCAAAAATCTCAACCCACATCAATGACAATATCACGAGAGCACAACACATTATAATCAAACTAAAGACCTTTGCTTCTCAAAAACGCCTCCTGTGTTGGCTCCCGTCCCAAAAACTCCCGCACAATGACTGCAGCATCTTTGGTAGCTCCAGGAGCAAGAACCTGGCATAACGAATTACGTCAACAAGTCTCAAGTTAAAACCTCTACCAGAGAATGTTTTGATTAATGTCCCTTATTGCTGCAAATGGACGGTCTAAGACATAAGAACATTCTTCAGTGGTGGCATGGTACCTTGCGAGAACAGTGTCGACTAAGAGTTGTTCAGACCAAAGTCATTCCAAATCAGAGCTAATCAAGCAAAATGAAAGCTTGAACATACTCACATGCGAAGACAAGGGCTCAGAGGCTTACGGAGATCTCAATTGTTCAAACTGAGCTCAAGTTTGCAAAACAAGGTGCAAGGGAATCTTTTCATGCCCATTCTAAGGGTGATCAACAAGGTTTCCTCAGAATGTTATGGTTATCTAACAAGCATCCTCCTTGCATAACCAAATCTAAAAGAAGGAAAAGTGCAGACGCAAGCAAAGGTTAGTACCTTGTCTCGATACTCCCTGCCGGCGACCTTGCTAAGGACGTTGCCCTTGAACTTGGTTTCAAACATATCCGCAGAGAAGACCTGCGTCCAACAAGATAAGGCTTCGTTTTCGTACCATCCAAACTACTTCGAAAAGTTCACAACACATTCCACAATACGCATGCAGCAAAAGATTCATCATACATCACTCAGATTGATCGTACTACATACTGAGTCAACCTTCACAAGCACCAATTCAAACTCAAGGTAAAACTTGAACTGGATATTGCAAGTAGAACATACAAACGAGAGAAGACATCCTGAAGGCTTCAAGCGACTAACAGACCTCTTCAGAAATACAAAACCTCAGCAAGGTCCAAAAAAGAAGATATGCCAATCCCATCGTCCAACCGAAGGATTGGAGTGACAAAAAGTAGCGTTTTTTACCTCACTCCAAAGATAACCATAGTATGCAGCATCGTAACCACCCGCCATATGACCAAATGAGGCACTGAAATTAGTACCCTCCAGCATAGGGATTCCCTCCATCACCTGCTTCCGAAGTAGCAGTTAATGGATGAACTTTCAGGTAATAATAGAGAGAGATTCATGGATAATAAATCCTAGATGACAACACAGTAGATTATGCTGGTATCCCAAATCTCTAAAGACAGATGAATGTAGGAAGTTGAAACCTTGGGTGTCAGGTCTTTGATAATGACAGCTGTGTCTGCTTTGTCTCGCATGTGTATGGACTGGTCAAAAAGTCCTGAAGATCTCGCACAAGAAAAGATCAGGAGGCACTAAAAAACCAACGATATTTGCCTGGCTGTCAAGTGTGCAACGAAAACAAGTATGAACCTGCCAGATAAACATCCTGTGATCCTCAAATAGTGAAAATGATAATGACGTCAAAACTTTGCATAAGGAAAAGAACGGAATGTATCTACCAAACAGTAGTTGCCGTTTGGTGAGAAGACCGGCGTATGCACGCTTTTTCTTCATCAAAGCTTCACATATGTCCTGTGGTAAAAGGTGGTCCGCATCCTGCGAAAATGTTCCAACATACGAGCACTTCATATATAACGGCGAAGAATTTTGAAGGGTTCAGAAAGAAAAAAAGAGCTCGCACAGAACAAACGGGAGAATCGATTCCCTGGTGAACTGTTTACCTTGACTAACAGCACCAAGTGAATAGACAGGAAAAATCTACCTTGTAATGACCACTCATCATCTTCAAAGAAACACTTTCCAAGCACCTGCAAATAAACAAAGCCATACAATTCGCATTCATATAAGTACTGTGGAAAAGAAGTGTAGAACCATGACACTGAGATGGAGATAGGACCACTTGAAGAAAACCAAAACAACCATAGAAGGAGCACACGTAAAGTACTCTACCAGTTCTCGAGCATCTGGCTGGGAGCCTCCACAAAATCTTCTTCAACACTCAATCCTGAGAACTTTGCAAACGATGCACGGCTGCAGATATGATGCATCTGCAAACAAGGAACGCAGGGAAAGATAGCCCATCAATAAGGACTAGATGGAATACCGAAATAACAGGTAACACTCGCCACGTATGCAAATCAGAGAAGTAACAGCTGGATGCTTACCACATGTCCGAACTCATGAAAAAATGTCCCAACCTCGGCATGCCCCAGCAATGAGGGTTTCTCTGCTGTGGGCTTGGTAAAATTCGCCAACATCGCTGCCACCGGAAGCTGCATCAGAAGGCAGGAAGCGGTGAACTACAGAAAAGAATCACAGTGCCTAGAGAGAAGAGTTCTAGCTACCATTCTATAAAAATTCTATTGTATTCTTGGTGAAATTCTCCACTGAAAAACTTGCTATTTCAATTGAAAGAGCAGAATGTAGAGTAGTACCTGACGAGTGCCGTCTTTCTGGACACACCCTGGCTGCAGCGAGCACACACATGCATGCGTGTATTTCCCATCCCTGACCCAGATTGGCAAAGATTACAGGAAGACATTTGGCTAGCTTTCAAAGCTTGATATTTACAATTTCATAGTCTTCAAAAGAAACAGACTGAAACAAAAAAAGACTCCCTTAACATCATGAAAGGCCAGCCATTATTTCAAGCCTGAAGAAACATTTCAAGTATCCTTCACCTACCGAGGGTGCAGGTCAAGATAAAAGTAACCCATGCGTTCTCCTGTCTCTGCATCAGTAACGGCATACTGCTGAACTGCTGGATGCCACACAATGGGCTTTGCAACCTCCTTAAATGACAAACCTGCAGACACACGACTGTCAACACTTAGAAAACCAGGATTTAGCTGAAAGAAAGTATCAGAATTACTGCGATATCACATAAGATACTCAGACATCTCGAATCGGTGGATTCAAAGATGAAAAACAATAAGAAACATAATATGGACCAATCTGACCAAGACAACCAAGGCGGTTGTGTGCTGAGTTTTAGATACTCATTCTCACAGCAAGATAGAGAGACAATGAATCAATCACAAGATGAGCATCGAACCTAACAAGTCTTGGTAAATCTGAAGCAGGCCAGCTGTGACGACATTCAAAGGGAAGTACTCCTTTACTGTCTCATAGTCTACTTTAAACTCCAACTCTTCAGCTTTTCGAATGTAGTACCTAAAATCTTGAAAACCAAAAGGTTCATCACCTTCCTCCTCCAGCTGCACAGAGGTAATATGCACATAAATCGATAAGTGGAGGTAATACAGCATTGTCCCCTAGTCACAATTCTAGACATCAAGATATGCTGAAAATGTTCTCTACCTAAAGTATGCAAACCACTTGCATGCGCTGAAGAGCCACAGAAGCAGTGCCTTATTTCACATCTCAATGATGAGCTTACACCAGCACGCTGACAAGGAAATACCTTCATGGCTTCTAGCTTTGCAAGCTCCTTGTTGGCAAGAGGGGAAATCTTGTTGGATATGTTCTCCAGGAAACTTTTCACCTAAACAAGAAAACCCAACATTAACATGTCATGACTAATGCATGCACGAATCAGCCGTAGTCTAATTCTTCTATGTGGATTGCCATAAAACATTCAATAAGCAAAAGTAAAACAAGAAAGGGGAATATTACCTTCTCAGGAGACTTGGCCATGCGCGTAGCCATTGCATACTCAGCGTGATTCCTGTGACCTAGCAACTGTGCCATTGCATTTCTCATCGCTACCTGGTAGAAACACAAAGCAAGTGACCAAGACCAACTACTTAAATAACTTGCCTAATAGTCCCAGACCAGGTGAAATGAACGGTACAATGTAGTTCCTCAGACAAAGCACTTACCACTTTCTCCAAAATTGTCACATTCTCGTCCATACAACGCTGATCATAGGCAATTGCCACAGCCTTCCTTGTACTTCCCACCTGCCAAATGTAGATCTTGCAGCCTTAGCGACCAGATAACAATGATAAAAATATCTGGAGTTCGAACACAATAATAACGCCTAGATATACAAGAGAAAACAGCATCTTTAAGCATATGTAGCTCCCATGTCAGACAGTGTAGGCTTAACCGCAAATCATAAGCAGGGTCAATAAACTTCAGAATGATGGGCATTACAACACAAAGTTACCATTATGAAGCTTGTATCCAGCTTCTTTACGTTCATTGGTAAGTCTATGTCATCCATCAGAACAGACTCACTTCTGGAGTTGGCACTGGCAATACCTTACATCGCTCCATAATAGGAAAGTAATGAGGATACTTCAGGTTGATCTCCAGCTTGCCTTCGCTATCACGAGTAAGTTCCTGAAGAGAGGAGGCACGAAAAAAAAGGATATTAAAAACCAACAGAAACTCACAAACCAACGAAGACGATCCAAGCAAGAATACCGGTAACGGCCCAATAAAGACATGATATCCAACAAAGTTACGACGCTGGCTCAGTGCTTGCAACTTTCAAGTCTTACAGAAGTACCAAGCAAGATTAGATTCTTCCAGAATTACGACCTTAATGAAGTCCGCAGGTAATCCTGCTAGCTCACTTTCAGTGAAGTAGAGGCGTAGGTTCTCTTCATTCATGTTCTGCTGAAATTCGATGCACAGCTCGCCAATGGTGGTCTTCAAAAACTCGACCTTCTTCCTTACGTCTGCAGATAGATTCAAACCCAATCTCTCGTAATCTCTGACCTGCAACAAGCGATAGGCATAAGAGCGTCTTCACTAGCGAGCGATCAACATCAAAATTAAGCAACTACATGGTTGTTCTTGGAACACCCTACGCCACCACTAAAATCAAACTAACATAAACTGAAAATACTAAACCCTGTTGGCCTTCAATTAGCAAGATGCAAGTAAACAGGACTTGGCTAAATGTTGATGGCCACTGATCTATGCTGTTGTCTAATGTCACTTACAGTGGTGTACAACCTCCCACTTCGAAATTGCATTAGAAATTCATACAAAGTGATAAAAATTGGATCTCAACTGATTGGGCTCTCGTACTCAAGTGATCTCTCCAGAGCTCCATAGTGAACTCCCAAAAATCACACTCATATCACCTAAAATGCTTATAATGACGCAAATTGTACCCTCTATCAAGAACCTAACAGCCACCCATAAGCAAACGGTATTTTCCCAAATTTCGGAAAAGGAAAGGAAAGGCACTCACCAAATGGTCCACAAAGCGCTGGGCTTGAGGGCTCAAAGGGGCCTTCTTCTCAGCGAAAGCCTTCACAACAAGGTAAACATCTTCGCGCATACTGCACATGGCTGCAAATAGTAAGAGATCCCATTACACGAACATATTATAACTTGACATGTGTACAATAAAACACGTAAAGAGTATCATACAACATTCAAGACACAGTAGACTGCAAACTTAATATTGAAATACACTTTACACTACCTGCACTTTACATTGTAGGCATCAATTCTCTTCTCCGCCTCAGAACTGGCATCCCGAACTTCCTTCGAAGTCGACACCAGGGCAGGAAACACACAGCTTTGAACCAATGCAGACTCCTCGGCCTCTAGATTGGCCAATGGCGCAATCACATTCTCATAATTCACCTGGAAAAACAACGATTAAAAAACTAACCTCGTTAACAATAGGTCAAGGACCTGGAACGCGGGTTTAAATTTGCATTCTGTGAAACACGAAGAAATCACCATCGTTTCACAATGCAGTGACCTCAGATTGAGGTGGAAGCATACTTGGTCGATTGGAACAGCAGCAACGGCGTCATGAACACTCGTCGATGTCGATATTACTTGCTCTGCTAATCTCAAAATATCCGACGCCGATAATTTGAGACGAACCTTAATCCCATCCGAAACATCTGCCCGGCACCCCAAAACTTCAGTCTTTCCGAATCCCCAATCAACAATACAAAAATTCAGCCAATTTCGAAAATCACCCCAGCATTCTTGCTTTCTACCAAACTCTCGGAAAATCAAAACTACAACAACACTACTCTCTTGAACACCAGCAATGACCCGCAACTCGCTAAATTATACTCCAAAAATGATGCGCCACATTCCTAAACCCCTGATCCACTGAAATTCAACCACGAAAACGCAGGAATTGTCTCATCTCGACCACCCCAATTCAAGATCCCCCAAATCCAAGCCCCACAGTCCAATCTGGGCAGAACCCAACACGAAGACACACCAGAATGACTGCGCCGCAGCATGCCCAGGACGACGCGAGCCGTGACGGCGAGGCCGGCAGCTGTGACGCCGACGACGGCAATGTCCTTGCGTCGCACCATGGCGCCCGATCCCACGATCCGCTCCTCCTCAAGAGCGATGACACGACTTCGTAATTAATGTGGGTGGCCTGGAGAAGTTCCCAGAGAGACCACAAAGAGCAGGAAAATCTGAAGCGAGTTCTTGTCGCTGTTGTTAGTAACTTCTTGTTGTTGTGGCTGCAGAGTGAGCGAGGAGGCGTGAAGATGGTGCAAGGGCAGCTAACTTAGAGGAGGTGCTACCGTGGTCAGAACCGACCTCCGCGAAAGCTGAGCATTGCCTCTTCTCGTTGGGACTTGTGGGGATGGATATGGAGTATCCTGGCTGTCTGCAATGTTGGTCAGTATGTTACGCAAGGTTAGCAAGCATGTGTTGTTTTTCTTGTTTCAAGTGCGCTGAAGTTCAGGGGTATGCGATTGCCCTAACTTCAGAACTACGACATTCTCTACTACTGTTGTGACTGAGCCAGTTGCCATTGCCTCCCCGGATACGACATTCCCTACAGTTGTGACTTAGCCGGTTGCCATTGCCTCCCCGGATCTCCAGCAACTGGAGGGGGGCCGGATTGCCGGAAAGTCCATCGGAGCTCCTGCTTGGACAGGAGCTTTCCGTTATTATTATTAGCCAGGACCTGTACCCCAGTCAGTACATCTGCCCTTTACTATTCCGGTCGTTACCTCTGAACCTGTCCGGAAGGACCCCTACTTTGTATTCAAAGTCATGTGGGAATTTTTATCCACGTGTCGTGCAATGCAGCCTTCAGTAACAACTAATGAGCACTTAACTTCGCCATACCTACAGTAGAACTACCCATTACCAATCATATAAGCATTCTGTGCATGATCTGGAGTAGTAGAAGGCAATGTAAATTTTTGCCCTGGAGAGAGATAGAAATGATGGGCATTGTTAAATTTTCATTTGTTTGTTTCCTTAACCCATAACCCCTAAGCCTCCAGACCATTTCCCCGAATTCCAGACTGCACAGACCCAAGTCGAGAGAATGAGGAGCCACAAACGGGCTGGTGACTGTGGAAATCAGCCATTTTGAAACCGTGTGACATCATCTACTTTAAAAAAAACAAAAATATCCATTGGAGGTCAAAGGATATTGTAGAAGATTTTCCCTTTCCACCCCTAATTCCAAGAATGAATAGTTGCAGTTTTGTCCTACACGGGAAAATTCCTTGTCATCTCTCACACACAAAATGTCCTAGTCTAAGTTTAAGGGTTAAATTGTCATGAATTTTAGAAGCCCAAATTTTGCCTACACCCGTCCCCAACACATAGATTTTTCCATCACTATTCATCTAAAGACTAATTTGTCTCTCGAAATAAAGCACATGTGTCATAACAGGGATGGCTAGAAGATGGTTGGAAACCAAGAAACTAATGGTTAAAGTAGAAGCATCCAAGTGTAATAAGAGTCGTTCACAGACACCTAAAAAATGACCTAAATCCAAACGCTTGTGGACCCAAAGTGGACAAGTGGGGTTCCAAGAAGTTTTCACTCTTCCAAGAAGTAACCAATCACCCACACTTGATCCAAGTTCAGAGAGTGTTGCTTTTGGGTGTTTCCATGCCCATTTTGGTGTTAGTCTAGTATCATCAGTAGGTGCATCTACAAAGTACTTTTCAAAAATTCATATAATATTCATACAAGTTTAGAAGAATACAAAACCCATTTTGTTGGTTTTCTAAACCATTTCCTAACACATGCACATCATTTTTTCTTGTGTGCACCCTCCATATCAAGAGATCCAAAACAAGTGTTGCATTTAGGTCCTTCTACCTTAGTTATCAGTCATCTATCTGTTGAATTTCCCGTTACCTATATTTTGTCCATGGGGCCTCCTTGATAATGGGTGGTTCTACCATAATGAAGTCATGGGCAACTCAACAAAGCGCCCAAGACGGTAGCTTCTTCCTTTTGTTTTTTGCTTAAAAATAATGGTCTCCAATCCAGTGTGTGTTTTTTGGGCGAAATTTTGCCAAATCTGTCACAATCTGACCACTGTGAATCTGTCCCTCCAAAATCTGGCCTGTGCAGTGAAGCCAACACAGGGGACACTACTCCAAACAAAAACCCTGCTCCAGTCGACCCTCCAGGCCTGTTTTGGCATAAAACACACAGACTGGAGGGCTGGCTGGAGGCCCCGGGCCTAAACCGCATGCACTGGAAACATCTCGGAGGCTCTGGAAGCCCCTTGTAAGCTAAGTTTAGTTGGCTCTTCTCTTCCGCCCGTCAGCTAAAGCTCAGTGCGAGCTTGGCTTGCTCACGGCAGATCGTTTGCCGGTCCCACTGGAGCACCCAATGCACTACAGGTGACACTAAATAGGGAAATTAGATTGGTATGTTCATACTTGGTGTTAAAGAGTGTTGTTGCTGAGGGTCTTTGGAACGAACTTAGACCTACTTTTGAACTAGATTCATGTTGCAAACAACACCCCTAACACCAAGTGCAAACATACCATTAGTTACTTTACTTTACAAGCCATCAAAGACAGTAAACACTAGTGTGCCTTGTGCCATTGCCACAATCAAAATCAAAATCAAAGTATTTTTCTATATTTTTTATTCATAAAAAATTCAAAATTCAATAACTTTCACACCGTAAGGCCAAACGTCGTGAAACAAAGCCCGTGCACCCTTCCTCCCCGAGGGCTTTTCAATTGTACAAAGAACTTGACCAGGGGACGCAAGGTCTAGGAGATCTCAACATAACAAAACAAACAAACATTCTATCTTATAAATATTGATACAAATATTTTCATTTGCACACATGGAAGTTTATGAGTCCTAATTACAACAACACCGAATTCAAAAGTAGTGCATTCTCACACAATACCAATAAATATTGGTATAGTGTCAAATGTCGAGAAATTAATGTGGGGCAACCTAATTTCTCTATTTTACTGTAGAAAATAGGGTGTGTGTTCACTGGCGTTAAGAACGAACAAGTTCTCGTGCATTGAAGCAACATTTCCCGTGCACAATTGGCTACTTTAGCCTCATTTTATGAGGCCTTGCAAATTTTGCAAACCAATTCATCCCCCAATTAGCCCGAATTGATCCCACTTAATCTTAACCCCTAAATGCCCAAGCCTTTCCAAGTGTGTTTTGACTTTGAAAAAAGAGCATAGGCTTATAGTTATTTTCAATGGAAAAAAAAATGTTTTTTTTCAAAATCTAACCATATGGATGTCCAAAGAGCTTGCTTATTAGTATGCACACCAATACTGGGAATAAAATTGCATAGAAGTTTTGAGATTATAAGAAGAAAAATGTACAATTTCTTTTTTTTGAATGTTGCCCATCTCCATAATGTTTCAAAAATGTGTGTATAAGATTTTTTGGGGATTGGAGGTGACATGACCAACTAAAAATTGTATTAGCATGCTAAAATGCACTTCCCAAAACCTTAAGTTCAAATGAAGAGCTATCAAACTCATTCCTCAATCCACCTTGCAATTGTTGAAATGCAAATTTTTTTTGTAAGTGGAAATCGCAATTAACTCCAAATCAACATTTGCAATTTTCAATGGTGAATATCATGAAAACACTTGACTCTTTCCATTGGGACCATTTTCAAAGCAAAAAGAAAAGAACCATTTTTTAGATCTCAAATCAATTGAAATTGGCAAGCTTTGCTCAAAGCCAAGAAATCAAGTAAAGTTTGCAAGCTTTACTCTTCCACTAAAATACATATATGCCTTTGAGGACCTCTCAAAAATCAAATATTTACCTTTTTCAGTGAAAAATAAAAAATTTCAGTAGTTAACCTTTGAAACTGCCCGTAAATGTTTTTAACCAATCATAGGAATTTACCTACCCATCTCCAAATGAGCCTAAAATTTTAGATCGACCATATATGGTTAGTTGGGGGTTAACAATCAAAGAAGGGTCCCACTTGAGCACCAAAGCCATGAAGGGCATGGCAAGAGGGAGAAAAAGTTGGCCCTTCTCTTTAGAACCCTACGAAACAAACTTCCAGAAATTATAAATTGAATTAATCTTGTAACCAGATGAACCCAAACAATGGATGACTTCATTGTTTACTATAGAAAAAGATAATGCACTTCTTGATTTAATAATTGGAGAATTTTGGTGAATACATTAGTCAAGGGCAACCACATACAATGGAGTCATCCATTGGACCACTATGGTCTACAACATCCTTACAAAACTAATGAATGGAAATTCAACTCATACAAAAAGGGTTTCACATGGGGCCTAATGAATTTGACCCCAAACTATAGTAGGGCCCCCCTATACTAAACAAAATTATCCTGTGTGGCTCTTCAACCAAGTCCAATCGTTGAATTAACAAAAAAGTCCCTCCCAAGTATCAAGCAACACATCATGCCATCCCGAAACAGGGGGACCACTAACAAATAAAGAATATTATATGGACTTGAAGCTAGTAGTTGTTTAGAGTATTAAATTATATAGGTTGATTGGACGTAGGGCTTAGGATATGTTGCAAGAAGGCTTAAAGCTCTACATTGAACGCAATATTCATCAAAACCTTGCGCAAGATATTGCTCATCCATTGATGATGCTCTAATATTTTAATTCTTAATCCTAAAATACTCATGATGATGAATATGAATGGTCAAACAAGCCTTGAATGTGAATGGATCATTTTCATCCAAATTTATTATAGAGAATTATTTGAATGTATATATGCTTCACTTGATGGTGGAAAGCCATTACAAGAGATAGGGGTGTTTATAGTAAAATTTTACTAAAAACACCCCTTTTAGGTCACTATTTATAGGACTATATTACTAGGACAATAATTAAAACATCTCTTTCTCTTGCAGTGAGCCCATCATTGAGGAACTACAAAAAAAATTAGAGAAGAAAATGCTAAATTCACAAATTATAAAACTTCAAATGTTTTTTTAGTGTATTTGGAAAATTCCTACTTCCTTGTTCTTCGTCTGAAATTCACCCATTAAATTGAACTTTTTTGAATTCAATTTTAGCTACACTAAATAGTGAAATTAGGTTGCCTTAACAATTAGATTGACTTACCTCCCAAAAGGTACTTTACAAGCCATCAAAGTCAACAAAAATTTCACATATATTTTCATCTGTACAAATGAAAGTTCATGAGTTCCAATTTCAACAACACCTAATTCAAAAGTAGCACATTCTTGTAATATAATACTAAATATTTATATAGTGTGGGGCAACCTAATTTCACTATTCAGTGTAGTGAAATGAAACTTACTAAGTTTAGATTCTCATCCAATTTGAAATTTTGGAAAATCACCATTATTTCATTTATTTCTATTACCATTTAAAGTTTTGGCCATTTACCATAATCTATTTATTTTCTAATTATAGTATTACACCAAATTGTTCCAAGTCATAATGTACCTAGATGGTAAAACTTTAAGATTTTTTAAGCTCATTTTGTATTTGACATGAGTTATATTCACTTTTTCTCCAAAAGTTCATTATTATTTCAAATTTTCTAAATAGGTAGTTTGAATAATTTCAATAATTAGTCATGTAGAACAATGAATTAAAATTGGTTGAAATGGAGCATGGACACTAGAAGGATAAATAAATGTCATATGCAAATTTGTTGGTTTCATAAATCTTATTAATTTTCCAAGAAAGCATGTGAAGTTGATATGATAGTTAACTTTGTATTTTTGTTGAATTTGAAGAACAAAAATTGAATCTCAAATCATTGTTATAAGACATCAAGAAAGGCAAACAACTTGGTATAGGACTTGACAGAATCCTACAAAGGTGGGGAAGAGACCTTGCAAAGCAGGAGATGGGATTACCAATGTTACATCTACTCAATCAACAATCCAAACTACCTCTAGAAAATGCATGTTGGTATTGACTATTGTAGTAAATAAAAAAGTAACTAAAAGAATCAAGTCTTTTTCTTTGAACCCTATGAACCATCCACCAACACTAGCATTCATTATAATTGTAGGGAGAATCATTTTCAACTAAGAGCGTTCTTAGTTGAAGAATAACAATAATGACTCTATATTACAAATTAGTGTGGATGAAGAGTCTAATGACATTAGTACTATACAAGTTAAATTCAATTAGTGCAAGAGTTTTTCATACCAATTTGAATGAATGTTGAATGAATGTAATTGAATTAGTGGAAACATTTTGATGCCTTATGGATGAAAGTTAAATGAATATGAAAGAGAATGAAATTTAGATGAAAGTAGGATGAAAATTGAATAAAAATCATATTATATGGGAAGGTATGAAAATAATCTGGTTTATGTAAATATTTAAATATTGTGAATTGCTAAATTTGTACACCTTACAAATTTGTGTATTCTCTAATTAATAAGAGTTAGTTTATTACTATAGTGCATTTACATTGTTTTAGTAACAAAAAATTTGGCTAATTAGTCAATGGATTTTGCACTCAAAAAAGACCACACACAGTTTGAAATGGTTTTATGTTGCATTTGTTTTTATTACTATTACAAATTACACTAAAACTAGCATTGCTTTAGCTAAAGTGATTTGATCCAAACCCATTTCAATCCATACACAGTGGTTTTTTAATATTGTAGTAATAATGTTAAATTGGAAATCATATTCATAAGTGGTGCTTTTTATATATTAACTTTCAATCAGGTATCTATTATCTAAAATACCTCTATTTACCTATAGAGAATAATGCATTTATCCTTTAACCCCTAATCATCTAGATTCATGTCAAGAATTAATGATTTGAGAAAAATCATTATAAAGTTCAATTTGGAAGCATATTTTGGAATTAATTTTGCAAGTAGAAATTGGAGATTTCAATTTGTAAATTCCATTGATATGGTTAGATTCACCAATGCTATCACCAATCTTTTATTATAAATTTTAAAATAGAATTCCAAAATTCCTTCAAAATTCAATTACAAGCAAAATATTATCATTTTTTGATTGAAATTTGTTGGAATGGATTTGAAATGAGGTTCTCTTGATATGGTGATTTTTTGAAAATTTTGTGTTCTTAAAATCTATGACCTCATTTTGGCAAATCCAAATTTGAACTAAAGTCAAAGCATTTTGACCACTTGACATACTTGCACATTTGTAATTTTAGAAAAATAAAGAAAAATATGTACTCTAGTGAAACTAAATCCAACCCTTAGATAGGACAACAACTTGATAAAGTATCTCCACAAATTAGAATAACTTTCATTCCAATAGTTGGGAAGATGAAACTCAAGTATTTATCTGTTCATCATTTAGAAAATGGAAGTTGGCGTGCTTAGGGGTAAAACACTAGAGGTAGTCCAGATTTCTAAAATTGTAAAGATGTATTATAAAATACAACTTAGGATAATAATTGAATGACAACATTCAAATAAAAATGGTAGAATATCATCCACAAATCAAATCCAAATGGTTTGATCAACTACTACTAATGTTTTTCTATAATATTTGACACAGAAAATTGAAAATTCCTTGAAAGTTTGATTATGGATTGAATACTTGAAATTTCCACAATTTTCTTTTCCTTTAAGTTCAAATTTCTAAAATTATGATTATGGTAATTACTTTAAGTTTTAATTTTATTTATTTATTCATGTCGTACTTGAAGGGCGATTTTTTTTTTGACAAAGTGAGAGAAAATTTGATTGCCAAGAATAGTCAAAAATAGCCAAAAGTAATTTGGTAGCTAACAAAAAGTAAGATTATTAGATAAAATTCTTTAAAACTGGTAGCTTTGAACTCATAATTATTTTATTGGCAAATTGAAAGATTGACCCCTAAATGTCTAGATTCATCTCCAGAATTGACAATTTGAGAAAAATCATTATAAAGTGCTATTTGGAAGCATATTTTGGAATTGGTATAGAAACAAAAGCTGTAGATTTTGATTTGTAGATTCTATCTATATGGTTAGATTCACCAATGATACCACCAATTTTTTTCTATAAATTTTGAAAGAGAAATTCCAAAATTCCTTCAAAATTCAATTACAAGTAAAATATTATCATTTTTTGAGTAAAATTTCTTGTAATGGATTTGAAATTAGGTTCTTTCCACATGGTGATTTTTTGAAATTTTTGTGTTCTTCCTATCTATGACCTCATTTTGGCAAATCCAATTTGGAACTAGAGTCAATGCAATTTGACCACTTGACAAACTTCCACATGGGTAATTTTAGAGAAATATGTATTCTAGTAACACCAAATCCAACCCTTAGATAAGAAAAGAACTTGATAAAGTATCTCCACAAATTAGAATAACTTTCATTTAAGTAGTTAGGAGGATGAAATTTGAGATTCAATTTGTTCATCGTCCAAAAAATGGACGTCAGAGTGTTTAGGGGTTAAAGTACAAATATGTAGATGGAAATTGATTTCCATCTAGAAGTAATTGCTACACTTGTAGTCACAATGGAAAAAAATATTTAAAAAAATAGAAGTCAAAATTTCTAAAATATTTTTAATAAGATTTGATTTTGAATGAAGAAAGGATCTTACAAATAAACAATTCAGCACTTTCAAGGCCTCATCAATTTAGGATGGCCAAGGATTATCCTGTGCAACCAAATATTATCACATTATTGAATGAATAGGTGCATTCTTGATTTCTACTATTTTTTTGCACAATTATTCTTCAACCACTATTTGTCTATGCATGTGTTTCAGGGTTAACCTTCAAAAAATTAATATTGGGAAGGAGATGTTGACCTTGACTACTAGATCTTCTACAATGACTTTCAAAATGTTTTATGCATATGCATATAAAAGTTTCAATAATTAATTGAGAAATTAGATTTTTTTTCAACAAACTATAAACTTAAGTATAAAATCTTAGATTCTCTAATAAGTAGAATGAAGATAATTTTTGATAATTTTGTAGTAAAACATTCTTGAATTTTAAAACTTTGTTGAATAGAATAGTAATATCTAGAATATGATCCCAAATATTTATGTGGTTTTTTATAAAGTAATCAAAACATCTAAAATTTTTATACCAAACTTGAAAAGTGTATAAAGTTTTTGATGTTATTTCTTATGATTTTTTTTGGAGATTTTTAGAGTAGATTATAAAATTATCACTATTTGGGGTTAAATTTTAATTAATAATAATAATTCATTCAATGAATTATTAGAACTCATAAAACTTTTATCAAAAAATTCCAAAAATAAATTCTCATATCTTCTTACAAAATGAATCTTAAAGATTTTGTACTCATATTAAAGGAATTCACCAACAAATTTGAGACAAATTTACCATATATCTAAATTTATTACAAAAAATTGAAAAATCATTTTATGCAATTTTGTTACTTGTAACTTATTTTGTCCAAAATTTGTTAAAAATATATAATTTCTCAATTAGTTACGGCAATTTTTGATGTGTATGAAAACTTGAGGCAACTTTGTATTAGTGCCCAAGCCCATTTCCAAGTTAGCTAGTGCAATTTACAAACATAGGGGCAAGCTCAAATGAAAAGATTGATTAAAAAATATGAGGCCACCCCATATTTTAGCACTTGGGCCCATATTTTGGGTGCCAAAATACTATCACTTACTTGATTAGGCGACCATGTGATAGAAAAGAAAATTAGTTGGCTTTCACTATAAAGCCTTTGGACCCAATTTGAGGATCTAGGCACTCCTCATGGTTATTGGTTGATTTTTGTGGTTTTGAAATTGGGCAAACAATTGGGCCTTAATGTAAAATGGCCCATAAAAGTGGGTCTTCTGAAATGCACCACTGACCCATAACCACCATTACCATTTTGTGCATCTCTAAAATCAATTTGAACCTATGTGGGAGAAACAATTTTAGAACCTCTACCCCAAAAGCTTTGACTCTTCGTAATTTTTGCATACAATATCCAAATGTCATGATCTTTGGTTCATAGGATTTTCTTTTCACTTGCCAACAAGAATGCATGAAAATTTGAACAATCTAATAATAGTGACTAGATACAACAACAAAAAGTGGCAAATTTTGGGGGACCCACCTAACATAAGAGCTAATATAGGTAGGGGTTTTTTTGGGGTGGGGTGGGGGTTTGAAGAAGTGTCGAGTGGCAACATGTACAAAAATGATGTAGGCAAATATCTTAGTATTCATCTTTATTTTGGATAGAAATATCTTTTCATTCACATATTTGGATGAGTTTCATTTAAAATTGGCAATTTCATCCGAATTCTTTTCAAAATTTGGAACAACTTGACATCATCACCTAATCTTTCTTCAAATTTTTCCTATAGGCTTAATGCGTCCCAATTCATTAGGAAAAGTTTGAGGTTGAAAGAAGGCCATTAGTTCTCGAATAGCGGGGAACATTGGCTGGATATACTAGATAATTAAAAAAATTTGAAATTCAGCAAACTACAAGGCTTGAAGAGCTTGAAGGGCCTTTAGGGAAAGTCTTAAAAAATATTTAAAAAAATTATTTTTTACAGAATTTTTTCTTTTATTAAAACAAATCCGAAAGTACAAAAGTGAGAAAACAGTTACATATCTTATGTGGCACTAATAGTGCCACATCAGACTGTGATTATTTTATTCATTTTAAATTATTTTAATATATTATTTTTTTAATTATTTAATATTTTGGCTAGTAGTTAGAGGTTTATAGTTTGGAAAAGCAACCCTTAGATAGCCTTCTTTGGACCTCAAACTTTTTCTAAAGTATTTTTGGTGCTTTTAGGTATTTAACCCCTAAGTTCCTAAGCCTTTTCAAGTGTGTTTTGACTATGAAAAAAGAGTTTGGCTTATAGTTATCTCCAATGAATCAAATTGCTTTTTATTCAAAATCTAATTGTATAGATGTTTAAAGAGCTTGCTTATAAGTATGGCTACCAATTTTGAGTGCACAATTGCATAGGAGTTGGGAGTTATAACAAGAGAGATGTACATCTTCTATTTTTAGTATGATGCCCATCCCCACAATGCTTTAGAAATTTGCATATAAATTTTTTGGGGGATTAGAGGCCACATGACCGACTATAAATTGCATTAGCAAACTAAATTGCACTTTCCAAAAACTTAAGTTCAAATGAAAAGATATCAAACTCATTACACAATTCACCTTAGCATTTGTTGAAATGCAATTTTTTCTTTAAATAGAAATCGCAATTAATTCCAAATCAACATTTGCATATTTAAATTTTCAATGGTGAAAATCATGAAAACACTTTACTCTTTCCATTGGGACCATTTTCAAAACAAATGAATAAGTACAATTTTTAGATCTCAAATCAAGTGATATTGGCAAGCTTTGCTCAAAGCTAAGAAATCAAGTAAAATTTGCAAGCTTTATTCTTCCACTAAAATACATATATGCCTTCGAGGACCTCTCAAAAATCAGGTATTTACCATAATCATTGAAAAATAAGAAATTTCAATAGTTAACCTTCAAAACTACCTATAAAATTTTTTTAACTTGTCAAAGAAATTTACCTACCCATCTCCAAATGAGCCTGAAATTTCAGATTGACCATATATGGTTGGTTAAGCAGTTCCGGGTTAAATGCTTTCAAAAAATCTCACTTTGATTGTAACTGATGAATTTTTTTGACACCTGCCAAAGAGAAATTTTAAAATCCTTCAAAATCCTTGGTTCGACCACATTTTTCAATTGGTGGATAGTCGACAATTTTTCTTCAAATTTTTCCTATAGACTTGATGGTCCCCAATTATTTTTTGGGTGCTTTTAGGTATTCAAATGCCTTACAAAATCACCTTGACTGTAATTGTAAGTGATGGATTTTGTTGAAACCCGCTAAAGAGATTTTTTTTCCATTTGTTTCAAAAATAAATAAAAATAAAAATAAAGAGAAATTTAAAAATCCTTTAAAATAGCAGGTTCGGCCCCCCCCCCCTACCCCCTCCCAAGAACAAAGCAAGCTCGCCTGCTTGCTCTGGTCTCCCTTCCAGTAGAATGTGCCCACCTGTCCACTGCTCTTCTCTCTCCTTTTCTTTGATTTTCTTTCTCCATTTTTCCACCGAAGGTATTTTCCCTCGTTGCTGTCTTGGCGTCTGTTTTCCGTCGGATTTCGAGTGCACAGGTGAGGGAGGAGGGAGTCAGTCAGTCGATGTTTTTACCATTTCGGGCGGTTGTGAGTTCAGGATTTCAGGTAGGGATCCCGTGTCGCGAGTCGCTCTTCTTCTTGTGGTGAAATTCCCGGAATTAGTGGTACTGGTTAGGTGTGCGGTGTCCAGAACGGTAGGACTGAAATGCCTGGGCGCGAAGGTAGTTTTGGCAGGCCTTTGCATTTTGAGGATGGGTTTCGCGGTGGGTGGGTTTGCAAAATAGGGCTTCTGTCATGTGTGGAAGCTGTTGTGGTCGAATGTGATGGTGTCACTACGAGACGTCGTCCGGGCGTGCAATTGGGGGCGAATCTTGTGAGTGCTTGGTTGGCCTCAGTGGTCCTCAGTTGGGGTGTTGAAATTTGCTAAGGGGTTGGCAGTGGTGGTGGCCGAGATTTTGTGGCCGGCTGAGCGCATTTGTGTGGTGCATTTGGTTGGACATGGAGAGATTAGGTCTGTTGGAATCTTGCGCATGGGACCATTTTCCGGAACCGTGGTTGAATTAGGCTTGAAATGTTGGTACTGCGGTTGGATTCTGGTTGTGACGGGAGCCTCCCCGCGCTGGCGAGATCCGGTGTTAAGGTTGTTGAATGTGTGTGGTTGGCCGTGATGCAGGAAATTGGCGGTGTTGGCGTAGTGTTATTTACTGGAAACGCTGGTGGTCAGAACTCGTAGGAGGTGGGTGTTTGCTTAGGAAGCCATCGCGGAAGAGTAGCATAGTTGGAATTTGAACACAGGCATACAGGAAACGAAGGAGGTTTGGAGGTTAGATTGCAGTGGAGGACAGCAGGGCAGGAGGGGTCTGGTCAGGGGGCACATGAATGCGGCGAGCGCAGAGATGCTTGGTGTTATGGTTTCAGGGTCTACGATCCCTGGCATGAGTTCCCCGTCCGTGTCGGAAGACGGTTCCAAGAAGATCCGAAAGCCTTACACGATCACCAAGTCGAGGGAGAGCTGGACTGAGCAGGAGCACGATAAGTTTCTGGAGGCCCTGCAATTGTGAGTGCGTCCATCCCGGTTTGTTGCGCTCTGGGTTAGAGATGAGCGAGTAGCATGGTGTGGTTTAGGGGAATCGACCTGGTTAAGAATCCCATGGTTGAGCTTGTTTTTCCGACCTTTGTGGGGAGCCATCACCCGGGGGTGAGGGTTTTCAAAGTTGTTGAGATCCAAGAATTTCCCTAGGCATGATGATTGCTGAGGTCGCGGAACCTTGGGTAGCATAAGGTTTTCAGGAATCGCAAATGTTGGAGCTGTGTAGTGGTTTGGTACTTTTCTTTCAGGAGAGGAGGAGCGGACCCTGGATTGGCGTTTAGGGACGTGGTCGCGTGCTAGTGCATCATCGTCTGATGTTGTTGGTAGTTTAGGAGGATGTGACTGAGGTGGAGCCCGGGTAGGTGTATCATTCCTCGTGTTCAGAACATTGTTAACCAACGCTGGAGTTCCCTTTTACTTCCAGAGGAAATGGGAGCCCCTGCATGGCAACTTCCCTGGCAGCCAATGATTCTCTACAGATTATAACTAAGTTCCGTCTCAGGCAAATATGGAGCCATTATCCGTCCTCCACAGGGGAATGGTTTAGGCTGGTTAACAATGCTCTGTTGTCCGTTGAGTGGAATTGGAGAGCCTGACTAGACCCGGGTGATCCGCTTTCTATGCTGTTATTTTATTGCACCTGTTTATTTGCAAATAGGGTTTTTTCCAGTTTTGTTGAAGTCCTTTGGGTCCTTTGCGAGGGATGGTACGTGGGTTGTGAGGCTAGCATGCGAGTAGCTCCATTATCCCTTGAGCTGTTGACCTGTGCCGGTCATGCAGCTGCCAGATTGATTTCAGCTGCCTTCTGTCCTTTGCGGTGGTTTTCTGAATGAAGGCATGGTCATGAGGTCCCATATGGGGGATCGAGGGTGGCCAGTATGCCAGCGATGTTAATTTCCGCTGTGAATGTCAGTCCTCGTGAAAGTCAAAGCTTATACAGAATAGCATGTGATCCTGTCGGTTTAGTCAGCTCCAAGTCGAGCCTTGTCATGGGGGGAGTGGGTCAACCGTGTGCAAGACGCGCTGTCTGAAAACAGCAGGTTGGTTTCTGGATGGGGAACTTGTCGTCATCGAGTGCGAGGGCGAATTGTCTGTGCGTCGCGTTTTGGGAGTGATTTTGGAGCATTAGCGAAGTGGGGGGTCGATAGGTTGGACGATGAGCCTCTTGAACAGGAATTTCGTGACGTTCTCTGATGGTCGTATGCTTTTGTTTTTGTTTTGCAGGTTCGACCGCGACTGGAAGAAGATTGAAGCTTTCGTGGGTTCTAAGACCGTGATTCAGGTAGTGCATCGTCTGGCCTATACCTTGAGCACTGTGAGGATGTGCACGCTCGTGGATTGAGTTTGATGTCACGTGACGGCTGGATCAAAGCGACAGTCTTTGAATGGGGTGATCTGCGGTCATGCGGGTTGTAGTGCGTTGTCTCGTTCCGGTGAAGCAAAGGGTCGGATTTGTAATAGAAATGACACTTTGGAAGACTGCCTGTAATCGTTGATGAGCGATGTTGGATTGGGGACCCATCCAATTGGCGAAGAGTTAGTATTTCCCGTACAAGTTGTGAGGGTTGGATGAAGTCGATTTTGATTGTGACCGTGCGGGTTCGGTTTGTGCGCAGATTCGAAGTCACGCGCAGAAGTACTTTCTGAAAGTTCAGAAGAATGGGACTGGGGAGCATGTTCCTCCACCGCGTCCGAAACGGAAATCTGCTCAGCCGTATCCCCAGAAGGCACCCAAATGTGGTATATTCCTTGGCCTTCAGATTCCTGTCTGAATGAAATGTGGAGTGAGTGTCTGAACATCTGCATATGGGTGGTGTCGTCGTGGATGGTCAAGTGCGCGGGAGGTAAGGTGAGGTAGCTTGGGTCTATGGTCACGACCGAGGGCCAGACTAGTAGTGGCAGTTGGTGTGGAAGCCCTTGGATGCTTGGGTGCGTCCCTCCATATTTTTTTTCACCCTGAACGACCTGGATGTTTCGACTGGGAGTAGACCTTCATCAGGAGAGGAGAATGTGATGGGTTTATCACTGTTGAAGAACTGGTGACGTGCTCTTGAATACGAGTCGTTAATTACGGACTGGTCGTGTAATGGCGAGCGGGTGTGGTTCGTGATGCCGATGGAATTGGCGTCTCGGGAAGGTCTTGAGCATGGTGTCGTGTGTGACGAAGGGTTGGTTTGCAGAATGCACACACAGAAGGAGTCATTAGTGTTTTGGGTTTCTTGAGTGCGGGAAATGCGTGGCTTGGGACTGACATGAACCCCTACTTCGTTGGGATGTGGACTAGCAGCACAAGTGCAGGCTTCGGATGGGTTGAGTACTCAGGCTGCTCAGGCGGAGCCTAGCTATGGCACAGGCTCTCAAGGCCCTGCCATGTCCCCGGCTAGCCCGTCTATGTCAGCCTGGGTTCAACATTCCGTGTCTCCTAATGCGAGTGTTTCGTATGATGCGCCCGGTGAGTGCTCGGTCCTTGGCTGCATCGAGTGTGGGGTGTTTCTCAGATCGGGTCATGGCGTGCATAGTAGCACCACTTGTGTTCCGAATCGGACCGAGGAACGCAGTTCGTACTTGGAGTTCATGAGAGGATGTCTCGGGGAAGTGAGCAGCTTTGGCGGAGTGTTTCGGTATTTGCATGAATGGATGTTCCCTTTTGGTTTGGAGAAGGGAACACGATGAATGGCTGATATGCAGGTCACGAGTGAAATTGCTCACCTCCCAGTAGCCTTGCAAGTGATGCGGTCTTTGTAAAACGTTGCAGGGTCCCTTTGTGTCTTCGTCCATTGTGCGGTCGATGAGTGCTAGTGTTGTAAATCTGGGATTTCGGTTGCGTCAGTTGCATGTAGAGAGTGGGTTTGGTGGGAGCTGTCGCTCCGTAATGATCGAACGTGGGCTGAGATATGTTTGTGTCTTTGGTTTGAGAAGACTATCGAATCCGGCGACGGAAGGGCAGTGTCTTCAGCTTGAGGGCTCTGGGTTTTGGATCATTTTCTGCGGATTTGGGCACTTGGTTGTGGCCTGGTGTCCCTTTTTTGACGAAGTGTCTGAGTGGCCGCGGTTGAATTGTGAATGTCATTCTTTGTTGCGCTCCTCGGCGTCGCCACATGCGACGTTTTCATGTGGCTTTCGTTTGCGGATGTGTGAGAATGGTCTGTTTCTCGGAGTCTGGAGGGCCACGTGGATTTAGGAAATGACTTTCGGGTCAGGAGAGAAGTCTTGCGAACGATGTATCAGGGTTGAGTCCTCAATGGAGTGGGTGTTTTTTTCTGTGCAGTCATCAAGCCCGAACTTGGAGGCGTGAGCTTGACTGCGGTGCGCGCATCTAGTAACAGCCTCAGTGGAAGTTCTCCCGGCGGTTGGTCGCATCATGCTCTGCCTGCTAGTCAGCTTGGTCCGGAGTCTTGCATACGATGTGAGCTACTAATTCTTTGTTTTCTTTGTTTTAACGATGAAGCGGGATAGCTAGGATGGTGTGCTCATTTGCGACGTTAGTGCATGGACCAGGTTTTGCAGTGATGCGAGTTGTTGTGATGTAGACTGGCGTTAGTTGCGAACTGATGTCGTCAATGTGTTTGTGTTGGTCCCAGCTGCACCTGATTTCGCGGAGGTTTACAAGTTCATCGGCAGTGTGTTCGACCCCGGCGTTGCTGGGCACCTTCGGAAGCTGAAGGACATGACTGCCATCGACCGTGAAACCGTGAGTTTGTGATGCGAAGCGTAGTTTTTATTTATCTTTGCAACCGGCAGGGGACTCTGCAGGATGAACGCCATGGTCCAATAGTCGCTGGGATCTAGGAGGATTGTAGGCAATGGAGTGCTTGGATCGACGTGAATTGATGTGCTAGTGGCTGATCAGGATGCTCCAGAGGAAGCTACGCTGTGTGGGAGCCGTCGTTTTGTGCGTTTCTGACTTGTTTCCGTGGGTACCATCCAGGTGCTGCTGCTGATGCGCAACCTGTCTATCAACTTGGCCAGCCCCAACTTCGACGAACATGTAAGTCCAGTGGGTTGACTTGGCAACAGGGATCATAGACAGACTGATCCAGAGTGTTAGTCGCAATCTAGCTGTTTGCAAGTTATGCAGAGCTTGGGGTTGCTCCTGAATTTGTGGGCGAGTTGCACTGCGGGTGGGCGGATGGGTGGAAGAGTTGGTCACGGATCTGATTCGTCCTTTTCTTTTCTTTTCTTCTGTTGGAACAGAAACTATTGTTGTCAGTTTATGACGAGAGGGGAATGAAAGGAAAGTGCTGTTGGGCAGAGGACTTGACAAGTACCCCGGGCGCTATTCCTCAATCTCGTTCGGTATGGCAGCGATGATTCCCGGCTTGTTTGAGCGGATCATTTTTGAGCAGGCCAAGAGTTTGTTGCGTCGTTGATGTTTCTGCATTTCATGTGTCATGTGGTTGCTGAAATTGGTAGAGTGGCATGTTGGGTTGTCGAGTTGTCGGACTTTGATCGAGTAGTTTTGTTTTGGTGGTGCAGCAGGATGTAGGCGACGATACAACGTCGGGCTCCGGGCAGGCAGCGACGACTGCCCCATCGACTCCGTTGTTGGTGAGCCCAAGAAGCGGTGACTCGGATCAGTCGGAGCAGAGAGCAGCTCCGGCGTTGCAAGCATACGCGGACAACAGTGCAGATGCAGGAACTCCTCGAAGGCCCTCCAGCGATGGCGGAGGAGAAGCCATTTCAGCCTCTTTCACGAGCTGTGGGGTGTCTCCTGCGTCCCCCGGGATTCCGGAGTCGGGTTCGTCGTCGGTGCTCAGCTCTGGCGCAGTGTTGCAACCTGTCAGCACCGGGTTGGCAGTGAAACACGAGAGCTTGTACTCGGTTCCCAGTTTGAGCAGGCTGCCGAGTCTGCCCGTAGGCTTGGTTGGGGACGACGACAGCGGTGTAGATTCGTGGTGGACTTGAGAGGAAGTCTTTGCTTTTTGATCGACATGATTGTACGAATAGCAGCATCCCGAGTGTTGGGATGAATTGTGAATAGGATCTGGTTGTGTGTTCCGGAGATGAGGTGCCTGGCAGTGCGGAGAGTGTGGAGTCAGTAGAGTACTGAGCTAGAGGCGAACCAGATTTGTCTCACCAACTTGGAAGAGTGTGTAGAAGTAGCCTGCGGTATTTTCTTTTCGTCCTGTCTCTTTTTTTAATTTCCAAGTATTGTTGAGAAATGATGCCTAGGGATGGTCGAATCTCCGAGTTTTGCGAGAGAGTGGCGTGTACATGTATGAATGATGTGACAGTGATGTAGACATGCAGTATGGTTTTATTATTGGGGAGGTTGAGGCCGCTTTTCCTGTTTATTCCTAAGTAAATTAGAGACTTGTGAAGTGCTTGGGAGAATTCCTCGATTTGCGACGAGGTCTGAGGATCTAGACATAAGAGCAGGCTAGGATGAGTGGTTGGTTGGACCCTTGTGTGGAGTTTGGTCTTGTGTGCACTCAAGAATCTGGTAATAGAGATTCTGACAGATGGTGGATTCTCCTTTATCGGTCGATTTTGTGTTCCCACCTCACCGTTATTAGAGGAGGTTGAATGGGTTGGATTGCTGAGGGGCTGGGTTTGTTTGGTGATTGATTCGTTAGCCAATTGTGTGTTCGTTTAGAAACGCGGACCCTGCCTGATTTGAATGTTTTGCGATTGGAGAGTTGCTAAAACTTGTTTTTTGTTCTTTCGATCCATGCCGGGCTCTTAATCTCTTCTTTACAGACTTCGTATTGGCTATCCAGTGAAATGCAATCAAGTTTGATGCTGTTGTACTTCTCTTTTGACTGAGAATAAGTGTAGAACATGTACATGGTTTCGAGGTATGCCATGCTTTTAGAGAACATCATACAGAGAGTCTTTTTTATTAGTAAGCAGGTATTACTAATACCTCATTAGTAGATTTTGCTATTAGTAAGGAGGTATTAACAATACCTTATTTGTACATTTTGCTTTCTCATTGCACCAGCAGTGTACAAATAGTTTACATTTCACGAGGTGGATGCTTTTAGTGACCACTGCGTTTCAAGTTTGACTGTTAGGCTGACTGTTAGTTTGGTGTGTGGTAGGGTAGGAGCCTCTGTAATGTAAACAGATCCTAATTATGTAGAATGCAAACTTTGATCTTAATCCTTGTAATATGAAAATGAAAAGTGTTTGATATGCAAGCTAATGGTCCATTCTCACCTGGTTTTAGGCAACCGGTATTTGGATAGGAACGGGCTGTTAATTGCAAGGGCATTCACACCTGAGCGGTTTTGTAACCACCGATCCTACGTGGGTGGTGATGTGGAGCTCATTTAAGAGCGCTCTTGCGGCAACTGTTCACGAATACTATTTTAAACACTGGTTCCTAAGAAATAACTTTCAATCTTCAGAAATTCTAGATTTCATAAAATTGTGGGCGGTCTTAGCTAATGGGGGTCATCGTGCCTCATTACGAAAGAGCGGTTTCCGAAAGTGGTGGAGAAGTTGCTCTTGTAGACCACCTCGATCTGTTGCAACGACTTGAAGAGTGATTGCAGATCGATTGGTGCTTAATCAATGAATATTCAATTCTCAATGCTAGATCTTTGTTGGGTATGCTTTACTGAGAGTGCAATAGTCTATGCAATATCCAGTTCAATGAAAAGAAAGGAGATGCACCATGCCTCACTTGGCTCATAGATGGAGTTGTGGTCGCAACCTGCATTCAATTGCATCGTCTTTTCTTGTCGAATATTATGAAGCTTCGGTTCTACAGATTGATGTATCAGGTTGTGAAGTTTTTAGGAAGGATTTGTGGATTTTCGGAGACGGAATGGATTTCAATCGTCTTTAGTATTTCACCTACTTCGAGTATTTCCCTTGCTTCCATTACTAGACATGGGAGTACTTGCCAAGTACTTGGTTTTAGAATTTAGTCTTTGGTCGAAGATATTCAATGCATGGCACCGAGAAAGAAGCCCCACAACTTTGTTGAAAACAAACCTCTACAGTCTTCGTGAGCTCTTCTTGACCTAGACAGAATCAACCAAACTACAATTGAAGGCGTTAGATGGAAATTGTGAAAGAACTTCTGTGCAACACCTAATTTGTTTAGTGCAAGACCAAATTTGTTCACAAACTCCATAGTGTAGCTTCTCAGAACAAGAAGCAACAGATTTCTACTGAAACTGAGGCGAGAGAGGGGGAGGGGCATTGGTAATAGTCCCCTCAGGTATGAATGCCTAGAAGCTAATATATGCTCACATAGTATAGGAGTATTATCCCCCAAACTGACTCAACAAGAAGGGCCCTACCAAGTATTTTACAAGGCTCTTATTTCTTAAGAGCCGTTCTTTTATAACGCCAAGTGCAAACATACCTTAATAATGTGAACATGGTATTAGTTATTGGTAAAATCATTAAATCCCTAATAAATGAATGAAGGCCTTTTTATTTTGTCAAAAGACACTCAAAACTACCATTTTTATTTGAAGAAGTTGTATAAGTCCACAAGAGAAGAATAAGAAGCCACGAAAATTACAAGGTACGTCTTGACTTTGCCAAAATTCACGACTATGAAACCATGGATAATTGTAGTGAAGTTATTTTTTTTAAATGAGTCAAAAGCAAACAAATATGTTTAGATTGAATGTCTTTGTGTTGGACAAGGTGTTGAACATGGTGGGGGGAATTATGATTTGGGAAAGCATGTGTATTTATGGACTTGGATTGGTGTGTAGAGTAGAAGGGCTTAAACCAACATAGCTATTGTGAAATCTTAGAACAAAATTTCTAGGACAATTCCAAAGTTTCATTTAGATCCTTCTTGTGTCATGTTTCAATAAGATAATGTCCTTGTATTCATAACAAAGATGCTTCAAGAATGGTTCTTAAGACAATGTTTCACTCTTCTATTTTGGCGTGGGTAATTCTTAAACAACAATCAAATTGGTATGAGAAACCTTTGAAGGGACTAATAGAATTGGAAGATCTAATAGTAGATTGAATTTTCTATTCCAATACTTTAGATGATTGTAGGAGGCTTGTAGAAAGTATGCCATGCTAAATTGCAATTGTATTATGTAGACAAAATATTAAGTGGTTTTCTTCTTGTACTTACAAAAGTGATGAAGTGTATAGGCAAACTTTCAAAATTTCTTGCAACTTGTTTACACTCTATTTTGGATGGAATTTCCTTCAAGTATGTACAACATTATGCATAGCATTACAATGAAGTTACTACTTGCAAGTTGATACTTTTTTTTTTTCTTTCCATGATTCATTCTTTGAAAAGTTTCAAAATATTTGATCAATTTTGAAAGGCCATTAGATGAAATTTGGCTCCATTAGAAGACTAAGAGTTCCCCGCAGTGGAGAACTTGGTGAAAGGCAACCACATTAGATTTATTTATTTATTTATTTTAGTTCGACTTCTTTTTCAATTTCAAGGCAAAAATAAATAAATAAATATTTTTTGTAGTCTTTATAATAGTTGACAATTGTTAGTTGTTCCCTCACTACTTTGGGAACAACATGGGGAAGAGGTCTGAAACAGCCCTCCAGAGGTGCTGGAAAACATCTAATGACTTTAGGACTCTACTTGAACTTCCATTTGCCCCTTGAGGGGACAAATAGTCACTTAATAAGGGTTAAATCATCCCATTTATGTTGTCTTCTTTGAACACCTTTAAGATTGGATGTTAATATTTTGAACAATTAATGAACGCAAACTCATCCTAAGCACACAAAAATGCATTTTTTCATCCATCAATTTTTTTTGAAGAATCTTATATTTATTCTTTAACATTTGTATGTTTTAGATTTGGAAGACTTTTCTTTACAAAATATTCTATAATTCAAACGTATTGGTAGGGTTGGCAACAAAAAATAGCTTTTTTGGTTCAAAAAATTAATGACCCTTCGAAAATGACTTGAATAATTAAGTAAAATAAAATCTTCAAAAATCAATGTGATTAGATTTTAAAATTTTGAAAGTAAAGTAAATTTTTTTTGTGAATATCACAAACATTCAATCCACAATCAATTTTAGAAAGAAATTTCAATGTACAAAGTAAATGTATTAGCACTTTGGGGGGGCAATGCAATGCTTTGTCTAACCTATTCTCTGACATGTTCTCGCCTATTCACATAGGACCCTCCAAATATTAGCCAACACAATGAGGGCACTTGACAATTATTGTTCCAAAAAAACAAACAATGGTATGTATGCTTGCATTGTGTTATTGTAAAGGTTAGAATGTTTAGTTTCACATCCAAATTTGTCACTAGAAATCAAAATTGCTTTGCTCTTTGTAAGAAGAAGTGACTAGATAATGCACCAATATTCCAATTGTATGCATTACAATACTCAATTCTGTCTCAGAGTGCACCAATGGGTACCCCAAATTTGGCACACCACAACATCACCAAGAGCACTTCCACCTTTAACAGCTGAAATTGCTAAAAGCACTTCCGTGTTTTCTAAAAAAGAATGTATTGAAAACAGCAACTGAAAATTGTCTTTTCTAAAAAAACTGTCTGATATCCGACGGGTATAAATGCCTGCATTGAACTACTATTCCTACATTCAGTTTCGATTAAAATTCTGAAAATGACAAATTCAAAGTGCTAAAACTTGGCTACAAAGGTAATTCCATGAAGACGTTAAATACCATCATGAGCAACATATAAGCACTTCATTCTCTCAGTTCGCTCATTTTCCTCAACAGATAGTTCCAGGTCCATTATAGGACTGAGAGCAGCTAAAAGTAATTTGTACGAACATCAGCACACTGAGGTGCAAAAATTGAGAATATGCAGTAGCTTGATAATCAAACAAGTATTTACACCGATAACTGGTCGCTACCAATAAATTAAATCTACGAGTAGACAGTGCTGCCAAGATGTGTCTTTGGCAACATATCAACATTTCTGAGCAGCTATAAGCACACCCACTGGTGCATGTTCTGACAGAACTCTGGAAACTCGATCGATTTGATCTGGAATGTTGAGAAAGCCGAGTGTTAGATCCACATGCGGACTTTGAGGAACATCTTTAGTCCTTGCTCTCCATATTTGGACATGTCCTCGAAAAGCAACGGAATATCCCATCAGGTTTCGCACAACAATCATCTCACGGCCAAAAGTTTCTGTTTCCAGTAAGCAACTGCAATGATTTTGTGTGTTGCTTCCCAGTTTCCTCATTCGCCGTCTGGAATCTGTGACGTCGTCTAGATTGGAATTACTGTATGTGAATCATCATCATAGTCCATCAAGTTTCTCTCACTTGACCTGGAGGACTTGCACTCGCACTCAAGGGTCTGGGAGAAAGTGCCACATGGGCAACAGAGCTTTGTACATTTCCTCCAACAGCGTAGACAAGGCCACCGTGTCCCTCGTGAGTTGCTTGGGCGGAAAGTGCGACTGTAGATAATGCAGGCGCTGTTGAATGCTCCACATCCATGGGTGCCCAACTTCGATCTGCTTCAGCAGGAAGAGGTGATTGCGACACTGGATGGTTGCTCGATAAAACATTCGTTTTTTCGGTATAGAAAGTCTTCTCTACGAGCCACAGGATCACAAGAGTAGAAAATTGGTTATACTGCAACCAAATAGACGGCCAAGAGCAATGCCAGGGAGATTATGCAGAAAAAAGACAACAATGGACAGACTCGTTGCCTTATTCCAGCTTCCAAACTCTAAGTTTTGTATTTGAACTTACTAAACTTGAAATTTCACCATATTAACACAATATGCTTTTACATAACCAGGACGCTGAAAATATAGCACCAGGAAAAGCAGATGAGTAGCATTTAGAGGTTCGGTTACCTTGTGGACCAGAGGAAATTAGAATGGTAGGAGCAGTCCCTTGCGAGAGAGAAGCAGGCCCCTTCTTAGGACGAGGCTGTAAGATCACATGTCCAGATTTTACATCAATATCAACCCTTAAATACTTCTTATCAGGCATGAGAAAGAAAATATGGATGCAAAGAGAAGTTAAGAGAGGAGCAAGGGTTAAATCAAGCGAACCTTGGCCTGCTCTTCGCAATATTTCACAGCTTCTGCTACACCACCGGTACGCCCATGCACGAGAGTAAAAGCCCAAATCAGTAGCTTTCTGGGAGTGCTGATATCCAACGGTTCAACTCCAAGCAATGGTCCTCCAGGCAATGATGAGGTTGGACCTTCTACTCGATTGGGCAATTTTCCTGGCTGAATAAGGTACAGATTAATTCCGCTAGGGAATGGACCCGAGAAGCTGTCTCTATAGAAGACGTAAGTGGAACGCAAGAGTGCAGTCGCCTTGTCCAGATTTTCAGGACTTGCTTGTTTAACCAACACATTCTTCATCCTCTTGATCAAAGAATATGAACCACTTAAAGTTGCAGAGCTGCCAGTGCCCACGGTTGAGCTTGAAGGTTCGGCACCAAGCGCTACACTGTCTTGGGGTACCAAAGGATGCTGGCTTAGTGTGGGAAGAGTGTGCATTTCGTAAGAACTTGTTGCAATAAAGTCATCCTGCACTCCATGAAAACAAATCACCGCGGGGAAGGATAAGTACAAAAAGAAAGAAATATAATGGGTGATAGCTTCTTTCTTTGAGAAGTACGCAGGGTTGAGATTGTAGATATCATCAGTTACTAATGAAATGGAAGAGTCACGCATATAAGTTGCGAGCAGCTATCTCTCCAGTTAACTTCCAAATGACTCGATTATGACACCCTAGTTGGTGGAGGAGACCATGTAGCGTGTAGGATCATTTGAGCGGAGCACATACTAACCTTGAGAACTGCATCAAATCCTTAATACAGCTCAGCAATAAAAGACAAACACGAAGAAACGCCGCTACAAATTATCAAGAGAATAATGATTAAAATCTAACCTGCAGATTGACAAGAAGTTGTTCCTGATCCTTTCTTTCCTCTAGTCCTTGTTCCATACTCCATGCAGTTGTCAGAAGGGTTTCTTGTGAAACGCTGGTGATGGAACAAAGGGCAGTGCATAGAGCACGGCACCAGGCAAAGCAGGCATGCTTGCAAACTTGTCCAGACTGTGCGCCAACAAGCTTAGGATTCTTGAACCGTTTTCTGATGCGTTCGTTCACAATCTCAAGAGCATCTACACGCTTATCAGCCTCGAGTAATTGGAAATAACGGTGGGTGTAACTGCATAAGTTTGATGAGCTGTGTCAGAATCAAACAAGTACATCAACATGACTAACCCTATGAATAATCAACAAAGATACAGAGATTTATACCATCTCTGCTAGACGTGCTGATTAACAATTCCCTGTGTGGAGACTTAAAATGGGCTTTCAAAAGTGTCTCGTCAGTAAAATTCGCACACCTATATATGGCACTTTCGGCAACTTCTGGCGAATTCATGATTCCTGCTTCTGCCAAACTTAAACCGGCAGAATCAGACCAAGAGATCCCGTAGTCCATGTACAAGTTGAACATTTTCTCCAGAAGAGGGTGTAAGCGCGTCTGAGAAGAAGGTCCTTCAGAGTCTGCTTGGCAAATTGCACGTGCCAGGGCCAAAATGTATTTTCCCAGTGCCACGCGAGAGATATCCTCCAAGCACAGAGAAAACTGCGATTCACGGAAAGAGACTATCAGGTAATGAAGGCGTATGAGTGATGCAAAATGCTAACAAAAGTCTACTATTAAGTAGAGCATGTCAGATCATACTCAATAAGAGAGCGTTGTACATTAGAACAATGTGAAATATTTTAAAGCATAAAAGAGAATGTAATGAGACAAAATAACTGACCTTTCTGTCCGTTTTCAGGCATGTGTGAGCCCGTTCAAGGGTGCAAAGATCTTCAGTTTCTTCACACAAGGTCAAGTAGAAAATAAGATATTTCCGCACACAAGAGATGAATTTGCGGGAGCTCTCAGGCATCCCCAGTTCCAAAACTCGCTGATGTGCAGGTTTTTTCCTGAAATGAAGACAGCAATTGAAGTCAATGAAAGACATGCACCAACTCAAGCAAGCAGTTTCGATGCATTTTCAAACGAACTAGAACAGATACGGTTTGGTCAAGTAGATCTGGTCTTCTACCAATGTTTAAGAAAAAAAAGATGAACTCCGACGACTATTATAATGGTTTCTTCATTTACTGTCTCTGTAGAATGCAAATCTCGGGTATATCAGATCAAGGCTCTAGTTTCAGAATTATTGGATTATTGGACAAATTTGAATTGAATAAATTTGAATTGAATAAAAGGATCATTCTTAGTCCATTTAGGTTGTATAATGACAATACTTATTTACCTTAACTGCATCACCGTTTGAGCATTTCCATTATCCGAAGGCTTGTGCTAAAATTTTAGAGAAGTTCATACCTGGACTTTCGTAAGTGACTTTCATCGATCTCCCACATGTTGATTGTGAACAAGGATCTGTGCGTCTTGAAACAGAAAGCAAGTTCTTCCTTGGCCTTTTCAAGATCGTGATCGTCACCACGGCAATGCAAGCCTAATGCCAATCTATACCGAGCCTTGTGAAAATGTTTGAGTTCTCCATCGAAACAGGATTGCAATGCTGCTGCACAGTCATCAAAGAGTGCATTCCAGATTTGGTTGAGAAGCTCCTTGTCGGCATCCTCCTTTAAGTCTCCAATAAAGAACTTTTCGACAGCCTATCAATCATCCACAGAAGATTCTCGTAAGTAATCATTCGTTCGGAGACTGCACCTCGGGAGTTTCAGTATGAGTGTAGATTTCTGACACAGTACAGCTTCACTCTAAGTTGTATTGCAAGTCAGCAATACTTTCAAACGTTCTTACATTTGACGATCGTTTGCATCAAACACTTATCAGCTAGAATGTCCTCGTAACACTCTGCGGGCAACAGTTCAGATTAATTTGAAATACCAGACCTTTCCTGTCACTGGATCTTGTGAGTTCGGGCCTTCCCGCACACCACCCTCAGCAGACACAATTGCAGACTCCCCTACAGGACCTGATATCTCAGGAAGAACTCCAATTGCAGTCTTACATATCTTCTCCACTTTTTCTAGGGTAGAGGGAAGGAAACAATATTTTCCAACAGTCTGCAGGCATGAACGAGGAGCATTTCATCAGGAACCACAAAAACCAAGATACTTATCCAACTACAAGCTTGATTTTCAATAGTTTGTGCAGGAATCCTAAGGGGGAATACAATTGGAAGTCAAACCCGAAATCACAGGAACTATTCTAATCTTAAGGGGAACTAAAATCGAAAGTAAAAACTTAATCACTGGCTCTATTGCAAACCTTGTGATCAAACACATCATGCTACCATCTCCAAATTACAAAGAAAGACCATGGAGGAGCATCTGGCTATGACGCAGAAAGATGCATCAAAAACTTGGGCCTATTTCAGAGGATGAAAACCTGCAGGGTATAGCGATCACGTGAAACAAGGATCAGAAAGAACCTGAAGAATGCTTTTGTCACTGTGTCTGCTACCACACAAGAGCTTAAAACGAGATGCATGAAGGCGATATAGTGGGTCGACAGCAGTTGGATTCATCTCTATGCCCTTCTTGTAGTAGGCAAGGGACACTGTGTAAGAATACTCCAGTTTCTCGCCAAGTTTTCCACAATAAAATACATGAGTCCAGTGCGGCCTGCAAAGAGGGCAGTCGATATGATCACATGCAACATCTTACTGGGAGAAGTTACATCAAACCTCTCTAACCATACTCACATTGAGAAACAACGCACTGGTCAAGTGATACATACTTGAAAGAAAATGCCACCTCGAAATGGCTGAAAGAACTTTTACAGGCAGCGATCCAAGAAGCGTCGTGAACAGGAACGTGCCGCCTTTGATCATACGAGGGTACTACATTCTGGATGGAATCATAGTAAACCAGGGCCAACAGCTCGTTTACTTCGCTCTACAATTGAAGGACCAAATCCGCATTAGCATGCTGGAATGTCAAAAATGTGAAGGGAACAACAGCTCTTAGAACAAACTTCACTTTCATGTACTTGAGTGAGCCAATGATCTCAAAGATCCATGAAAGATGGAAAGAGGATAAGAGAACATTGACAAATAGCATAAAGTGACGGGTCTGGTTGCACCTTTTGATCAGGAGTGACAGCAAGTGTAAGAGCCATCAACAGGCTGCGTCGACTTTGACGTCGACTTAATTCCACACGAGATGCTAAGAGTGCAGTTTTACGCCATTCTACCACGTTAATATTCTTGCTTCCATCATTCAGGAGCAAATCGACTTCCTGAAATAAGCATAAAACCCAAATTATAGGAAGAGCCTCACCAGCTTCAACATGTACATCAATGAAATAATAAGGGTATTTACAACGACAAAGACCAGAAATAAGCAAAATCGTGGAAGCAGCAATGAGCCAAATACAGAAGTCTGCTGTGGATATTTCATCTAAAACCAATTCCTTCAATAACTTTACCTCGTCTAAAATCTTGGCAAGCTTCAACCAGCTCTCAAAACGCATTGGATTGTAACAAAGATCATACTTGAAATAGTTTGCATTCGTCTGGACAAACTCTTCGCCTTCTTTAGTTTGCACAAACCCTGGCCACTTGTCGCTAGCACTCATGTCCTCAACCTGAACAGCAGAGAGATATTTCCAGGCAAGCAATTCTCTCTCAAATCCAGATTTGTACGCAACAAATTACTAACAAAAAGCAAGATATGTGAGTTAATACTGAACTCCAATGTAGTCACACACCATTTTTCCTCAAAGGCAATGAAGAAGCTTAACCAATATCAGCATCGAAAAACTCAAGAAGTATAGCACGCCTCGATAAACTTAGAAGCCAAAGCACAAATTATGAGAATATGATGCACCTGCTGGGCAATTAGGATGTTCAGAAAAGATGCAGTGCAGGAAGGAGCAAGACCTGAGCAATAAGGTAGTACAAGTTTTCATAAACTGCGGTATAGGGACCATTTTCTGCTTCAAATCCTGCTCCTGGAAGAAACCTTTCTGGAATTTTACACGAAGATGATGCAGAGGAAAAATTGGAAGGAGCTGAAGCATCGCTTTCAATTTTCACCAAAGATCCTGACTTCAAGGTAGCAGAATCGACTTCTCTCCTTGAATTCAGGGCATAATTAACAACTTGCTCAGCACTTGTGCCAGATTTTATTAGGTCCCGAAGCTTGTCTTCATCAAAATCAGGATCTTCTAGGTATAAATCCACTGATTTTTCTGAAAGAACCTCTGGAGGGGGACAGGAAAACTGCTTGTGAACCGCACGCAGAACTTTCTTTAGCTTCACCAATCCAGCTCTCTGCAAAATAAAACAGCAGTATTGTTCATGTGTCGCAGCGAGACCTCGGATTAGAATAAGGCACTTGAAAATTTTGGGTGAATATTACAATGCAAATGAAATAGGAGAGACAACTTTGTCGTTCATGGACTCTCCATCGGACATTCAGAGCACGGCGACGCTCGAAGAGTAATGAGATGCAAAGCCTATTTGGATTGAGTGTGGGCTTCGTACCGAGCAAGTCTTTGCATAAGGTAGTATATACTGCAAGACGCCAGCACACTGTTCCATTGTCTTGTAATCCCCTCGGTTAGTGTTCTGGTGCTCCATAAGACCATCAGTGCCAGTAGCCTCTCCACGCAGATTAAGCCCGTACAGGCAAAAGAAACTTTGGTCCAGTGCATAATCTATGCCAAGTTCAACCCGTTTCTTTTCAACGTCTATTGCCTCTGTATCTTGACTCTCATCGTCAACGATTGTGACCTCTCTGATTTCATTGACAGATTTCTCATTCGCTGCAACATCGTTCGCTTCTGCTTGCCGAGAGCTGGGTTTCTCAATAATCATCACGTCGTCGTCAATTACAATCTCCTTCTCCTGTGAATCATCTGTACAAGCCTTGACAGGAGACTTATTCGTGATCTGAGGCTTCAAACGGGACTCAAGTGCTCCAAGATGCTTGATGCTCAGCTTAAGGAACGCACCTTCTCCACCTTCAGAATCTTTTCCAGCACAACAAAGTCCATACTCTGCCAGTATGTCGTGGAGAGTAACCAACAGAGCCACCTATGCAACCAATTGCAGAGACGTAAACATAAATTGGGACCAGGCAGTCCATGAGCTTACCAAAAAAGAATCAGAATGTAGAAAATCTAACTACAGTTACATAGCGCGATACGCTCCATCCATAGTGAGACGCAGATAACGAATCCCAAATAAAAATGAAGTCCCAAATATCTGGTCATTAGAGAAGTCAACAATAAACGGAAGAATATCTTTTGCATACTTAGTTCTTACCAACGCAACTCTGGGACATTTTGCAGTACAAGTACGAATTATACTTGCGCTCGTGAGTGCCAGGATGATTCTAACCTCCACATCTAAAATTGAAGGTACAAAAGAGTACGTACAGGACAACCAATGAAAATGGCAAGTAAAATGAAGATTGAATACCTGGTGTTCCATAGGGACTGCAGGTTGCAGATGCTGAAGACGGCAAAATGAAATTGCGGAATCTACATAGCAGTTGCTGTACGCTTGAGCACTCAGGCTAAGGTTCAATACTCCTGTATTGCCCTTGCGATGTGACAGCGTCTGTACAAAGTGGCACATCAAGGTAAGTAAGAGCACCTGAGTACGTCCTAAAACTGGTGAGAGTGACTTGTATCCCTCTGATCCCTCCAATGCGTCACTCAGACGAGCCGCGCAAAGAGAAATGTGATGGATTTCCTCCGCAACAAGTTTGATCCAAGGCCCGCTCGGAGTAGCTTGTGTTACATCCACTTCCGTATCCAATGTAATGAAAGAAGCATCATTATCCTCCCCAATCTTCACCTCAGCTAGTCCAGCTGCACGACATAAAAGTCTAAGCCTAAGCTCACGACATTGAAGAGCGAGAACAAGGTTCGGAGGTTTCGTGTTATCGCAGGCTATAATTAGCATCTCCAGCCCTTTCAATTCGTGAGAAGAAACCGCAGCATCACCTCTCTTGAGATCTTCGCTTCCACAAGTTGCTGTATTTGAAGACCGACCGTTTCCCTCTAGTAGAACTGGTTTAAGTAAATGGATAAGATCTTCATACTGACCCTTTTCTAGCAATTTAGCTGCAGAGTGTTTCAAGATATTCTCCACCCGCAACTCATGAAGCTTTCCATGCACACGGTCCAGAGAAATTTCTTTGTCCAGTTTACAATGAGGCAGTAGAATCAGTGCACAAGAACACTTGCACTCTTGATACTCCAGTATCCTTTGACATCTTTCGAATTCTCTATGAGCCTGCTCCCACTGGCCAGAATGTACCCAAAGCCTGCCATTCAACCAATGAAACCGTGTCCAAAATGACCAATCATACCTCTCATCCAAAGGAGACATCTCTGGGATACTGTGGCTGTCGAGAAGCTTGCTTTCGGAAAACGAATGTACATCCACCCTCCTTGAAGCGAATTCCCTGGAACCATCTTCGAAATTTTCAGAGACTCCAACCTTGCCCCCATCTGCATTAAAACCTGCTGGCCTCCTTTCTTTCTCATTTGATCCATGCGCAATGGCACTTTCAATAAGACAGCAAACATTATAATTACAGTCCTGAAAACACTGAGAAGCAGTGGTATCGTTCGTAGCTGAAGTAGCCATATCCATGTAAACCTCGGCAAGAAATAGGCTGCACGCAGCGCTTCGATCAGCTGCCCACATACGTGTCAGTTTTTCAAGGAAAAGAAGCCATGACAAAGATTTTCTTTGACTCGGGCCGGAGGCCACGACTCTTTCCAAAAGCAATTGTGCTATGTGGAAGATGCCACTATTCTGTGCAACCTCTTTCAAAAATCGAAGCACTACTTTTTCTTCGCCCACGCTATTATTCTGTCCACCATTCCCTTTCTGATGACCTTCTGGTTGTGCAGGTCTACTGGGGCTGCAAATAGAGGTGGAATTCACTCCTGAAAGAGGCTCGTCTTTTATGACCTTCTCAAATACAGATTGAGGTTTAGTGGTTGAAGAATCCACCCTACGAATCACAAACGACTCCAATGTCTTCTTCAATGCTCTAGCGGGATCGTTGCAGTGGCTTAAACCTTCTCCCTCCTTGTCGAGTCTCCTACCGCTACGCAGTTTTTCAAGTCGAGTACTACGACGTTCGTGCGACGGTTGGTCCCACTCAATAGCTGAATCTAGTGGCTTCGATGAATCTGATGGTTTAGAAGCTTCCAATTTCTCTCCGGAGCCGAGATGTCTCTGCTGTGCGGAAGTACTCTCCACATCCTTGGGTCCTTCAGTACGGATTTCTGTAGCTACTTCAGTTCTCGGTTCGACCAGTGATGGGGACACTCCGGATCTTTCTCTATTTGCTTCTTCTGGTGTCTTGATGACGGAATTATTACAAAAATCCTCATTCTGCATGTCACCCTCCTCGCCTGCTTCCAGCTCTTTATACTCGCTGTTGAGATCTACGATAATTGGGTTGCTTTTTTGGACGGAGAACTTCACTGCGGCATTTACAAGTCCAGCTACACCGCCAGCAGATGCAGCTCTCTGTTGCTCAGGCTGATTTCCTCCGGGTAAAACAAGAATTTGAGCATTGAGTGTTAATTCACTGTCTTTCCAAAATTTACCCCCCTTGAGAACGTCCGTCACTGCATTCACAAGGGCAAACCAAGAAGCTTCTGGAAGATTCACATCAATAACGTGCACCTTCCTTTTTTTCTTCTGCTCCTCCAATTCATGAGCATTTTCCAGCTTGCGTTTATTGACAAAAGAAAGACTGAAGTACTCTGGTTGAAGTAAGTCAAACCCTCTTGGAGACATTTTTAGAGCAGGAGAAGACTCTCGTTCACTTCTAGAGCTCTCAGATGAACGAGTACTGACCCCTTGTTCAATTGCCTGCTGAATCTGCCCCGCCCTCGGGTGAGATGGTGACAGCTTCAGCAACTGCTTGGCCACAGAGAGACATGCTGACTCGTCCCCAACAGCAATCAGAATCTCCACCAGCTTCTCCATGCAACTCCCTATCGTGAAAAGTTTAATATGAGTTAACGTCCACAATTGGCAGAAGTGCTGCTTCGGAACGTTTTACGTCAAATTGCAAAGAAACGACCTTTCATTGGATGAAGACTTTACACATCTTGTTCACTACTGTGTTTCTAATAATTGCAAAGAAACGACTCTTCTAGAAGCACAAAAGTGAGCAAGATGCGTAATATGAGAACAAAACTCAAATGGATTCAACTGAATTTGCCATCAGTGGCCAAGTAAGCATAAGAGTTAATCAAAGCTCACAATGGCGCGGGCTGCAGCGCAAACCCTCCTCAAAGGCTCGACGAGCAATATTGAGATTGCCGAGTGAACAGGCGAGAGTTCCAAGTCGATTCCATAAAACCACATCCTTCCCGTCAATAGCAGACGCTTGTAGAAAGCAATCCACAGCTTCGCCATGGTGGTCACTGCCCTGCTTTGAAAAAGTTTCTGCAAGGTTCTTCAAGGCCGAGTACCTGAGATCAAAATAACACTAGCCTTCAACGAACACCATAAAGGAAATCGAGAAAAGGACGCCTAACATCAACAAGTAATGAGCTGTAGCTCATAGACACCCTCTGCGATTACAGTAGCAATTTCAGATGAAAATCTCATTCGAAGTCAAATACAGGAACAGCATTCTGATTTCAGACCACGCCACCATGAATCAGTTCACAGACTCAAACGAATACAGAAAAGAAGACTTTTCCACATAGGTAGTTAAGAAGAGTTTCTAACCGTAATTGAAGCATAGTATTGGAGCCTGACACCGGTTCGACCTGTGAACAAAAAATTCTCAATCTTCGGACTCCTTCAGCAAGCACAGCTTCATTCCAATAGAAGTACGAAAGGCAGTAATACAAGACCGGAGCAGCTTAGAGACCAGTAAATCATACCTGAGCCTTAATTGATATAGGATCTTGCAATATGCTCTGGAAAAGACTCTGTGCCTTCTCAATTTGGCCATGTTGCAAATTAGATAGCGCCTCTCCATACATTTGCGTTAACCGGGACTCCTGATTAAAATTTCAACAAACTCAATCAGAATCCACGCAGTTCCACAATCTCTCACGTCATCGCTGTTATTATTAGCATTGTATTCTCTATGAAAAAAAATAAAAAAAGACAATGTAAATCCAAGAGTACGACCAAACCTGAGCTTCTTTTGTGGGAGCCAGGGGTTCTGAGAAGTCCCGCGAGGTGTCGACATCGTTGATAGCCGCAATGTGAAACTGTACGCATAGCAAAACCCTTGTGAATCATTGCAACAATTCATAGCTCCCTGTAAATAATCCTTAAAACAATTCGAAATACGAAGAAACGAGCTCCATGAAACGAGGGAAAAACAAAGAGAGAGCAGCAACCACTGCGATACCATGGCATAGTCTCCAGGTTTGAAATTGAGCGCCCTAAACCTTCGGCGAAAACAGTTAGCGCGCAGACACAATAAAATCCTCCGTTGCGCTAAGCTTCTTCGTCTTCTTCATCGTCTTCGACATCAGTCGCAGCCTCGTCTTCCGCAACCTCGGAACACCATGGCCGACGTGATCAATAAAATTTTCATCACAAGGGTCAAAGCTCGCTATGGTAGCTCCCAAGCCTTGTTTCAGCGGTAACTTTGAACCAATTATGACCTTTGAGTGCAAACTCGGAGGACACTAAGTTACAGAGAGAAGGGCAAAAAAATACCTTTAGATGAACGCAAGGTTTTAGGTTATTCCGGGACTATTGAATTCATTGGCTTCTTGGGTATAGTCATAGCATTGTATAACTAGCACTTGATCTCCTTTCCCTAGAAATGAAGAGAGGGTAGGTAAAGGCACCTATTTTTGACTCAATTTCCAACGCAATGCTCATTCGTGACAAGGTGAAAGAGACCTATCACCAATTTTTTGTGAAGCATGTCAGTTTTGGGTACCAAAAGAGTTGGTGGATATACTTCAAAGTTGAGATCAAGATACTTTAAGATTATGCTCATTTATGACAAGGTAAAAGGAACCTATCACTAACTTTTTGTGAAGCACGTTAGTTTAGGGTCTCAATGGAGTTGGTGGATATATTTTGAGGCTAAGATCAAGATATTCTAATATTATGCTCATTTATGATAAGGTAGAAGGGACCTATCACTAACTTTTTTATGTAGCACGTCAATTTAGGGGACTAATAGAGTTGGTGGATATACTTTCAAGTTGAGATCTAGATACTCTAAGATTATGCTCATTTATGAGAAGGTAAAAGGAACCTATCTCCAACTTCTTGTAAAGCATGTTAGTTTAGATAATCAATAGAGTTGGTGGATATACTTTTAGATTGGGACCAAGATATTTCTAAAATTATGTTCATTCATGACAAGTTAAAAGGGACCTATCGCCAACTTTTTGTGAAGCACATCAATTTAAGGTACCAATGAAGTTGATGGATAAGCTTCTAGGTTGGAATCAAGATACATCTAAAATTATACTCATTCGTGATAAGGTAAAAGGAACCTATTGCCAATTTTTTGTGAAGCACAGTAGTTTAGGGAATCAATAGAATTGGTAGATATACTTCCAAGTTGGGATCAAAATATGTCTAAAATTATGTTCATTCATGAGAATGTAAAAGGGACCTATTGCCAACTTTTTGTGAAGCATGTCAATTTAGGGGACTAATGGACCTAGTGGATATACTTTTAGGTTGAGATCTAGATACTCTAAGATTATACTCATTTATAACAAGGTAAAAGGGACCTATCTCCAATTTCTTGTAAAAGATGTTAGTTTAGATAATCAATACAATTGGTGGATATACTTTCAAATTAGGATCAAGATATTTCTAAAATTATGCTCATTTGTGACAAGTTAAAAGGGACCTATTGCCAACTTCTTGTCAAGCACATTAGTTTAGGGAATCAATAGAGTTGATGGATATACTTCCAAGTTGGAATCAAGATACGTCTAAAATTATGTTTATTCATGATAAGATAAAAGGGATCTATTGCAAACTTTTTGTGAAGCACGTTAGTTTAGAGAATCAATAGAGTTGGTGGATATACTTCCAAATTGGGATCAAGATACGTCTAAAATTATGCCCATTCATGATAAGGTAAAAGGGACCTATTACCAACTTTTTGTCTGAAAGCACATCATTTAGGGAATCAATAGAGTTGGTGGATATACTTCAAGGTAGGGATCAAGATACATCTAAAATTATATTTAGCAAAATGTGAGGACACCTTTAGATATTTCTAAGAATAATAAATAAGATTTGACTATTTTGATAGTATTTGCCAAGGATTAGAGGAATATCTCATTGCAAATTTCAAATTAATTTGGACTTGTAAAGGGTACTATAGTGTGTAAAAAAGAGATTTTTTTATATCAAAAAGTATATCATCTATGTCCACATAACCATGCCTAGTGGATTATAACTTTGACCCTTAATTCCTCCCTATTTCTTTCAAATTAATTGGTTCTTTTTCATGATATACCTTGTCTATATTTGCCTTGAAACAACAAAATTTGTTTCCTACAATTTTTATTTAGGGATATGTGAACCACATTAAACTAATAGGAGTAGGTACCTCTAATTTACCTTATTATCTTTTCTAATATACCTCAAGAGAACATAACTCATTAGAAGATATAGATTTTAAGAATTTGATTTGTTCTACACAAGTGATATTCATATAGAATGATTTTGTTTTAGTATAGGATCTTTGGCTTTTCAAAGATGTAAAAAGGACCCCCAATTATAATAGATAAAAAATACTATGGTTGCTTGTAGACATGATAAAACAATTTCAAAAATGGTATATGTGGCAAATTTTGATTTTACTTTAGATAAATTGGATTGATAAATAATAAATAGTAAAAGTAAATATAAAAATAAAATAAAATGCAAATGTTATATTGTATGGTCTAGGCTAATAATAAATATTTCTAAAAAAACATTCCAAGATTTTTGAAATATTATTTAGTCAAGAAAAAAATGGGAAAACTCCCCCAAGTCTTTCTAATTTTAAGGATTTGCCAAATCAAAATTTTCAGACTTGTTTAATTATTTAGTAGGATATACCACTTTAAACATTAGATATTATATCAAATTTTGGCATTTAGTATTGATATTTATAGTATATTGACCTTCTTAAATAACATTACAAATATATTGACTAAGATATGAGGTCAAAATTATATATATATATATATATATATATGATTTTTTTTTATTAAATAGAAAATTTGGCCTGATAGGCATTTTTATCATATTTAATAAACTAACATCAATCTCATACAATCAATCTTTGATCATTTTGAACCACATGAATAAGATTTAGAGGTTATGTATATTTTCAACAATAGAAAATTTGAATTGAATTTTCTATTTTTATATCACAAAAAATACAAATGTCTCCCAAAGATTGTTTCTCTCAACATGATTTTCTACGAAATGGAGATGATTGTTTAATATAGGTGAATAATTAGTTAGCATGAGAATCAAGATCCCCAATCCATTGCACACCACCAATATTATGATGCCACAAGTGCAATTGGGATTGAATAGTATGTCCTTGTGATAAATAATTTAGGTCATTCATCACAAAGTTTAGAACCTATGGTTTGTCAATAGTTATCATGTGGTTATCGTTGTTTCATGGGCTTGCACATTAATATACAATTTAGCACATCATTACGATGCATTATTGTACAATTTAGAACATCATTACAATGCATTACTCTACAATTTATTGCATTGTAACAATGCAATAAATTGTAGAGTAATGCATTGTAATGATGTTCTAAATTGTATATTAATGTGCAAACCCATGAAACAACAATAACCATATGATAATTGTTGACAAACTATAGGTTTGAAACTTTGTGATGTTCTAATTAAATAATCATTTTGATGTAGTGGTGTTTACTAGTTTTGCAAAAAAATATACACTAAAATCATTATTTAGTAGAAATTAGCACAATGTAATAATAGTCAACTTGTGCTATTGTATTTTGTAGTTAAATTCATCATTCCCTATTAAGTAATTAATTCAATTTGGAAATTATGATTTAAAAATGCTTAGAAATTTTAAAAATATATATTTTTCATATATAATTGTTATTTTTGTAAAGAATTTATAGAGTTCATACAAATTTTTTTATACAAAATAAGAATTTTCCATAAATTATGTCATCTACTTTTAGAATTTTTTTGCCATCACTAACCATTGGGCAACAGTACTATTTTGTGAGCATGTGAGCATGAGCCTATGAGCATTGAGCAAGGATTATGTGAGTGTTGAGCTCAGAAATTTGAAAAAGCATTAGAAACTTATTAATATTTTTTTTAAAAAATTCCATCTTAAATTTTCAATCAAAATTTATTATTTTTTGGAAATTTTAGTACCTACTACCATGGGCCCATTACTGTGGATCTATTACCATGGGTATATAGAATTCAAATGAAAAATCTTATTTTGAATCTTATTTAGAAGTATACATTAGGTGAGATTGGAGGCCTCTACATGCTTGTTTCAACTGCGTTCCAATGGATGCTCCCTTAAATAGTTGTCTAAGTTCCCCGTTCACAAATTCATTGCAGACATTGTGACTATTGCATTGTGATTGGTGGTCTCATGGTCCCGTGCTTACGCACTCTTCAGTCATCCTATGTGGCAGTGTCTTGACTACATCGGATTTGTTCCCGTAGCACCCAACAACAAAAGCAAGCTCATGGGAACTACCTGGGAATTCACAGGCATCCGATGCCCTCAAATATCTTGTAATGCATTATGAAGATGAAGAATCCAATTGATGTGAAAGATGAATGGAGATGGAAATAAGTTTGTTTAGAATATTGGTTGATCATTGTCTTACAAGAACATGGACCCTCCCGAGGTCAATGGAAACACACCAATAATTTTTTCTTGATGTGCTATTATTGAATTTGTTTAGATTTTAGAAAAAAAAAATTGTTGATAATATTTCATCACATGTGTCGAAAAAACTTAGCTGCACCAAGTTTCATTTTTATTGATCACTATCTTATAGTAGCATGGATCTTCTCATGATCGATGGAGGAAGTACCTTCACTTATATCTTAATGTGTTGATAATTAGACTTGTTAACATTTTAGAAACATATTGTTAAAATTGTTAAGATTTTAAGAAAATATTTGGTTGATGGGGATTATTTGTGTTAGGAATGAACTTAGTGCCACCTAAATGTTGATTAGTTGATCATTGTCTTCTTGTGGGACCTCCCAGGAATCAAACTCTTCTGTCTTTATCACTCCCCTCTTGCTACTTGGTACCTCTTGACGTCGAGGGGAGCCACCTACATACGGAAATTTTATTAAAAAAAAAAAAAAAGAAATCCTTTTTTTTTTTTTTTGCTTTCCACGATGGAGGGGGCTTCCCTTGGCGCCAAGGGGTACCAAGCTACAAGAGGGGAGTCATCATAAAAAACTAATTTTCAATGAAAGAACCATATTTGATTTTAAAAGAATCCTAATTAATCATTAATTTTTTTCTTTTAAAAATTTAGTAAAGTCCAATGAATGGCACATCAAGGTTGTTTGAGGGACCACGGTAATAAGTTCACGGTAATAGGTATTAATAAAATTTATTAAAAATAGGAAATTTTAGCCAAAGATTTTAGATGGAATCTCTAAAAAGTTGTATGTTCATAGGCTCATAAGCTCATACTCACAAGCTCACAAAATAACAACCTTGTATCTATGCCCCCTTTATAGATTGGAATTTTCCTCTTACTATCTCTCTTCCTAAAGTTGATATCTGTAAACTATTTGGATTCTAAATGCATCCTTATTTAGGAATGAGTGATATGTTCCTTAAATATCTATTACTATCATTAATAAGGTAGCACTAGAAGAGAAACGTGTCCGCCACAAGCGATTAAAATACAATTAAGTGTCCTATGCAACCATCCTATGACTATACTCCTCTCTATTTGAACCAAATTTTTATGTCATTGTTATACATCAATAGTACAATGCTTTAGTTGCAAAATATCTATAGAATGAAGTGAATACATTGTTTTAGTTACATGGCAGTCATAGAATGAAGTGTAGGATTATGAGAGTTGTAAGAGAGTTCAACTATAGAATGAATGTGAATTACTCTCCATCTAATATTCATTATATTTGTTGATGTGGATAAGTCTATGCTATGTGGAATCCACTGTGTCAATTTACAGTAGAAAAAAATGACTAGGAAACGACTAGAAAGCAACTGCAATTGTAAAATGAGACTAGTTGTTTCTTGATCAATTTCTAATCATTTTTTAGCCAATTCCTAGTTGTTTCCTAGTTGTATGAGAGTTGTTTTTTAGTCATTTCCTAGTTGTTTCTGAAGTCATTTTTTAGTCGTTTTTGAATTCATTTCTCGATTGTCTTACATCAATTGTACCATATCAATTGTAAAGAGTACCATTAGATTGGAAATATAACACATGTAAGTTCTTGTATTCTAATGTAGTGAATTTTGTCAATAGAATTCAAAGATTTCCATATTTTATAGATTAAAATCTTTTGTAGATTTTTGTAGTGTGTAAATTTCTACATTCTATAGAAATCTAAAAATTTTTAAAATCCAAATTTTTTAAAACCTATGAAATTGTTAAATTTCCAAAACCAGTGAAAATCTTTTAGATACCAATATTATAATTTTTGAAATTTAAAAAAAGATAGATCTGAAATCTATGAATCATGGAGATTAAAATTTCAAAATCTACGAATCTACAAGTTCTAGACAAGTTGCAAATGAAACAAACAAGTTGTATTGAAGTTGCAATGAAGTTATAGATAAGTTTCAATGAAGTTATAGATAAGTTTCAATGAAGTCACACATGAGTTGCAATGAAGTCATAGATGAGTTGCAAACAAATCATACATTAATCACAAATGAGTTGCCAACAAGTTGCACAACTTTTCAATTGAGTGACTGAGCTCGTGTGGCAGCAAATACCACGTAAGCAATCATGTAAGAAAAGTTCATTGATGAAGTTCCAAATAGGCAATTGTGACTTGCAACTACAATCCAATATACAACTTGTCCACTGCAACTGGGGGCTCCAAATTAGCACAAGTTACAAAATGTCTTATGCAATTGAAAACCAATTGCTTTTTGCAATCATAAAAACCTTCATTTTCTTCCAGTATAGGTAGGCTTAAAAAGATGGTTTATGGACCTCCTACCTTAACTTCTAAATGCCCAATGTAAGGCTTTTTTTGAGTTTCTTGGAGTTTGCTCAAAACTAAACAGAAAGCCTAAGTTTTGATAGGTCATATCAATTTTTTTGAAATTGTAACCATATAAATTCAAATTGGATGTGCTATGGAATACATAGGAAAAGAAAACACAACAATATCACTTATGGATTGAAAGATTAGAATGTTTGATCAAGAGGGTGTTAAAACAATGAAAATGATTTGAAGTCTTTTAAGCCTCTTTTTACAAGTCAAATCCAATATTGAAATCATGAAAAAAAATGAGGCTAAAGGACATACCATGTAAAACTATAATCACTTTACGACTTTTCAAAATCTACTCTATAATTCTATAAAGTAAATTTCCAACATCATTTCCCCCCTAAGATCCAATGTGTTTGAGGCTCATCTCTAAGAACCTCTAACGCTAAGAAAAAAAAGATTTTCAATGGATACACTTGTACAAAATCTTCAATAGAAATATTGTAAAATTTTTTTTTCAAAAGTTGATTTTTGATGTTTAAAATAGACTTTAAAGGTTATTCAATAAATTAAAAATATTCTCGAAAAAATTCTAAAAATTCTAATTCTAGATTATAATTTTACTCCCTTTGTTTTGAAAAAAACCCATGTTTACATAGTGATCTATACTAAACAATGGTTTTATGGGAACTCATACTAATTAATCAACATTTCACACTAAATAAATATCTACCTTTATTATACATCAATAGTTATTGAAGTGCCCACGGGATATTCATCATGTTTCAAACATCTACAATTTTCCACAACAAGTCCCTTTAACCCTTACATGTGGATATAGACGTTTTGTGTCCGATGGATGACAAAGAATTCTCATGTGTAGGATAGAAGTGCAACTATTCATCCTTGGAATTAGGGGTGGAAAGGAAAGATCTTCTATAGTAGTTTGACCTCCAATGGATATTTTTGGTTTTTTTAAAGTAGATGATGTCACACGGTTCTAAAAGCCATGGTTTCCAGAGTCACCCTTTAAAGGTTAATACCCCTATTCACCATAAAAGAAAAACATGGAACTTTTCAAAGATAGTCGTTAACTTCAAAGTTTACTCAACACCAAAATATGGTGTCTCAGGCATTGAGGGGTTAATTGCAAGGATCCTACCTTAGTTAAGAATTTTTTGAGTATGCCGGTAGTCAATTTTTTAATTCTATTTCTGCTTAGAAAAAGACGAGATAACTAAGATAAATCGATAGTTGACCGTCCTGTAAGGTTCAAGGAAAAGTAAGAGTTCGCATAATGCTTTTCCATCCATACTGGAAGAGCTTCTCAACCAATGCCAAGTGCCCAAGTGTGACTTGGGGAAAGGCCGATTCAGGATAGGTCGGGATCGGATGTACGAATCTAACATTTCATCCATCTCCTGTCTCTATCATCCATCGATTCCATTCAAACCATCTTCATCGCCACAAGCCGAGAATGGCCTGCAAGCTTCTGGTCGCTTCGCTCCGGAAGAAGACGACTCCGGGGAGCTTCACAATCCCACCTCGCTAAGCTTAGTAAAATTATGAATTTGCTCATCTGTTGCTGAATGCAGTCACTTCACAGACACCTCCATTTCCTGAAACCCTAGAAAATGGCGCTGTCTCTCGCCACTTCCTCCGTTCTCCCTCGTTTTTCTCCATCCAGACATCATCATCAGACATCCGTGGCTCGCATTGTGGTCTATAATCCCGCTTCATTCTCGCCTCTGCCAAGATTACGGAATCGTCAGAAGAGAACTAGATTATACTCAAAGCTAGGGATCAATCGCGAATTGAGATTGGAAGTGCAGCTGAGGTCGGTGCGGATTGTGGCAAGGGGGAATGGCGGTGAGTGTGGGGAATCTGGTGACAGAGGAATTGCTTCGTCGAGTGGACGTGAGGATTTGTGGCAGGGAGTCGGGGAGAGAGTGTTCGGTCGGCAGCGGTGGAGCTCCTGGATGGCGAAATTGGTGACGGTGTCGTCTGCGGCTGCGGTGTGGGTGACTTCAGCTACGATTGTGGTGTTGTTGGTCGTGGCGGAGCCACGGGACGCTGCTGCTCTCAATCTAGCACCTCGGAGGTTGCAAGGGGATGAGCTTGCTACTGTGCAGCTGTTCCAGAACAATACGCCCTCCGTTGTGTACATCACCAATCTCGCAGTTCGGTGAGTAATTATCGTACCAAACCCGCTTCTAACGCGCTTCCAATTTTAATTTCAAATTCCAGAGACTAAAATGATATAGCATAGGGGATGCAATGGTGCATTTCTGATCTCAGAGGACGACATTGAAGAGCTTAAGATTACGTGAACTTAGTGATAAAGTCCCGCTCAAGCGCATGTCCATGAATTTCTATATGTAGCATCTAGAACCCTGAAAGATTCTTGGTCAAATTCTGCTTCTTCTAGGTTTGCCTACGACAGACACTGATTTTATCTATGGTCATACTCCGTTTAGGGTTTGGCTATGTATATATGAATTAAGGCATTCAAAGGAGCGTGCTGGTGAAAATGTCATTCTAGAACATCCTGCTCACTTGCCGCACTCTCATTTGACTTTTAACATATTGTTCACACATTTAAACTATATCACAACGAAGAATTGGGGACTCCAGTGGTCAGATTAAATAGGTTTGAGGGCTTCTCATCATTCTTGAGGTGCCAGAAACTCATATCTGGAGAATACTCCTAATTCGTTGGGACGAATATTCAAGCACTAGACTAGTGGAGCTTGAGGAATCAAGAAAAAACGCACCTTTAGTTGTGTAACGTATTTGAGGCTGATGTAGGTGCTCTCAAACCTCTGTAATATGTCCTTCACTAAAATGACATTCTAGAATATCCTGGACACTTCCTACACTACCGTTGGCTGTAATTCATTTGACACGTGCAACTATTGGGACCCAAAGTGGTTAGATTAAAGAGGTATGAGTAAAAATATAACCTTTCAGCAGTCTGGAGATGCCAACAACTCATGCCTCAAGATTGGGCGTGAAACCCTGATTCGTTGGAAGGGACTAATAGAGCAGGAATAATGGAAGGTCTTTGATGTGTCAAGAGGGAGAGCCAACAGTCTTCTTTTGAAACTGTGGGGTGGTTGCGCATGCAGGAGAGATGTCTTTACCCTGGATGTGATGTCAGTGCCGCAAGGATCAGGTTCAGGATTCATTTGGGACAACAAGGGTCACGTTGTAACAAACTACCATGTCATCCGAGGCGCTTCAGACCTTCGGTACAATTTGCATCTTCCTCAAATCCCTTCTCCTTTTGCTCTAGCTTGCTATATGTGTCTTTATTCGCATTTTTAGGGCTAGATTGCACAAGAGAGGGTATAGAAGCCCAAAAGGGCTATTAACCAAGAGTCAGGCATGTTTATTCTAGGAAACAAGATTCAAGGATGCCTCCAATAACAGAAGCATCTGTTAGGGGTGTCAGACCTCATGATTCCTTTCTGCGTTTTTCAAGAGTGTTTCCAATTTTTGTACAATGTAATTCTTCTTCCCTTTAAGTACTAGCCCTTTCCTAGTGTGAAAATCTCCTTCTACTGTCAAGTAGTTGCTCACTACCTTCAGTTGGGTAAAGGTGAGTTAACTCCATGTCCGCAGAAGTATACCTCGTTAAGACAATAGAACAGTGTGGAGATAATGCTCATTAAAGGGGGAACATGAGGAGTTAAGAAGGGGACAACTAGGGACACATTACAGGACCGCAAATGAGATTCGTAGAGATTAACTTAAGGAGAATCAAGGCATCTGCAACCCAAAGTTAAGCACAAATTCACGATTTACTAAAAAAGAGGTTACTAACACCCCGTGTGCGACCTAGACCTTATGCGCACAATGCGCTATGAGCATTGGCATCGTCTCGGGTGTGAAGTTCTAACTTATGGTCTGGTTCCTATATTATCTTGGTGATCTCTAAAGGCGAAGTTTGTTGTAACAGGGTGACACTGGGTGACCAGTCTGTGTATGAAGCGGATGTTGTTGGGTATGACGAGGACAAGGACGTGGCAGTACTGCATATCAATGCACCGAAAAACGAACTGCGACCGCTGCCTGTGGGTAGCTCTTCTGATCTACTTGTAGGTCAAAAAGTATTCGCTATTGGCAATCCGGTAAACGCACTTCCTTCCTACTTAACATTTTGATGACGTGGCTGAATTTTAATCTGTGTCATGCGATCGTTTTGGTCATGTTCTTGTGATACTTACTCTTTCAATCCTTCATGTTTTGGGTGCAGTTTGGTCTAGACCACACACTTACTACAGGAGTGATCAGGTACTTTCTGAAGTTCCGTTTTTCATATTGAGGGCCACTTTAGATTGCACAGTCGAAGCAACAAGCTTGAGATCACAAAAAATCCTACGCCTTGATTTTGTTCAATATGAATACTAATCCTTGTTGGCGCTTACATGACTCCTACGTGGCATGCTAATAATATTTGAGATAACAAGGTTTTAAGCTGCCTCTTGGAGGTGGTTTGGACACTTTTACCCCAAATTTGTCATAAATGCAGTGGATTATTTTAAGCTTGTTATATCACCCCTAGTTGCACATGATGTTGGTTGAACTTTCTAGCTTGTTATCTCAAGCTTGTTACTTCAACCTGTGCAATCTAAAAAAGCCCGACAATTATCTCTTATGCAAAGCCTCATTCTCATTATTTATTTCAAGCTAAGGGTCATTAATTGATCCGTGTTGAGCACAGTGGGTTGCGGAGGGAGATCAGCTCTGCAGCAACTGGTCGTCCTATCCAAGACGTCATCCAGACTGACGCAGCCATTAATCCTGGCAACAGTGGAGGCCCCTTGCTGGATAGTTCTGGTAACCTGATTGGTATCAACACTGCAATATACTCTCCATCTGGTGCGTCATCAGGTGTGGGGTTCTCAATACCTGTGGACACGGTAAGTTGTATTACCTTTCTAGTTCGTAGTGAACCTCTTATTGGGAAGTAAAGTTCATATCTCCAGATGCGGGATAATTCGGATGTAGTATGATTCGCTATATCTTCTTGAATCATGATTAATTGAATGAATGGTCGTCATTCTGTTGACTATCTTCTCTTTTTCTCTGGACCATGGGAGATAAATGTTCACCACGTTAAGGTAGATGATACTAATTGTTTCACTTAAAACTTTCTAACGTATGTACAAGTTTAATTATTTGGAGATGATAGGGCTGTGGAGAGATCACTTTGGGTACAAGAGCTGAATCTGGTTGGATTAAATTTTGTTTCGTTGTGAATGAATTTCTTATACAATTTGAACGTGGGAGGTTGTAGGTCACTTTTAGTGATAGTAGAGAACCCCTTTCCATTCAAAGATCAAAGTCCATAGAGATTTTGCCAAATCATGCTTACATCACTTGCTAATAAGTCCTACCAAGTGTGAATACCATGGTTGAGTTTTTGGTAACTGAGGTCAGCATAGGAGACAGGATCAGGTCCATAATGGTTTTAGTATCGTCTACCTTAATCCTTTTTCATTTTTATTGACTGTACTGATCTATCCAACCCCAAAAAATTTATACATGGGTCCACCGGAATAGGATTTTCTTTGCTGAAAGAGTTTGTAACTGGTTTGCTTAGGTGAGTGGCATCGTGGAGCAAATTGTGAAGTATGGAAAAGTGACCCGTCCCGTGTTGGGAATCTCATTTGCACCAGAGCAAGCAGTAGATCAGTTGGGCGTGAGTGGCGTGCTTGTGCTGGATGCCCCTCCGAACGGACCAGCAGGCAAAGCTGTAAGCTCTCAAGAATATTTCATTAGTGAAGGAATGCTGTCTTTTCCACCTCTCGGATGCTTTAAATGTGAAGTATAATGAACTTTACTTGTAAGTGTAAAATCCAAATAAATTTAAAAAGTCCACTTTGGCCAATAGTCAATGCATGTGCGGCAACCTTCAAAACATATTTCTAATGTTAAAGAATGTAGGCTATTATTATAATTTTTAAAGTGTTACATCTTGTTGCCTTCTTATTGAATTGTTTGATCTTTATGGATATGGAACGAGTCCTTTTTGGTCATTTGGGCTATTAGGAGAGTTGTCTAAAACCCTTGTAACACTTGTTGAACTCCTATGTTCACATTTGTATTTAACTTCTTGTGATATATAAAGTGTGATTGTGAGAGTATTGAGTGAGTTTTGAACTGGGTCTTGGGGTGTTTGGTTAGGAGGATAGAGTATGTGATATTTAAGTGGTCTGGGTGAGTCACTCCCTTATCTCGTTTCTGTGGTGTCCCGTTAGAGTGAGTTGTTACGCTGACACAAGTATTTCTTCTCAAGCCTGAGAGTGGTTTGTTACTTCAATTTCTTTAATTCCTTGTGCTCCTTGGAATTTTGGGGTCCTCTCACAAGCCTGGAAGCTACACTTAGTGTGGGTTCCGTGCTACTCTTTGACCATTCTGAGGAGTTTTCTGTTGGGAGCAGGGATTGAGACCCACAACGCGGGACTCCTACGGGCGCTTGGTGCTTGGAGATATTATCACGTCTGTAAATGGAAAGAAGATTGCCAATGGCAGTGATCTTTACAAGATTCTCGACCGTTGTAAAGTTGGAGACACGGTACGACACAAATTCTCAGATTCTTGTTCCTCTTGATGTTGAATCCGACTGCTACTTGCATTGCATCCTCTATTTTAGACAAGTTTGTCTTGGTAAAAACAAGGATTTTCAGCAATATTAAGCGTTTTTAGGAACTTCTATTCAGCATCACAGGAGAAAATGTCACATAGTTCATGGGGAGGTCTCGTATGGTGTTTGTGATCATACAGAGGCCTCCTCATGTATCAAAGGGGAGGCCTTTTATATACTCGTAATGCATGGAGAGGCTTTTGTGTGATCATTGTGATCATAAAAAGACTTCCCCGTTTATAATGAGAAAGATTCTCTTTATGATTTTGTCTAAATGTTCCTGAAATATTCAAATTTTACTGAAAATCCCTAATATTTTTTTTCCTTGCAAACCATTACTAAGCTCATGTCGGATTTCTCTGTTCTGTGGTAACAGGTGAAATTGGAGGTGCTCCGTGGGGATCAAAAATTAAGTGTGGATGTCACCTTGGAATCCAGAGATTAGCTTTTTCTAGTCCGCAGAATATGCATCACCCCAACTTCTCTTGGCCTTGGCCTCACTTTCAAGAATCGGGGCTTCTGCATTTACGTGTAGATTACTTCATCAACTCTATCTCTAGGTTAAGATTTTTGATGAAATTTGTGACAATACTTCCCAGTCTTGTAAGATAAGTAGGTACATATGTTCGGTGCCTCTCGCAACATATCTCATTAATGGAAAAGAAAATAGTGACTTTTTAACTTTTGGTTTGTCAGGATTCTTTGATGGACTTCCAAATTCCAATATCTAATTACAGTACTGTACAATTGCTCATCATCTCAGATCTTATTTGAGATCTAGACTAGTGTGCGGATTACTGGACCTTTCCGTCGGATCCAACAGACGTTTGTTGAAATAATTCATTTGCTGCAAGAGCATCTCCACTTCATACTGTACACTACTGTACGAAGAATCATTTATGCACATGGAATTAGAACTTGAAAGTGTATTATGAAATTGGAACTTTCCTCCAATCCAATCTCAATCGTTGTTATTTTAAAAATAGTCATCAATATGACATGAAAGAAAGTTTTGCACTTAGGGCACGATGATGAAGAGTTATCATTGAAATCTCATTAAAAAATGCAAAAAGTATTGAGTCATTAGAATATGCCCACATGTCCCAAAGAACTAGCAAGAAGTACAAAGAAAACTTCTTTTTGGAGGGAATATTTGCACCAAGGGTGAAGAAAAGGTGGAGTATAAATTTTAACCTTGTGGAGTTGAAAATGAGGTTAATGTGAGTATAAATATTCCTCCCAAGATTGAGAGTTGGTTCATAGGAAGAGTAAACTTTTATGTAGGGGAAATTAACCTTAACCAGTACATGAGTTTTAAAAAAATGTTCTTTTTGGATGGAAGTTTGCAACAACCTTCATATTTTCAAGGGAAGGAATTGCCTTCGTTGAGTTTGATGATGTTTTTTTATTTCCATGTGAATAGGGAGATGAATGAAGAGCTCCACAATTTATGGTAGGAGCTCAAAAAATTGCTTTTCAATATAATTACATGAATGAAATTTTTTTTTTCTCCTAGCTCCAACAAAAAACTCTTGAAAATATTTATAATCCACCTAGGGAACCTTATGACTTTTAAAGGGAATAAACAACCTACTTGGACATTAGGTTTGACATAAATTAAGTAACTTTTGCCAAAATATATCACATTTCATCTCAAGATTGATTTAAAAACAAGTGCACCTCTCGAAATCTGACATGCAAATTTGATGCGGTACTTGCTTACCCTTTCAACATGTAATTACACTCTAAAAAGCTTGACTTTCTAAACGAAGGAAAGACAGGGATGATGATGCTGAAGGCGATTAGGGTTTGGAGCTCCTCCATCGCCATCACCAAACTCCCATCACCACTTCCACCACGGCGTCGGTGATGCAAAGGCGAACAAGGAATCGCGATCGACAAACAACAAACCAAAGCATTGAAAAAGCATGTGCGTGTCGATGAGCATGTTCTTCCTGCCGTCCATTGAACAGGGCGCAATTGTTGCTGCGAGAGTGCATCGAGGTTATTGATGGTGTCGTGGTGGCAACGGCATCCTCTTCGCCAGCTCACAAACACTGCTTCCGGTGATTAGAATCACTCGTGGTTCGTGTGCGCTTCGCTTCGCCTCTTCCAGCCATGTGAGTGTTTGGGGGAGTTCTAGAAGTTGTCGGACTGGTGGAATGCTTTTCTTAAAGTTGGCGAGGTCTGATATTGGTATTTCAGGGTTTGATTGTGTGTGTGTGTGTGTGTGTGTGAAACAGAGAAGGGAAAGGATGTAAGTGAGTGGTGCAATTTAGGGGGAGCAATGGGAGGGGCAGTGGGTGGATAGGTGGAGGTGATTGGGAGTTGTTTGAACGAGTTTGCTTGGTTTGTGGTTTAGGAGGGCATCTGTTAATAGGCCGTCTGCACCTGATGATGATGAAGACAGGGAGTCGGAACCTACTCTGCAGGAAATCGTAAATATTAAGGTTGTTAACTGTCGCCTTTGGAGTTCTGTTCCTTTCCCTGGAGATGTGTTAAATGGTAGATCTGCAGGTTTCTAGGGACATGATGACACCTTGTTTCATGTGTTTGAGCTCGTCTTTCGGGAAGCATTGGAATATTGCATTCTATTGGCAGACTGGTTCTTACATGTTAGTGTGACTGGTGCAGTTGATAGAGAGCGGGGAGAAAGAGAGATTGAAGGAGTTGTTGCGAGAGCGACTTATTGAATGTGGATGGAGAGATGAACTGAAGGCTCAATGCAGGTCAGTCTTCTTAGTTTTTTGAACGCCACTGTTTGGTACGCGTTGATTATTCTGGTGTCGTGAGAAAATTTCGCATCTTGAATTATTTGCATCGTGAAGATTCGGGATACTTTGAAAGAAGTTATGTGTGCTGGGAGTTTTGAATGGCAACAGCTGGTTGCTCTCCATAACATTTTAGAACATTGGCACATAGTTTACCAATTTCGAAAGCCTGACAATCACTGCAGAATTCTGTAAAAATATCCGGATTTTGTAAAAGGTTTATATTGCTCAAGATCCTGTACAAAAAGAATTTGAAAGCATCAAGATTCTCTTTGCGAGGTCTCAGAGGCAGCCGCTCAAGAACGTTTTGTCTGTGGCGTCAATCCATGTGGATCTCGGAAGCGATTTTTGCCGCTTTCTAATTCATTTGGATGATGCTCTTGTTGGCAGAGCTTTTACGAGAAAGAAAGGTCGCGGGAATATCACTGTGGATGAGCTTGTTCGTACTATTACCCCAAAAGGCCGAGGTTCGTTTAACTTACATTCATCTGGTATTTCTGTCAAGATCTTTTAGCGTCATAGAACTTGGACACTAGCCTTCAGTACTTCCTAAGCCCGGGGATGCAAGTAGAGACGGCGGAGGGAGGGGATATAGTTATTGGTTGTTTGAAAAAGGATGTTATGTCATGGAGGGGTCGTTGGCTCATGTGGAACGGACTGTTGCAGCCATGGTGCCCGATAACGTGAAAGCGGAATTGTTGCAGCGTATTCGAACATTCCTGATGACTGACCCCTCCTGAAGCGATTGGAGTTGTCCTCCAATTCGTTCTGTGCACAAAAATTAGAGAAGCAGCCACCACTCACTGTCTCTGTAATGAGCTCCTTGTGTTGTTTCATGTACATTAGCTTCGGTTCCAATCCCAATTGGGCGGTGCTTTATGCACCTTTTGGACAGGGACACAGGTTGATTGCCCTTGTGTAGAATACTAGAGTCATTCAATCTGAACTTCAAGATTCTCTTCCCTGAAAATTCAGGTGGATGCTGGCCTCTGAAATTATCCGTTTCTATTACAAAAAGGGATGTTTGGATCAGTTCCAGGTGTACAATTGCTTGCTTGTTGTGATCAATGTTGCAATCGCCACTTTGTGCCCCTTCTATTCATCTCTTAAAAAACAAACACTGACCTTACCTCTCCACCTTGGATTGGTCCATGTGGTCCTTCACAAATGCGCTGTTTTCAATCTTCCAGTAAGGATTGGGACCTATACATATTAGGGAAGCATATTCGTCTTCTCCTCTGTTATGTTATGCTAGATCTTGATTGTTCAGGACGATCTGTTATTATAGTTCATAGTTCATAAGTTCTCTACGAACACACAAGGATTTCACGTTGATGTGCTCTACTTTTAGGCTCTCGTGGTTTTCTAACATGTTCGGCGGTGGCAGCGGCATACCAGTGTCATGAATGTTATGATATGCTACTTGTGAATGTTGTTGCACCAACCAATGACAAACCAATCTACCGTAATCCATAATAAAGTTCCTGAAAATTTCTTTTCTTTCTGGAAAAATTCATTACTTTGGCAATCATTTGGAGAGCCAGGCATAATATGTACGTATTATCCTGAGTGAAAAAACATTCCAAGATTCCTAATAATGTCTCTTAGATGTAGGAAAATTTTCTTGCTAAAGTTATCACGCAGCACAGAGATGAAGACGGAGACCAAATCTCATGATCCTACACTCCATTGACATTATTTGTCTCTTGCATGTTGCGGTATTGATGCTACAACAAATTTGATAGAATGCATGTTATAGTGGCTTACAAAGAAGTAGATGAGGGAATCTATTCCTAGACTGAACAGCCGCTTCATCACATTCCTGGTGAATAATTATCATTTTTCAGAATGTTAAGTTCATCACTCTGAATGTTCTTTTAGTTTCCATTATAATTTCATTTACAAAGTGCTCAAAGTAGGTTTTATAGGAAGCTCATCCTTGTTTTTGCCATCTCCTTTTCTAGTGTTGTACATTTTTTAAAATAGCTACTATGGTTTTAGTGCTACCGTGATGGGATTGACGTCATCATTGAGTTCAAATTATTCCTTGAATTTTTGCTAAATTTTTGCAAAAATTTTTGGAAGGTGGAGGAAAGCACAAATTGATTGAGACCTAGAAGTGTTGATGTTTTTGCCATGGTTGCAACGAATTCAATGCATTCTTTCCAAGCCAAAAGGTGAGTGAGTAGTGCAATATGAAGCCTTGGCATTCATTGCTTTTTTTTCCCTCGTGTAGTTTTTTTGTGAAGAGAATTGAGAGTGAGTGATTTCTCCTCTCAATTTCTCTTCATTTTATTTTGTTATTTGATAAAAGTTTGTTTGTTACCCTTTGAGCAATTAACGTTGACCCATGTCTTGTTTGTCTTCCTCACTGTAATTCACCTTCAATTGTTTGCCCGTATGCAAAGGATTGGTGATTTTTAGAGGGATTGATCGCACTTTTGAACTGTTCTTTCTTGCAAGGGTTTAGATGTTCAAGGAATAATCCTTGTGTTTTTTTCGATATGCGTAGGTGGCTGGTGTTCACGATGGCAAGACGTAGTTGCTTGTTGCTTTTGGTAGTGGTTTTGAGCTCTCTAGATTTGACCTTTACAAAGCGACATTGGTCAGAAAATTCAACCAGTTCTACAAGAGAAGATTCAATGGAAAGGTGCGACCTGTTGTGCACTCCCAATGCAAGAAAGTGAAAGCCACAAGTTGGAGTCGTGATTGCTGACAACAAGGGCTTCGAAAACGACGAGGCTGCAATGGTGACAGGCCCGTGATTTCCTTTTGGCTTGATAGTGGGTGTCAAGATAGGAAAATGACTTGGCGAATGGAATACAAAGGTGAAAATGGACAGGGCTGCAGATTAAAAAAAGTGCATGCCGGCAATACTTAAAATTGCCATACAATCCAAATAATGATTCTCCTAACCTGGTAATTGCAGAATATTCTACATGCTCACTCCAAAGACACACCCCTCGCATTTACTTAATAATTTTATGCCTGCATTATCTCTTCATATCCCGTTGAATACTTTCCAGCAAGTGCTCCATACGATGCTTCATAACCGGCTGTCCTTTTCCGGTGGTCTTCCTGAATTTTTTCTGCACCTCTTTCCGTTCTTTTTTAGACTTCTCCCGGCCTGCCTGCTGCTCCTCAAACAGCGCTCGCTTCTCCTTCATTACTTCTTCCTTCTCTTGCTTTTTCTTCTCGTACTCCTCCCTCAATCTCTCCAGATGGGACGCTGGCTTAGGTTGACGACCTCTACCAGACTTTTTCGGGGCTGTTTTCTCACTTTCTCTCTCTGCTTCGGCTGACTGTAGTTCCCTTGATGAGCTGGGTTTCGCCTTCTTATCCTTAGTTCCCAGGGCTGATAAATCTTGACTGGGGATCTGCAGTAATAAACAGAATAAGACAACCACCAAAACTGTAGTGATCATGTCCTCCACGAGGCCCTTGCGATGCAGCATCACATTCACAATTATTTGGATTTAGATATGTTGCCTGTAGATATACAATGCAGCAAAACTTCAGAGTTTAGGTTCGTTGGAGCGAAGGATTTCTAATGCTTTTATTGCTTTTTACACCAAGCACTGGTTAATAACCTTCGGTCCTGCCTGCACCATCCAAGCAGCTAACTCGGGTGTTACGGTTCATTGGCAGGTTGGAAGTTAACCCTTGGAAGCCCTGTCTTTCAAATTTGGTCCATTTCATCCAGGGTATTTAGCAGCTGAAACTCACTCTAACCTTAACTTATTTCATTTATCCAAGTTGTGTTAGACTTTACATAAAGATGGGAATTGGAGAGAAGGAAGACTTCAAGCCCAACTGGAAGTGTTCAAAACTATGATACAAGGGCTACCCTTTAAGAATTAACTTGCAAGGATTTTCGCTTTCAAGTTAGCTAACTGCTGTTACTAGGTTGGTATCGACAAATTCTGGACTTCAAACCACTGGTATATGCACAGTTAGTTTGCTTGTCCAAAATCGGGGAGTTCGCTTGATTGGTGGAAATGAACGTAAATACATTACAAGGTAGTGAGAGCTAGCACCAATTTACTGACACGACTAGGGCTGTGTGGTCATTTAGTAACTAATTTCGATTAGCAAACTGGCGCTACTGGGTAGGTGCCTTACTCTAATTGAGAAATTCCAAAAGTGACTTGCACAAGCTCTCAACACTGGCAACTTACAAATCACAATAATCTATCATATTTACAAGCAGTAAGAGAATCACCTCAGCGTCGATAGAGAGAGGGATGTGAGGTCGAAACTCATGTCCTTCTTCTGCTAAATGCTTCAAGGTCTTACGGTACTTGTTTACTTTCTTCGAATTCTGGTAAACTTCCCGCTGTTTTCCTATATTTAACATAGCAAAAGAAAGAATTGAGTGAATGAAAACTTTTGCCCTTGAATTCGAAGACAGTGACATAAGTCCCACCCTTAAACCCTTAAACCCTAAAACCCTAAACCCTAAACCAGTAACCAGTGAAACCAGTGAAAGCACAGTTCGGGGAAAAAAACAATCTCAATCACTACATCTGATAAGTATCCCGAAACGACCCTCGATTAGGCGGCAACTGTAAATAAAAGGTAAACTTACGAATTTGAGAGGCGGTTACGATTGGCTTAATTCTGTTGGCACCAACAAACGCCTCTAGACTCAAACCCTTTCCACCCAATCTCTTCTTCTTCTTATGCTCTGAAGCACCAACTGAGCCTCCTTCGACGTTCCTGGAGTCACCATCTCTCTTTTTCATAGCTTAAAATTCTATAATGCTCGAACACTAAATCCCTGCCACAACGTTGAAGCTCCAAAAATTGCTTGAAGCTCTAGAAATTACGGTAAGCTAGCCTGCACCACAACCCAAGTAAGCACAACCATCCTGAGAACCACTCCCAATTCCCCCAGGGCTCCTCTTATCGTTCCCCCTAAATTGCATCACACTTGCATCCTTCACCTTCTGTGGTTCGTCACACACCACCAACGAACACGAAAAGACAATTACAGTCCCCGATAACCCTAAATTACCATCCAACACTTAAACTCAATACCACATTCCCTAGAACCCCTACGCCGTAGCGGTGGTGACAAAGCTCGAAACCCTAGTCGCCTGCACTATCATAATCCTCATTTCCTTACCGAGCTCATACTCCTCCACCACATCAATGATCGCCTCAAGAAATAGTACCCCTCCTGCACACACAAAAATAGATTTACTAGACTACTCAATCAAACCCTAACACACACCTGCAACAGAATTACATTCGACAAACAAATACGAAACAAGGCCAAACAGATCAAACATTGGACCTCTTACAGAATCGCCCACACTCAAGCTGCAGCAATCTACACCCCTGTCCGAACGGAAGCTCCAACAATCTGCACAGCCTTCATAGGAAAAAGAACTGATGCAGCAGGCTCATATACCCGCTCTAATACCTGCAGGCTCATATACCCAGGCCTCCCCCATACACTTACCTCCATACCCGGTTGATATCCGCCCCGACACCATGACGCCAAAACTTTGATTTATCCTTCATCAATCAACAGCTTGTAACTTACATTTTATGCATAAACATACCACAATTTACTCAACTCTAAAAAGGACAAGACCTATCTCCAAGGTACTCCGCCAAAAGGAATTTGATTTTTGGACCAATAGGTGCATTCTTCATTACCAAACCAATCTTAACAATCATTCACCACCCACTTTTTGAACCCAACAATCTTTTAAGGATAAAATAACATGGCTCATATAAACTTAGAAATACTCTAATTAAATCCAATGATACAACTTATAGCACTTACATATACTCGTAAATTTTCAATCCAATTACAATACAATTGTTTCTAGCAAACATATCTTCTTCTAAATTCACGCCAAATTATACTAAAAATTGTCATAAATTCCTTTAATCCACAAAGATTATAGCCACTCCAAAAGAAAAACAACAAAATCCTAATATACTCTAAAATACATCACTTCATGCTAAGGTAGACTATTATTGTGGCCTTAAAAATCTTCATCACAAACTTTCAGCCCATCACTAAATAATTCACTCACACACTAAAAAATATTATACCTTCAGTAATCACCCAATAACTAGAAATACAAACTAACTTACACACTTTCCACTACCAAAACAAACTTATACTTACAACATCTAGATTCCCTCGTACCACTCTATTTTCTACCACACTAGACATACACTAAAACAATACATAGTACATATAACACACCTGATTGCCCAAAACACAATAGTAGGACAATCCACACATGCATGTACACAACAAAAACACCAATCTCACACTTCAAACTTGGCTAAAAACAATCACTACAATAATGTATGAAATCATAACAACAACACAAATGGCAAGCTTAAGTAGCAAAACAAATCTAGATTAATCTTTTATAAATAGACCATCAACCTATCTTGACCTTTCACTCCTTCCCTTTAAATTATCTATATACTATGAAGCAAGCAAACCTAGTATATACAATAGTATCCGACAAAATACAATACTAATTCTTTTTTAATGCTACTATTCCTCAATGATTCTAATGTGAGAGCCTAGAAACATGAGCTTTGAGCCTAGAGTTTGAGAACCAAAAAAAATGAAATTTTAGAGATTATCTTTGAAAATTTTCAAAAGTGTCTTTTTTTTTCTTAGGAAAAAATTAGATGTTTAAAAAAGTATGGTACCTATGACTGTAGGAAATGTAGGTACTCTATAAAATGAAAGATAAATTGAGTCTCTAAATTTGAAAAGTTTCAAAGTTTTCAAGTGAATTGTTCAAACTATATAATTTAACAATGTGTAAAATTATGTAGCAATCATTGCAACATTCCATTTAATACATCACTTTTGTAAATAGTCATCCCACTACAAGAGAAAGGGTTGTTTGAAGTATAGTCCCAGACATATAGTCCTATAAGTAACGACCTTAAAGGGGTGTTTTTAGTAAAAATTTACTAAATGCACATGTATTTCTAGTAAATTTTTACTGAAAATACCCTTTTAAGGTCATTACTTATAGGACTAAATGTCTAGGACTATACTTAAAACACCTCTTTCTCTTGTAGTGTCCATTCATTGATTTATAATAAAAGTTGAATGGGAATGTCTTTCTAAGACCCCAAAGAATGCTTTTGTCCATCTACTAATCTAGTTTCATTCAATGTGTATTTTTTCCAATTAAAAAAAACACTATAAACCAAAATTGTAAAATTTTGATAGAATAATTCTAAAGGAAGCTTATAATTAGAGTCAACCCCAAGTTATGAGAAAATTTGTGCACTCTCATTAGATGCAAGATTAGTTGAGAGTTTTGAATTGTCTTCATGAACTTTACACTAAAGTCCAAGGTCAAAAGAATTAGAACCACATAGCACAAAGTAACAAAGTGAAGTCAAAATTTTGCAACCACATGACTTAGCTAGATGTGCCAATGCACAGACATTGTTCATAATTCTCTATTGCATAGTCTGTGTATGAAAAGCTCACACAAATAGTTTTAGGCAATCTATGAGGAGAACTAGTAACTAATGTAAGATGAACTAGTTGATGTTCTTACATTTCTAGGTCAAAATCTAAACTTGAAACAAACCACCATTGTAGATTTCAATAAATTTGATTCAAAATAAGATTACAAGGAATAGCCTAAGAATATGAAAATCAAATTGTAGTTGAAAACTACAAATTTTGATTGATTCAATTGTCTCAAATTTATCTTGATATACAACCTAAAAGGTAATTGCACCTAAAATTGACAAAATAAACATTTGAGTTTGCTTCTCATTATTAAACTATGTAAATTACAAATGGATCTTGTTGGGAGCCAAAAAGGCAATTTTAGATTATCTTTGCATACATTTTTTGAACAACATTTGAATAAAGTATGAAATTTCAAAGTCTTGAAAATAATTGTACCCAAAACTAACCATTAGTTCTCATATTCAAATTAAGGTAACTACACCAAAAAGGTTAAAACCAAAAAACCTTCCTAGAATTGACACCTCTGTGAAATCAACATCTACAAATCATTGCCTAAAATGTACTCCCACTATTCATGAGAGTCTAGAGCCAATTTTAGAAACACCTATTTTCAGCACTTTGAAAATTTATAATTTATTCATATAGTGTGCAAAAATTACATTTCAAGAGAATCTAAAATCTCTTGACTACCAACAAGACCCTACTAAACCTTTTTTATTTTTCAATATAATAATGGAACCTTGCTGAATTGCTTATTCTGTCGGAGTGTTGGTTTCAGGTGTACTTACCTTACCTTACCTTAAGTTACTTGCTTTTTAGGCAAGAATCTGCAGACTGAATCCCTGCTGTGCCGTTTTAGGCTTTGACTTGGAACATTCCTAGAGTGGAGTCGCCCTGCGAAACGCCGGGTCGAGGAGCAATTATTGGGATATGGTCCAATCTGCAGTGGAGCAATGAGCGGGCGACAACTTGCAAAATCTATGCTTATCTTACTCAGATTCTTGTCAACCCCATCCATGCTGAAAGCATTCTTGCTTCTTTCTTTGCGATTGCCGCACCCAATTGCAGGAAAAATCTAAAGCGCTTCATTTGGATTCGCCTCAGCTGGAGCTAGCGAAATGGGCAACTCCAAGTGTAAGTAATTGTGTCCCTCCTCGCACAATTTCCCAAGTAAAACATTTTTGGGTTTCCATTAGGTATGCTGCGAATTCCGTTCTTTTGCAAGGGAAATGGATCTAATGTTTCGTTTGAAGCGGATCCGTTGTGGAATGAAATTGTGTGTATTTGAACCATGATCAACATTGATGAAACTGTGTGCATATGGAGCTGCTTTGTTGTGGAATGAATGGGTGTGCATTGGTACAAAGGGTAGGTTTGCTTGCTGGCCTTTGGGGTACTGCTTGTGTGTAACCTAAGACGGTAACGTGACCACGAATAAGGAAGCGCTGAGTATCATTACTATTATTACTCTGTCCAAGGTTTTGTCGATTCTTTTTAGCAAGTCCAAGGGGATTCCAGTGCACCCAAATATGTTCGATTTGGATATTCTATGCCAGAGTTATGAGGGTTCAAGGTGTTATTTCTTGATGACCTAAAACGGACGCAAGATCTGATGTTAAGGTGGTGTACATTCCTAAACGAAATATGTGAGGTTTTAGAGTGTTGTAATTAGGGACCTCGGCTTTATTGAAACGCCGACTGTGGAATGGAATTGGGGTGCAGCCAAGGGATTAGGAGACCCACAGGTGAAGACGATTGTGGAACGAGTTTGGAATCGTTTTTGCAGCACCAGTGAGGGGTACGAAAGGCTTGGAGCTCAAGACTTGTACTGTGCCATCCTGCTGGTTTACAGGTAATCAATCAATCCTGTAATCGTGAATTCCACTGTCAACTCTTGCCTTCTTGCCTTCGTTGAGGTAGAGATGTTGTTATCGACAATGTTTTTTCGTTGATGTTTTATTCGATTGCTATTCTATATTACATTTCAGACCGTTATCATCGATGACTGCTTTTTCCGTAGAGTTAAACTTTCAGAAACTTTTAGACAACATCATAAATGGAATATTTGCAAGTCCCCCTATGTCACTCCGGTCATACAGAGACTTTCCTATTGTGTATGATACCTGTTAAGGAGATAGTTTTCACCATTGGAAGTGATGAGTTTGGGTATAGACAATCTTTGTTCCTGGCAATCTCATGCTCCTTGTCAGTGTTGGCATTCTTGGCGGACTCGGAATCTTGAGAATTGGATGACTTCTTGACACGTGGATGCTCAACTACGTACTGTAAGGGACCTCAGGGACCGAATCTGCGAAGTTCTCTTTTAATGATTAAGTTCTGACTAGGAAGGTACTGTTGTACTCCGTATATGTTATTAGCGTACTAAGTTCCGTCCCTTCAAACTTTATTGCAACAGTGACATCAACAAGAAAGTGCCAGGTCCGTATAATGACCCACCCTCAAAGGAAGAGGTGGAAGAGGTTCTCAGGGTGAGTGTCCCCCTTCCTATGACCATGTGCTTTCTCTGGGACTAGTATAGGACTATTGTTCTGTGCTGTTGTTGTACATTAACGTTCGTAACGAGTACTCTACCATTTTTATCTGCTGGTCTCCATTAGAAGAAATTCTATTGTAATTTGACCCCTCAAACTCTCAGTTCATTATATTCACTGTTGCACACCCTTGGAGAATTTTGGCTCTGCATGATGACAAAGAAAAATTTGCTGTTACAGACTCTGACTCTTGATAATGTATGATTTTACAGAAGATAGGTGGTCAACTTAAGGACCAATTCTACAAAGATGAAATTTCTTCTTATGTTGGGAATGTAAACGTATGGATCGACTGGTTCTTTCATTAGTGTTGATGATGGCTTTTTGTTTGCAACAGATCAATGACAAGAATGAGGATGGGTACCTTGACCGAAGCGAGTTCACAGCCTTCATTGAAACATTTTTGAAGGACGTGGCAGCGCAGGTGGGCACCAACATATTGATCTTCTCGTTTGTCGTCCCGACCATTGTTTCTCTGAGCAGGCCCAAATTGGAGCAGCTGCCTCGCGTGGGTCCTATTGTGAAAAAAGCCCCTCCGTCTCTCTATTCCGCGATTATGACCACCCTCATTGTCTTTATTGGGAGTAAATTCAAGAAGAACTATTGAGTTTGGTTCTCATGCGTAGTTTTGGTCCTCCTTGCGTTGTTTTCCTGACCATAAACTGTCGGGATGTATTGTTTTATAATGAATCACATTTTATTCGCCCTTGCAAATTCCATATGTTATGGATCATTGGTTTTTGTTGATGTTGATAGGTCATTTGGGGGCAATGAACTGGGTGTGTGTTACTGTTTCAGCTAATGCAGCTAGTTGACCTGTTTATCGGCTCTGGGCTGAAGGGAGGAGGCCTTACATTGTCAAAAAATTCATCTCAGTGAATGTGAGGAACTTGAAGTTGGTTTCCTCTTTCAATGCGAGTCAATAAAGCGGTCAAATATATCCTTCGATCAAGTCAGAAGTTACACTTCGATTCAACGACCTGTCAGAATGCTTTTATTTGGTTGAAGCTGCCTACGTTGATATGATGTATCAAATTACTGTACCACTTCGTTTTAATAATACACGCGTAGCATCCAATGAAGTTGGAATAGGGAGTAGCAGACCACGTATACTGAGCATCTTGGAATAGCTTACAGTACTTATCCCTAATTATCAAAACCTAAGATGCTCATCCCAAGACCCACAACAATGCACATGTGATGCAATTTCCTCTTAGTGATATTTTTATTTTCCTCCTTAAGAAATGACAAATCCATGGACCAACATCTAGTTCATTTTGGCAACTTCAGCTCTTTCCTCTTCATTTGAGGTTTAGCTCTAAAAAGAGTCTTATTTGAATTTGTTTCCAACTAATGAACTGAATCCTACCATTACCAAGTCTAGTTACTCCGATTTGAAATTATGAAAAATCACTAAAATTGAATATTTTGTAGCAATTTGAACTTTAGGTAATATGGAGTGCAAGTTTTTATATTTAAGAATGGCACAAAAAATTGTTTGCACCATGAGGTTATACACTACAATATGCACCAATGGAGAAAATTCATATTTTTTAGTATATTTTGTATTTGATATGAATGTTTTATCTTTTTTTATTATTAAAGATTCACAATAATTTCAAATTTGTACAAAAAATCTTGAAATTTTTATGACTAATAGATGACATGTCATTACATCTTTGAAAAATAAATACAAAAATTTCATTCATATATAAGGTGGTCACACTTCCACCTGCCAATTTTGCTATTTTGCCTATTTTTTTAATAATAATAATAATAATAATTATTATTATTATTATTATTATTATTATCAATTTTTCATATTTCCTTGTTGGCAAGTGAATGGAAATTCTATTGCACCAAAAAATATGACATTTGGATCTTGTATGCAAAAGTTATAAGTTATGGACAAAATTTTTTTGATAAATGTTCTAAAATTTTTTTATCAATGTACTTACATATAATTTTTGGAGATGTACACAAAGTGATGACAGTAGTTTAGGTTGGGTGTGATTTTAGGTGTACCGACCTTAGTTGCAAAATGAGAGCATGCACAAAGAGGAGCTTTGAAGTTTGAAAAAGTAGTCATATGACCACCATTTGAAGGTGAATTGTTTGGGGACACACGTGGACTCCATGAGTCCCCCAAAAATGACTTTTAACCCCTAAATGCCCAAGGCCTATTTGGAGCTCCTTGAAATTTGCTCTAAATTGAACAAAAAGTCAACATTTTCATAAGTTGTACCAATTTTTTTTGAATTGTAAATGTACAAATTCAAACTAGACATGTTGAAGATCACATAGGAAAAAAAATATAACAATAATACTTACAGATTGAAAGATTATAATGTTTGATCACAAAGGTGTAAAAACTGTGAAAATTTTTCAATTCACTTTTTGCATGTCAACTCTAAAAAGTTGGTCACTAAAAAAATATGAGGTTATAGGGCCTAGCATGCACAACCCCAATCAATTTACAACTTTTCAAAATCTATTCTACAATTTTTTTAAATGAATTTCTAATGTGATTTTTCCTCCAAGATCTAGTGTATTTGAGGCTCATTTCCAAGAGCCCTCAACACTATGGGAAGTCAAGATTGCAATGGGCATCCTTGCACTAAATCGTCAATAGAAAAATCATAATCCTTTATTTTTCAGATCAACTTTTTGATCCTAAAACTAGACTTCAAAAAGAATTTTCCAAAAATATAAACTACTAATAATAGTAATTTGGTTGGGTTTTACTTAACTTCAAAGTTTTCGAAACACTAGAATCTGGTGCCTTGGGCATTTAGGGGTTAAGGAAATTGCTCAAATTCCAAACATTGTATGTATTGTTTATGGCTCAAATTTCTTAGGAAGAGTAGGGAACAAGAAGTTTTCAAAATTATACACTTGAAAAGCACCTTTTGTGATTCGTGGATTTAGCATGGCTTTTAGATCTTGGGCAATTTTAGGACTTCTTACCTCTGGCTGTGCACTGTATGATGGGGGGAAATTTGAGACGCTCTAAATACAGTAGGCGTGCATATACTTCAGCCTGAAGTCTCAGAGTGGGAATGGCCTCATTGGGTACTTGCGCAGGGGTGCCGAAGAACTTATAGTCCCTGCAAGATCTGCTTCTTCTCGCAGTTTCTGTCTTCAAATTTGCAGCATTGCAATTCCTGGAGCAGAATGAAAAAATCCGAGTGTGAGTAGTTATCTGAGCCTTGTTGATTGCAAACAGGATTTCACAAGTTTGATTCTCCAACACTATTTTTGAGAGGGTTGGGCACAGAAATGTGTGGTAAGAGGCCAGGCTTTTAATTGTAATTGTGAACTTGAAATTTCTAAACTTTGACAAGTTAGAGAGTCAATTTGCTGAGTTTATGAATGTGTGTGCAGCCAAGGGTTCAGATCACCCGGAGGAGGAGAAGAAGGTTAGTACTTCAATGGAGAAGCCTCCGGGGAAGAAGGAGATGGATCTCGTGGACCAAGTGTGGGAGCGTTTCGTCAAGACCACACACCAATCCTGGTCTTGGAATGAGGGTTTCAAGGAAGATAATGCAAGTCGTGGGCTTCCAATTCAAGACTTGTACTGTGCCATCTTGCTCCTTTACAAGTGAGTTCACCTGATGTATCCTTTCTCACTCTCTTCACTTCCCTATGGACTTCTCTATTCCATAGCAAACTCAGTGATTTTAAGGAGTGTATGAGGCAGGCACTCATTCGCTTTGTACTGTACTGTACTGAACGAATACAATTTGTAGCACATTGATTCACATTTGTTGTTATTCCCGTCGTTGGTAGACACTTGGAAAATTTAAACGGTACCAGTACGTCCTAGCGTTGTCCATCCTCGCTTTGTGCAGTTGAGTGTTACAATTTTGGTGCCATGAATTTTGCTCCAATAGTTAATGAATTCTATTGTGGAACCCCCAGTTCATTGTCCCTAAGATGGAGTATTAAGCCTTGTGTATGCTTCCAGTTCTGTAGACTGTACAAAGCTTACGAAGTATTTGTTTCAACTTGTTTCGTAACAGCGACATCAACAAGACTTTGCGGCCAGGTCCACATCGTGACCCACCCACAATGCAAGAGGTCCTGAAGTGTATTAAGGTCAGTGCCCCTTTTCCTGTTTACAACCGTCTGATCTCTCTGAGACTGGTATTTGATTCATAGGGCTAAAAGAACCCTGCTCTGGGGGACAGTGACTTGGGGACAAGTGCCGTTATGTGGAAAATCTCAACACAAAGTTTGTCACTGTGATAGACTTTTAAGTCATTCCAAGCTTGTTCTATTTCGCATTGTGTTAATTTTAATTTTAATTTGTAGATTACACAACATAAAAATGACACTTAGAGCAACAATAGGATGTCTTTAGAACTCGTCATTTTAAGCACTGGGCTATATATGAAACCAAAAATATGCATTGAGACGATATTTGATGAGATTGAATATCTTTTAAGGCTTGTGTCATTTGAAGTGCCTATACAATAACCGAAATGAAAGCTTTGAAAGAACATTCCATAACGATTTCTTAAAACCGTGTCGTGGTAAGCACCCCGGTACGCACCTGCTCCCAAGTGTGAGAAATCATTTCATATGAGAGAAGTTAAATCCAGTCATTTCTGTTCTCTAGCCAATGTATACTGGAGTTGCTGGTTTAAAGTTTTTTGGTGTTGATGATTCGTGTGCAATTACAATTACAGACTTATAGGGTGATCAATGAGGACACGATGCTACATCGTGTAGATTTCAACTTCTTCTTTGAAATGTTTACAAAGAACATAATCCCGAGAGATGAGCTCCAAGCATTTTTCAAGACTGGCACAGATGAACAGTTTGTTCATTTGGGATCCCACACTAAACAAGTGAGCACCACATCTTCCTTGCTTCTTATTCTTGCGGGCTTTTTAGTAGAAGTAGGTTGTGTTAAATGCAATTCGTGTATACTAGTACAACCGTTGCAACATCTGCAACAACACAGCCGTTGCATGCATTAGACTCATAGCTAGTGTTTTCTTTTGTTTGCAAGAACAAAATTAGATAGTTAAGAGCTTCCAAATTCTGGATTAAAATATATAAGGATGAATACAAGACCTTCCAAATGGATGCACTTAATACAACAGATATGTCAGATCTCATTGACTATCAATCATGGCTGTCAGTCAAATTGGCTCAGTTGTAGTTGATGCTGATACGACCTTAATTCAATACACAGCAGATGTTGATCTTGGTGGCCTAATCACAGTGGTAACTTCTTCTGGTGTAATCTTAAATTTCTGCTGTAAAATGGTTTTGTACACCTCGTGTTTGTGTGCTGGTGGGCAGGAATCCGACTTTTCCTCCCAAGAACCAGGACCCAGTCGAAACGTGAAGACTGAAGATTCTGAAGACCTTTACATGAAGAAGTTCAAAGAATTGAAGATCGCCGCGGATGCTGAGGAGCTGAAGGCTTCCAATGGGGGTTGGAACGTCTTACGCCACGGGCGTACTGATTCGGCGGTGAATTTGAATAGTTTCAGCGGTGGGAGTCACTTCCAGATCTTCAACTTTGCTAGTGCCGATATGGACTCACTGGCCACATTCGTGAAGCAAATCCGCAAGTGAACTGGAGTGTGAATTTGTCTAATCAGGCTTTCGTTAAGATGTGTTATGAGTCTACACTGTTGGAGTTGGAGTCTAGACAAACTGCACATGTGCTACAATTCATGCTTGCACCACTTGCTAATAAGTGCAATCCAGTGTATGAAAAGGAGTAGGAATTTGGAGGAGATTTACTGGGTTGTGGATGGATCACTTTCAGTACAAAAAAAACCCTATTGAGAGAAATTTTCATCACTGAGTCACTGAGTATGAAGTTCTTATGCAATTCCATAGTGGGATGTTGTAGACCACCATGAGTGACAGTAGATAGCCCCATTTAGCGAAACCTTCCTTGCAACCACTTGCGAAGAAGTCCAAGTCGTGTAAATGAGTTACTGTTGGTAATAGGGATCAGTATAGATGATGAGATCAGCGTTTCGTTTCGTCTACCTTAGAGGACCACGTTGGTGGAGTAGTGAGCCTGCCCAACATGCACCAGAACGAATTTCCAGACTTGATACAAAACCAAGCATTTGAGGAAAATCGAATTACCAGAAGTCGGTTCACTTCCATTCAATGCGAGCAATGAGAGCACTCAGGTCGCCATGCCTCAGAAGGCCCGGTCTCAGAAGTTCGTTATGAAAATGGACACTCGGTCTACCAGGCGCTATATCTGATTCCAGTGTTACTTACTTCTGGCGAATCTTTCCATCAGCTTCTGTGTGCACGCAAGAATGGCATCCGAGTCCAGGACTGTAGTTTCATCACTATTGTAATCAACAGTTTCTTGTGAATCGACGTCTGACATAACTTCGGTGGCATCGTCATCAACTTCATCTTCGTCGTTCCTACAGCACATTACAAAACAGAAATTCAGTAGTTTTGTCTTTTCTCCAGCGAGGAAAACGCAATTACAGTTCTATTACGAACAAGTTACATAATTCACTTGAATCTTGGTCAATCTATCTAGCATAGGTCGTGAAAACAGTTCAGCCTGATATTAATCGCAACATAATTCTACTGGCAAGGCTGTTCCTCTATGCGCAGAAACTGTGATACAAGTCCTTCACAACAAATATAGCAGTTAGGGATTACAGACCGAGCATACGCAGTATTAACAATAAAAAGGAAAACATAGCAGGATGACAACGCTGACCCCTTTTTCTGGTCATTGATGATGCTTGTTGATTTCTTTGAAGAGGCCAGGAAATCGTTAAGAACTTCATCGTAAATGCCCTTGAGCCTTTCAGCTTCTTGAAGAGTTGATATGGAAGTTCTCGTGTAACCCTCTTCAATGGCTGCCAGCTCCTTGACTGCTCTGGGGACGAAACCCCAGTTCTCAGTTATACTGCTCAATCCCTGCTCGACATGTATTAAACCATATTCAGTTCAAGCTCGTGCGTACTTCATAAAAACGAACTTTGACTAGGCAACTGCATCATCGCAAGAACAAAAATAAGCAACAAGAATGAAAATCTAAATCGAACTTCCCGAAATCTCTAATCTTATGAATCAAATTCCAAGATTTCCTGAGAAATGAATTACATGGTCACTGAACTGACCTGATTGTCAGTTAGACTTTTGACGGCATCCTCAAGGCAAACCAGTATACCTTGAGCTGCTGTAAACTCTAACTCCTCAGGGTTGGGCTGTATCACCAATACATCATAAAGAATCATATTGAGATGAAATAGTGCGAAGAGAGTCTAAAAGAAACAATTGCCTTGGTTGAACAAAAGTATATACAGCCGCAGAGGAAAACTCGGTACAGATTCTTTCATACAAAGACTGTTCTTAATCCTTTCGTTAAGTGGATGTAACTCTGTCAGTACATCATACGAAAATATAAAATTGAAGCAACATTCCAGTGCACTACCTTCTCATCTTGTTGCAGTAGCCAATCGATTATCAATGTCAAATCCTCATGAGCCCACTTTCGAATCGCTTCTACAGATCCACAATTCACCTTCTTCCGCTTCACTTCTTTTTGTGCAGGATCTGCAAATAATATTTACATACTTCAATATCCAGCAGTCCTCCGGTTAACAGCAAACATCCAAAGGCTGGCTAAAGTTGGTAAGGATATGCGTGCAATGATCATGCACAACCAGGTGACTGAACACCAAAATAGACGTATTTTTCTCATTATCTGAAGACTTCTTGAAAACAATAGTGTCGATTTAGTCATGTGAACATAAAAATGAAATTTTTATCAAACATAAATTGTCCTCAGAAAACTCACCTGGAAATCTCCATGGTCTGCCCTTGTTCAGAACAAAACTGTACAGACAGAGATCAAATCGAGTCAGCAAGAAGCAGCTATAGACGATGGTGGTGTGCAGTACACATCATGCACGATACTGAAAACAACTCCAAAGGTAAGCGTGAAAATCACCTCTCAAAGTCCACGAGTTTACGCTTCTTGTGGCACTCCAATATCCAATCCTGCACGCTCTTAAAGCTGCAATCAAAATCAGATCCACAAAGCAAGAAACTTGAGAGCACATGAACTAAGAAATTGCCCTCAAAGATGTACATGCACAAACAGTCAATTCTTGCATAACATTTCCGCAGAGTATAGGTACACAGAACAAAACAACTCCCATATTGCTAGTACTTTCTAGTCATACTCTTGCGGACAAATAAATCACCCATATACCTTAGAAACGATAGATCCACCATTTGCTTGAACCTGCTTAAATTTTGGGGTATCCATATATGCGCACACAAGGAGTGTGCAGTCTGAGCTCCAGTCCGGACGATATTGTGCGCCCATTTCAAGTCCTTGAATTCGAAGCTGTCCTCTTTCTGGATTTTGTATGCCAGAAATCGTAAAGACTACACCCTCCTGCACAAACAGAATAACCTTTGCAACTCAAAAAAGAGAAAAAGATGAGAAAACTGAGCATGGGAAAAATTGTATATGGTGACGGGGCCATATTCAATCACGGGAAAAACTAGTTCGGACAGTGGGAACTAAACATAACCCTCAATGCAAATTTTCACGTACAGGATGCGATTGATGCGACAAAGGATCTTACCAGCAGTTTTGAGAAATCTCGCTCTGGTCCATCCTTGCTCCCAAAGCAGAGAACCTGATCTTCGGCTCTGCTGGTTCTACCCTTCTCTTCTTTAGATAGGTCCATCTTCCGATGAGAGGATTCACCTTGTACTGACTTACCTCCCGCTCTAAGAGGGAGACCATCACGTCTCTTTTCTATTCGATCTATTTCAAGCTCATTGTCTGCATTTTCACTAGTAGGACCTTTTGACAACGCATCTGCAGCTGGTACTACCGAGCCAACCCTGGTAGAACTTTCCTTCTCAACCTTCGTTTTCTTTGTCTCCTTATTTCCCGTCTTCTTTGCCTCTGGACTTCGTCTCTTCAAAGAAAAACTCCCAATTGCCTGCCCTTTTCCAGATTCACTACTATCAACCACCCTACCCTCGTGAGCGGAATGTTCCATCGTCACAGTAACGGCTTTGCCTTTCAATGCTTGGGATTCAAGTTTTAAACTCCCGCCCTGTTCTGGATTCATCACTTCAATACCATTGCTGCCCTCGTCAGCTTCAGACTTGACTACATCTCGATGAGGACGTGCTTTAGGTTTCTTCTCTGGCAAAACGTCATCAGCCGAGGGCTCACTTGAGGATAGCCACGAAGGAAGTTTTCTCTTCGTGTTGGTCACTACAGGCTTAGCCTTCGAAGTGAGAAACTGGGATGACTTGTTGGAATTGGATTTGCAGGGGCACGGCGTGAAGTCGATATATGCCAGACCTATGCAAGCGCGATGTTCAGATGTACCAAACGGTTGGCGACAATTAACGCGTATCTTTCTCCAGCTGTGAAATTGAAAGACAAGACACGTTTGAGTTTCCAGAGTTTCTACATCTTGCAAAGTGCAGTCGGGGACAGGAGTAATATTGAGGATCCGCCTTGAAGACCAAGCGTTCTATACGACGAATTCCTATCCGTAGTATAGAGGACCCTTGTGCATTTATTTAAAAAAAAGGTCAATGAGGTTAACCCTACGTCCTTTTGTCATAAAATTTGATAAGACCCCAAGCGAGACAACATGCACGATCTAGCAGCCAATCCTCAATTCTTATAAAACAAATACAATACCACAAATATCGATTTCCTAAATGATTGCAGATATGCTACACTGGCACGCTCTTCAGTGACATGAATAATTTGAGCTCTGGTATCTTGGGACTCAGCGTATTCCTAATCACATTAAAAAGAAAAAGAAGGATAGACATAGTTCGATTACCGTTGCTGAGCAGCCAGAGGTGCCAGCTTGTGATTACCATCAATGTCGTAGATGAACGCTTGATTGCGGTTGCTCTTGCTCATCAAATCCTTCACAGACATGACCTGAAGACTTGAACCAACCCTAACGTCAGTTGCCTAGCCTATCCTCTCATCGCACAGTAGTTCCCACAAGGGTTTTGCAGTCTGTCAGCAGAAGATTTTGGCAAGTTTTGGGGTCGGAAGCCAGCATTCACGGAGCTTCATTGTCATACAGCATGCCCTGAATCCATTAGCATTTTAGAGTAGCTACTGTATTCAAGAGCACGTATTCCACCTCACATCGTCTAGTTTTTTGCAATGGTCGTGGTAAAATGCATGCAAGGTCACAAACACAATTCTTATCAAAATGCCGATGTCGAATTCTGAAGCTCAATGAGATTCAAGCTGATCTTCAAAGGCACAAACATAACATACCCTCAACGTCAAAGGACGGAGCTGGATTTTAAAGTCTTACAATCAACGGGCCGCGATTTAGGACACAGCAAGATTCGATCTCATTGGTTAGAGCAAACACAAGATCCTACAATTGAAATTCGCAAATTAGGTGTCAATATTGAAATTCAACAAGATCAGATTAGGTTGCTAATTAGAATTTCCACTTCCGTCGGCATTATGTCTGTCAATGACAACCGACGCCACAATTATCAAAAGCGGCTACGTAGGTATTACCTTACAAATAAAATTTGATAACCATGTACTTGTTTGTCATTGCCATGATTCTAAATCACTTAACAAAACCTCGGAATATAACGAGGGTTTAGAAATCCAGGGACACACCTGTAATAACGCAGGAATCAAACTCGACCTATCTTTCTACACAATCCAAATGAATTTCTCACAAACTTCGCCCTTTGCAATCTCAAAGATTCACGACGAAAAGCATTCACTATGTAGGTTGAAAATGTTTGCTAAAAAGAACTCCAATTTTCGTTTAGGTCATAATCACCTGTTGAGCGGACAACAGAAGCTCATAATCACTCTCAGCATCCCCTTGCACATCCTCTCGCAAGCCGTGCATCTCCAGAAGCGCCGATCCGGCGTTCCCAACCTCCACACGCTGGAATGCCGAGGGCGGGCGGGGCTCCAAACACAACCAAGCGTCGTCCGTGGGCTTGTGCGTCAACCAGGGCTTGTCGATATTCCTGTCCAGCACGTTGGAGCTCGGGTGGAGCTCGCCTTGAGAGGAAGCACTTTCGACAAACCATTGCACGGGGAGTGATAAGTCTTCGGCTTCCTCCATGGACTCCAAACTTGGAGATTCTTCCAGCTAAAAACTCTGGCAAGGACAGCTCCACGACCTCATGTCTGAATGCAGAACTGCGTGTCGATTGTGAGAATACACCGCGATCGTCAAGCTCTGCGCAGCTGTGCCCGAGCAGAGCACCAGCGGAGACCCTCCGCATTGGCCTTGCGAACCTCTTTAATATCACTTTCTCTAATATCACTTTCTCTGATATCATTCGGACATGAACCCTTTAGATTCTTGACTAAAATGTATTAAGGTAAAAGGTCCATAAAGCGCTCATCTAAGAGCTGAAACCGGAATTTGTGGAGGTAAAACTTCTTGAAATATTCTTCAGTAAATTTTCCTTGCAAGACAAATGGAATTGGCATCTAACCCAAGTCGTTTCATATCTTTTGGAGTTTTTTAGAATTAGTTCTGAATTTTTGAAGTTGAAATCGCATAGGGCTATAAAATCACCCACCTCCTCAAATGTACACTATTTGTACAGCATTGGTACAATGAAAAAGTAGCATGTTCAAATAGTGTACATTTACACAAGTGGGTGATTTTAGAGCCCATGTGCTTTTAGAACCTCCCACCTCTATAATGACTTCTCTCTTCATAGTAGCAAGAGATTGGAGCAAAAGATTGATTCAAATACATCACTCTCCAACACTTTGAAAATAGTCACATTTTAATCATAGGGTGTCCAAAAAATGCATGTGAAGAGATTGAAGCTTATATCCCCTTTTGACTCTCAACAAGACTCAATAAAAACTTAAACAAAAATAAGAGTCATAGAAATCATGTGAAAAATGCTTATTTGGATGATTTTTTATGTAATTAGCTCACATCATCAACTTAGAGTTATCCTAAAAGTCATAAATTGTCACACTTACTTTAGTCCTTGGTTTGCTCTTAATTTTAGATTGCGTTTGAATCTTTATTCAACTTCTATCTTTTGGAGAATGACAACAAGGCATGATTGCATACAATTAATCACATTGGAATGTCTTCTTTCAAATTTGAGATTTAAGTGAAATTTAAGTCCTACTCTTGTAAAAAGTGGAGATCAAATACAAATCACTACCACATCTCAAATGTTAAAAAACTCAATAAATATTGTTGAAAGTGCATTTTGAAGGCTTAGGGTAAGACATTTCATAGATTGTAGGTCTATAAATCCATCGTCCCGCTTACTTGTTTGGATTCATTTGGACAAGACAACTCATGAATACCTAGAAGTGTTCTTGACATATCAAAGCTTAGAGCATCTTCAATCCCAGGTCAGTAATTGGACACTACAACGATACATGTTATGTGAGTTTATGTGGGCTTTTTTTGGAGCTTCAAATCCTAGCCTAGATGCCTCAACCTTATCATGATAATGGGACCCCTAAACCAACTGATGCAATTGGCAACAATGTAGGACTATTGATGTGATGGCTAGAGGTCAAGCCTTTGAAGAAGCTCCTACTTCTGCATGATTTGATGGGAACATAAAATGTTAAGACAAAAACAAATGTAGACTCCAACGTGTCCGACCCTCTACCCATTTGACCAAGTACAATAATCAATACAAGTAGCTGTAAATTGCAATTCACCAAAACCAATGAAATGATCTATTAGAGGCTCTCTCAACTACACCACAAAAGAAACAATTCATAATCAACACACAAACAATTGTAGAGTATATCAATGAGATAGCTACAATTTTGAAGTTGAGAGACTAAGAGTCAAGCTACAACCATCAACTAGCTATTAGTTTTGAGTACAAGGATACTATACAATTAATACATTCAATTCTATATAATGCAAAGCACCACAATTGATTGATCAATTCTAGGACCCAAGCCTACAAACACTTGCAAGAAGTTTGAAAATTCCAAAATTCCAATCTTGATGAAATGGCCCACTGGACAAGAGAAGATAGATAATAGAGTGCAATAATGCAATAAGTGAGGAGGATGAGGAGCTCTTCTTTGATGGCAAAGTTCTTCCCTTTTCACACCTTTTGAGACTTAGTTGTCACCATTAATATATTGACCAAGGAGTGCAGAGGAGCTTAGAGGACATAACAAATAACCAATTCTTGTTGTGCAAGAGCTAGGAAGTGTTGCATTTGCAAAAGTAATGTAGGAAGTAATGTTAGCTACATCTACAAAGGTAGTGTAGGAAGTGATATTAGCATTGAGATAGATTTTTGTTGTTTTCTTAGATCCATGCACGACTTAGAAGTGATGTTAGCATTGGAACAAGTTTTTGTTATTTTCTTAGATCCATTTAAGACTTGTTGTGTTTTTGTTGTTTTCTTAGATCCATGTAAGACTTGGAAGTGATGTTAGCATTGAAACAAGTTTTTGTTATTTTCTTAGATCCATGTAAGACTTGTTGTGTTTTTGTTGTTTTCTTAGATCCATGCAGGACTTGGAAGTGAAGTTAGCATTAGGACAAGTTTTTGTTATTTTCTTAGATCCATGCAGGACTTGGAAGTGAAGTTAGCATTAGGACAAGTTTTTGTTATTTTCTTAGATCCATGCAGGACTTGGAAGTGAAGTTAGCATTAGGACAAGTTTTTGTTATTTTCTTAGATCCATGCAGGACTTGGAAGTGAAGTTAGCATTAGGACAAGTTTTTGTTATTTTCTTAGATCCATGAACGACTTGTTGTTGTGCTTTAGTAAAGGACAGATTGAGAGTAGTTCCAATGCAGTTGGGACCTAGCAAGCCAATGGCATAGGGCAATTAAAAAAATAATGCAACCAACATTTGTCTCTCTTTATTCTTGGCCATACCATTATTCTTGGCCATGCCATTTTCCTAACTTGGCAATAAGCTTATGGCAAAATTTGATGAGCCCACAAGTTGGCTCAAAAGATGAAAAATCATAATTCTCATACTTTTTAATGTGTGTCAATAAATTGGAATTCCCCTTTTTTGCATGAAAGGTCTTTATTTAATGTAGAATCTTTCCCTCTCCTTTTTGTAATGCACAATGCTTCATTTGTGGTTTGGATTGCCGGGTTTCGCATTGGATCTATTTTTTAAAAATTCGCGAGAATGGAATGAGGTCCGCCTCCCTCCACTTCAAAATCCCCGTCGGCGCATTGGAGATGCTCTGAGGATGCTCTTACACCAAGTTGCAATTGCGTGGGATGGCTCCAGTTTGATTGCGATACCGGAGGGACATGAGTGTTGCTGGCAGAGAGACTTACCGTGGATCTGAGACATTGTTGAATTTTAGGGTTGTGCGGAAACGCGGGAACTAGCTTAAGTCTTGGATTGAGGGAGAACGAGGAGCTTGCTTGGACGCATTTTTCGAGAAGACAATTCACTTTTGAGTGCTGCGGATTCGGTATTGAATCTACTGGTAACTTAATTGGATTCCAATTACGTAAGATGTCCTCTAGACATGAGTAGCTGGCAGCAAGGAGTACATTGGATTGCAGAGCTCAGCTTTCGAGTTAGGGTTTTGCGTAAACGAGTGTCGCCGCAAGTGCCTCCGCAGGCATTTGTTTGAGTCTTGAATTGAGGGACTGAGGAGGAGGAGGATGCGCAGTACTTGAAAGCGGAGAATCGAGATGGCTGCAGGAGGAAGAATCGCGTTGTTCGACGCCCACTGCCACCTGCAAGACAGTCGCATCTTGCTCAAAGCACCGGAGCTCATTCGTATCGCCAGCGAACGCGGAGTGGAGTGGATAGCCGTGAACGGGACGTCGGAGGCCGATTGGCCAACGGTGAAAACAATGGGTGAGGATCATGCGTCTGTTATCCCTTGTTACGGGTTGCACCCTTGGTTCGTGAATGAGAGGTCGCAAGACTGGCTTTCAAACCTGAAGTCCATGCTGGAGAGGGATCCCACTGCCGCCGTGGGTGAAGTTGGACTCTGCCAGAGCCAACGAGGCAAAATGGTGGAGGCGGAGCTTCAATTGCAGGTCTTGCGGCAACAGCTGCATCTTGCACGGGAGCTTCAGCGGCCTGTCGCGGTTCACTGCGTCCGCGCCTTCGGTCCTCTCACGCAACTGCTGAAGGAGATGGGGCATTTCCCCTCGGGGATCATCATGCATTCTTTTATAGGAAACCAGGAGCAAGTGAAGGAGCTGGCGAAGTATGGGGCATACTTCTCGTTCTCCGGGTTCAACACGTCGCTGAAACGGGAGAAAGCGCAACGAATCTGGCGGGCTGTGCCGTCCGACCGGTTGTTGCTGGAAACCGATTGCCCTGACGCTCTTCCTCGCGTCGATCCGAGTTGGCTGATCTGGGTTCCTGCGGGGGTCCCTGGAGATCCTGATGCCGCTTCAGAGCATTCTGAACAACCTGGGAAGGATGCACCCAACCAGCCTGCTAACGTCCGAGCGCTTCTCACTCATGTTGCGTCACTACTGGAGATTTCAGAAGAGGACTTGGCAGAGAGGACGTTCAGAAACTCCAAGTCCCTGTTCTCCTATCCGGGATCGAAGCTATCCCAACGATCTGTCGAAATTGCATAACGTTTATCTGTAAGGCCAATAATGAACCAATCCTATCATCCTAAATTCCACTGTCAATGCCTGCCTTACTGACTTCGTTGAGTAGAGATGTTATATTCGATTGATCAATCCAGACCATTCTCATCGATTTCTGATTATTCAGCAGAGTTAAAACTTTCAAAAACTTTTAAACTTCAAACATAGAATATTTTCAAGTCTCCCTGTGTCTCTACTGTGATCCTACGTTGTAGTATATACAATAGAGCAATTTTGATCAACACTTGGAACAACACTGGAAATCTGGAATGGCTTTTAAGACTTGCGGCGTTGTATGCACCTATGCATAACCAAACCAAATGAATGCATGGAAACAACATTTCACAGTGTTATTTACTCTGTGTACGCACCTGCTCCCACATGTGATTTTATGGTGTTGATGACTGGTGTGCAAATTACAGTCGTATGACGAGATCAATGAAGACACAATGCTAGACCATGTTTTGTGTATGGGTCAACTCTTTCATTGAAATGTTCCCAAAGAATGCGAACTGGAGAGAGAAACTCCAATCTTATTTCAAGCCTGGCTCAATTGAACGATTTGATCGTTCGGTATTCCACAATAAGCAAGTGAGCACCATCATATTACTCTTCGTTTGTAGGTTCTGGTCCAAAGGGGAGGCTTTGCGTTAACACAAGCTCCATCTACCGTGAAGTCAGAAAGTTCGAGTGTGTTGCTGCTCGTAAATTGAGTCTAAATTCTGAATATGAATTATGCAACATCTATAGTAAAGCTAAGCTATGCTTTAAACACAACCTCTTGGGAAATATCTGCTTGGTATCCCATCAATAAGTGCTGCTGCATACGCAATTATATAATTTCTGTTCCAGCATACATTTACTCCCCGTTTTCCGACATCAGTTTAGCGTAAGAATGTTTGAAAGAGTCTTCAATTCATTCACAATGCTTCAATATCGACAATCTGTGTGGAGGCGTTTGCATAAGCAATCGTATCATTACCATTAGAAGAAATTTTGGCTGCTTACGCTTGAGTGCAGTGGGCAGGAATCCCAGAGCAATCAGTCGCCAAATGTTCCATCCAAGAACCAGGACCCAGTCTAAACGAGACGATTGGGGATTCTGACGACCTTTCCATGAAGAAGTCAAATGAAGAACACGGATGCTGTGGAGTTGAAGACTCCCAATGGGAGTTGGAACATCTAACGACATGCGCGTACCAATACGGCTGTGAATTTTAATAGCTTCAGCGGAGGGAATTATTTGCAGATCTTCAACTTTGCTAGTGCCTGTTTGGACTCGCTGGCCACATTCGTGAGGCAAATCTGCAATTGAACTGAAGTATCAGTTTGTATTAGCAGGCTCTAGTTTACATCTCTTGGAGTCTAGAGAAGCTACACATCTGCTACAATTCATGCTAACACCACCTGCTAATAAGTTCAATCCAGTGTATGAAAAGGAGTAATTTTCGGGAGGTGTACTGGTTTGTGGAGGGATCACTTCCTGTACACATTACTGAACGCTTAGACATGTTCGACTCCAATGTCTCACAGTTGCTAGCAAAATAATACGGATTATTCTACCCTGCGTTTCAGAAAATGAAAGAACGGCACGAATACATAGTTCAAGCTCTGAGGGTTAGCAAATTAAGACCTAGTGAACATTCAAAGAAAACCAAGCCACAGACAAAGCAAATATACGAAAGACTACAGAGGACCATCAAATCTTTCACAACAAGAATTTAGGAACATAATGTTACAAAATTGGCTCACTTACAATCCTACAGGCACGTTGGGGTTGACAACCCCGGCAGATGCCAAAGAAGATTTTACAAGGCCTTCGAGTCTTTTCTGTAAGCTATCGTTACCAAGTGATTGTAATACCTCTGCAGCAAATGAAAAAACTAAGGCACTTCGCGCAGTCAGAGCATCGATCCCCCGTGCCTGGAAATAAAACAACTGATCCTCTTCCAAATCTGAAATTGCAGCTCCATGAGTGCACTTCACATCATCGGCGATAATCTGTAAGTTGGGCTTAACGTTCACAGTTGCTCCTCGAGCCAGCAATAAACTACGACTCAGCTGCCCTGCATCTGTCTGCTGCGCGTACCTGCAAAGCACGTAGCCAAAAACAGTACTTGGGATCAAAAGAGGCAAAAACTTGGAGACTTGTATTAATCTACTTCAAGAGAAGAGTACGATGAGTTCATAGGGATGCTTCAAAATATTACCTGTTGACCTTCACATTGCCATCGAACACCGACTGGCCCAACCGGTGCGTCACGATACATTTGTGAATCTGGCGACTAGTTCCCCGCGGATGATTAAGGACCAGTCTGCTGTGCAGGTCTTGCACCTGCCGCTCGCTTGATAATGAGAAGGTTGAAAACTCAGTCTGTGTGTCGGAACCTAACTGGATTACTTGAAGATTGTGCCTACTCAACCGTCCACCAATTTCAGCCTCTACCATCTTGTAAAAGCTTTTTTCTCCCTGGAACAAGCATACACACAGCAATCAACTTTCAGGCCACAAATTGAACTCAGCTTGTCTATTGCTTACACCCGGAGGATCTGCCTTAACCCTAAACTGCATTTGATGGGTGTAACTGCATTTGATGGTTGCATGCTTGGGGTGGTCTACCTAAACCCTACAAGGAATAGGACAGACCTGAAACTCACTGTAACAGAAACTTCGATGATTTCATGTTACATCAAATAGAAACTACAATTATCAGCAAACAAATGGAACCTACGTAGTCAATCACAAGCGTCATTTCTTCCCTCAACTCACTCAATCGACTCCCAAACCAACTACAAAAAGAGAGTAATCATAGCAACCAAATTCATGAGTCGTCCAACTAACCTGGGAAACATGAGTCTGTTTGATCTGCACAGCGTTTCTCTCTTGCTCCTGAGAGCAGCTGTGAGAGACTTCTGCCTCGTCCGCTAAATAAATTTCACAAACTGAGTTTGCCCAGTAGGCCTGACCGGGTGACCCAACAAATTGCTCGTAGATCTCCACTTTAGCGCCACTTTCTGCTACAACCAGCAAACGAGGACTCGACAAAGAGATGGAAGCACCCCCTTCCTCCCCTGTTTTCGACCCTCCCCTTCCTGAAGAGTAGTATACTACGTGAATTGGTTTCGAAATTTGGAGACCTTTCGGCACAAAAATAACACCCGCGTCCTGCACCCCTAATCCATTCAGAAACGTGAAGAGGTCATCTTGCGTTCCAACCGCAGGCTTGCCGAGATGATCTAATGCTTGTGCCAAGGCGCTTCTTGCATTTTCGGCCGATATTTTGCAGATGCTTCCAACGTATGCCCCATCGGATAAACCGTCTAGTTTCGAAAGGGACTCAGAGATCACACCATCGATGAATACAAGACGAAAAGTGTCTGTTTCATCGAGATCGAGGCCTGACGCCAATAAAAACAGACATTAGTGACCACATAAGCTGTAACATTATCATACTGACCTACCGAATTCAGTCCCATATGCCTCCAAGTTTTTACATATTTTCAGGTACCCATTTTTCTGTAATTAAGATACCCCAATGTATGATTCAATGGTACAGAGACCCTATCTCTCAAGATTCAGTGGAGGTCGCGAAAACTTGACTAAATGCCGCACTAAGGTAAGCAAACCAGGTAGTACCGTCCAACATGATTACCTGATGCAAAGTCCAGTGCAGAAGGGATTGGGGAGATATCAAGATTTTTCAGAAACCTCACATCGGTGAACCTGTAAGCTTCGTCCTTATTAGTAGGCCACCGAGAGTTCAACGCCTTCTCTGCTGACCGATCTCTAAGCTCTGCCAAAGCACGGCTGCCCAGAGTATCCCCACCTTGCTCGGGGTTTACACAATTTTCCAGCTTCTCTGCGAGGTCCAGCAGGAAGAAGTCAGGTCCACTGGGGTCCGTGGACAACGTGAAAGATGCATCCGCCTGATCTCTGAGTGATCCAGAGATAGAACCTGATTCTTCGGCCTTCACTGCTTCAGCAAAAGAAGCCCTGGTGCCAACTCCTAGCTGCCCATTGCCGTACCCATACCCATACCCATACCCATTCAACAACCTCTCCAGCACATGAACTATCACCAATCAGACACAATTGCAAACCCTAAAGCGTACTGCTCTGGTTTTCTACATAAACCTCAGCAATGACGGTTTCCACTAAACCTTCAAAGTAAATACACAACTTTGTAGGTGCTCGGATCCAGTGAGTCACCGAGAAACGGATATTCTTGTTCTCACATTTTTTCAATAACGATTTACATACCCTATTCTAAGTCTTCATAAAACAGAATCTCTTCTTGAATTGTAAGTAAGTGCACATCAAAAGATTGAAAAGCATACAAATTCTTACTGAATTAGATATCGGAGAACGAGAAAATCCCGAATTCCGCCAACACCTTTCAAATCCGCAGACTTGCAAGATTTGTGGAGCATGCAAATCCCCTAAACCTCAAATGCAAGCAACTTACCTTTGTTGCACCTCCAAAGCGTTGTGCACCGATTTTTGCTGGCACAAAAGCCTTGTGGGACGACACTCGCAATGTCGCAGCACCCTGCCTAGGAAACTGCCCTAGTGTTCCCGCCATTGCAACACTACCTGCCATCGCTGCTATTGCCATTTCCATATTCCTTCACTAAAATCTCTGCTCCTTGCCTTATCCAAAACGAGCAGAAGCGATTGCCTCTATCATGGGAGAAAGCAAAATTGGAACCACAACTAGGGTTTCATCCAATAGATGATATTCATTCATCAAACTATAGGAATACAGTACTGTACAGCTCTCACTCACATCAGGAAAGTAACCCCCATTGAAACAACACTGTTTCAATGGTTTCACAGTCCAATATTGAGAGTATATTGTTAATGTACAAAAGTAGTACTGTAACAATATACTTTCAATGGAATGCACTGCTCCCACTAAAAACTACATTGTTGCAGTACTGATGTTGTACTACAACAATACACTTTCAATACTAGAGTGTGAAAGCATTACCAAGACAGGGGAGGGGTAGTTCCCGATGGGCTGTCTCTAGCTAGAAGTCATTATGTGTAAGTTGTATTGAGTTTCTTGGTTTTGTGAAGAGGTGTGTGCAATGATAATAGTTGCCCAAAATGACACCTACATTTGGACCAAAAATTAACATTGTTATCTAAGTATCAATGACACAAGATGCTCAAAATTAGAACACAAGAGCAAAGGAAAGTCTAGTGTTGATTTTTAGTACAACTGCAAAAACAATAATATACATGTGCCAAAGTAATGTATTCTAAGGTGAGTTGGAATCCTCTTTTCTTTCCCTAAAAGATCTAATGCATATAGTTTATGTTTTATAGTAGTGAGTATACTTAGTTGCAATTATTGTCAATTGTAGGAGTACATCCTTTAAAGAAAGAGAGCTATGGCAAGGAATGTTGGCTAAGTATTGGTGATATTTTATTTCTATACTTTACCAATCTATAAATGTAAAATTTATTATTGTTCAACTATCAAGAAAGTAAAGAAAAGATTAAGCAATACATTAGGTTTGTAGATTTCAATTCTTAAGATCATCAACAAAAAAGTCACTTGAGAGTGGTCATGGCAATATTGATTGCTATAATGACAATATCAACAAACAATTATTTTTCTTCTACATATTGTTCATTGGCATAATAAATGATGGAGATTCAATTTGCTTTGGCAAGCTGGCAAATTTGTAATTGATAAGAAGTTACCTAAATGTCCAAGACATTTTTTTTTCTTCTTGGAGTTTGCATTAGACAAACAAATATGAAGTTTTGATAAGTTTTGACAATTATTTTTGAATTGTAACTATACAATTCTAAACTACATGTGTTATAGATTGCTTAGAAAAAAAAATGATATGTAATCACATATGGTGGATAGAAAGATTATAATATTTGATTACAAGGGGGTAAAATATTGAAAGTAAATTGAAATATTTCAATCTTGTTTTTATGTTTCAAATCTAAAATTGTAGTCATAAAAAATATGAGGTTGAAGGACATAACATGTATACCTATAATCAATTTGTGACTTCTCAAAATCTACCTTAAAATTTTTTTTTAATGAATTTCTAGTTTGATTTTTTCCTCAAGATGTAGTGCATTTGAGGCTCATCTTTAAAGGAGCCCTTTACAAGACTTATAATGAACACCCTTCTACAATATCTTGAACCAAAAAATCATAATTTTTTTCTAAAATTGTCTTTTTATATTAAAAATAGACTTTACAAGATAATCAATAAATCTATGAAAAATAGCATTCAAAAATATTTATTTTAACTCCAAAACGTGTCAACATTCAAATATAGTGCCACAGATATTTAGGGATAATATAGCAAGTTACATGGGTAGGAGAAAGAAGGTGATTTATCTTATTAATAAATAACATGTTCCTACCTAAATTTGTAGTCCAAGCTCAATCATTAGGCTTCATGGAAGAAACAAAAACTCTCATTAGTAGGAGTGTTGTCTATAGAAAAATAGAAGACACCCTAATTGCATATTGAAACAATTTTCAACTTTTGTATTTTTCAAAATTTTGAAGCTAGAGACCGGCTAGGTCATCATGAAATTATGTCTTTTCTCAAAATTTAAGATGAGATGATAAATTTTGAGAATCTTCAAAATTTGAGAATCTCTTTTTGTTGCTCTCTCCATGTATTTCCTCCTATTTTTCCTTGCACAATAAAGGCTTAAAATCTTTTTATTTGTTTTTAGTTTCTTGACATGCCATGTCTGATAATCAGAGTTCTATCCTTTGCTTCAAATTCCCAACCTAGATATGATAGTCTGCTCTAAATCCACTCATCTTCTAAAGACTATTCCTAGCCAGGTTTTGAAATGGACATTAACAAGTTGTAAAATGCATATGTAAAGCATTGAATGTTTTGCCAATGTTGTCAGAGTGGTTTAAAATTTGTCACAAGTTGCTTTATACTTAGCTAGTGGATGGAATAAGAGCCAAGGTGGGTCCATTTCTGAAATGTTCACCTGTATTCAAAAAAACTTTTCTCCCCCAACTTTGAGTGCTAATATTTTTCAATCTGTACGGTCAAACTTGATAAAATTTTTACCACATGATCTTATACAAGTATAGTAAAAGATCCTACGGTTGGATTTTATATTTATGAATTTTTTTCTTTCTTGAAAGAACACAACAGAAATGGCAATTTCAAGTGGTTTTTGTCAAAAAATAGGCCTTGGTCCTTTAGGAGTTTAGTTTAGTAAAACTCGCATTTTGGAACCCTGTCTATTACTTTCTACATGCTGCAGTGCTTGTTTTTGGTGAAACCATATTTTTTTTTCAGACTACACATGTGTGGGTTTTGTAAGGCCTACGATCAAGAAATAGATACCTATGGCAGAATTCTTTAGAAATTCATAAGTAATTCAAAAATGCTCCGAAAAATATGAAACCACTTGGGTTTGATTCCACATCAATTTTTCTTCGAGTGAAAAATAAGGAAAAATATTTTCGTGCATCGAAGAACCATCGAAAAGGCCGACCAACCCGTAAACGCACGGTTAATGAGCAGACTACCTTACTAAAGTACAGGCAAAGTCAATTACATCTCACTGAATTTTATTTAATTATTAAATTTTTTAAAAGAAATGATCCGCCTATTTGGCGTGGTGAACTTTTACCGCGCTGGTGGAGATGCTCGCAGTCCAATGCATAAGTCATGACTCGTCCACATTCACTGCGACAATCAATCAGTGGCTTTGCCACCTGCGCACCCCAAAATCTACGAATCTAATTCGGTAGATTGAATCGAGATCTACGAAACCCACACCCGAAGGAATACAGTACAGAGTCTGAGCTTGAGGGCGGGCGACAATCGAGAACCCCGATCGCGAGTGCACCGCGAGGGATCCTCACGTCGGCAAGTCGATCGATTCTTTTGCTGCCGAGGGCGACGACCATGGCGCTCTCGCTGCGGCAGAAACAGCTCGGTAATGCTTCTCTTTCCCTCGCAGATCTGGCCCCCAAATCGCATAATAGCTTCCATTCAATACTTTACCTGTTTTGGGTTCAATACTTTACCTGTTGGAGTGATTCCCACGGTCTCAATTTTCGAATCTGCATAGCTGAATCGAAAATTAAGTTTGCTGGATTCGGGTGCAATGAGCTGAGTTTGGTGCAATTTTGGGGGTGAGACGGTGTTCCGGACCGGTTCTTGCGGGTGGGGATTAATGACATCGCAATCTGAAGGATTAGAATTTCGGAAGACAGGCATTAGAATCTGTGTCCACTTGCCAAGTTTGATTTATGGAGTGATGGGAGAATCCAGCTTAGTCTCACAGGTTTAGGGTTTACGGCATTGGACTCTAATTTTCTGATTGAGTGTAATCCATCGAGGTTTATGTGAGGAATGTGAAGAGGTATCGATTTCGTGTGTGACTTGGTGGCAGTCGGCAACATCATTTTCTGAATTTAGGATTTATTTTTATGTCTTTTTATAAGTAAGGAACTGGAAAAGGCCTGTTCAGATTCATAGGTTTAGGGTTTACGGCATTGGAATCGTCGATTTCGCGAATGATAGTGTGCATTCCAAGCAAGGTTTATGTGCGGAATGTGAAACGTGATCGCGTTTTTGTTACTTTTCATGTGTGACATGTTGGATTCGGACAACTTCTTTTTTTTTTTTTTTTTTTTGCGTGTGATGTTTTGAAAAACCACTGAAGTTTTGAGGAACCCTGTGTTTCAGATGCTGTGGTTCGGATGCTGAACCTGAACCACCCAGTCATCAGCGGGGGCACAGCCGACGAAGAAGTGTACAAGGTGCTGATCTACGACAGCTTCTGTCGCGACATTCTTTCCCCGCTCATTCGTGTCAACGACCTGCGGAAGCACGGCATTACACTTTATTTGGGGCTCGACAAGGAGCGTCAGAATGTTCCCGACGTTCCCGCCATCTACTTCGCCCAACCCTCCCAGAGCAATATTCAGAGAATCATCCTCGATGCCTCTCGCGGGATGTACGAGTCTTTCCACCTCAACTTCTCCTCGTCCCTGCCCCGGCCTCACCTGGAGGAGCTCGCCACGGGGACCCTCAAAACGGACAGCTTGCAGAGAATCGCCAAGGTTTATGACCAGTATCTGGAGTTTGTGACGCTGGAAAATGGAATGTTCTCTCTGGCCCAGCCCCTCTCGTACGTGCAACTTAATGACCCGGCTGCTCAAGATCAGGATGTGGAAGCGGTGGTGGACAGCATTGCCAACGGGCTGTTTTCCGTGCTTGCAACATTGGGCGTTGTTCCTGTGATTCGCTGTGCAAGGTATGTATGGGACTGTTCCTCACCCGCTTTGGAAGTGGTCACCATGTCTACAGACTGAAGCTTACCACACCTAACTGCAACCGAGTTTAAATATTTTCACTATTTAGAATGCTAAAATTTTAATATACTCTTGTTAGTGAATCTAATGATTCCCATGCACCAGAGAATGCGTTATTTCGACTACATATGCAAAAGTTATAAGGTTTCAGAGTATTATTGGTAGATGACCTTTAACTGAAGGGAATTCTTACGGTAAGTCAGTTTACAATCTCAAGATCAATATGTACTCATTGCGGAAGATTTAAGGGTGTTGTATTTTGTTACATGTCTCCATTAGGTGCCTCTTCTTTATACAAGTTGTATGATGTAAGGGAATATGATACTATTTGCGTCACTTCTAAGCAATTTTACGATTGTTGGAGTGTTGTTTTGAGAGATGTATACAATTAGCGAAGTCATGATTAAACCACTTGTTAGCAAGTCTAATCAAGTATATGAATAAATGAGTTGCTGTTGGGTAGCCAGGATTAGTGTAGGAGACGGGATCAGGTCCCTTACGATTTTATATCCTTTACCTCATACTGGTTCTGTGGAGTACGGTAGAGGATGCTATTTGTGTCATTTTGAGCATTTAAACATAGATAGGAGTATGGTTTGGGAGATGTGCAGTGCAGTAAGAGAGATCTCAAGGTTCAGGAGCCGGATTTGATTGGATCGGTTTTATTACTGTGTATGAATTTCTTATGCAATTTCAGAGTGGAGGTTGTAGACCACCGTTAGTGATAGAAGAGAACCCCATTTCCATTCGAAGGAGCTGCTGTTGGTTACAAGGCCTCAATGTAGGACACACGAATAGGTCCCTAATGCTTTCAGTATCCTTACGGCAGCTGTGGGCTTTTAAGGAAATTATGGTGTTATGAGACTCATTTTCGTTGCATTCTCGTAACATTTATTACTGGGTCTGGCAGGGGTGGACCTGCAGAGATGGTAGCTGGTGCTCTTGACTCACGGATACGGCAGCATCTGGTTTCTCGGAACAACTTGTTCACAGAGGCTGGGCACATGGGCACTTCATTCCAACGACCTGTGCTGTGTTTATTCGATCGAAATTTTGAATTATCAGTGGCTGTACAGCACGTTTGGAGTTACCGTCCACTGGTGCATGATGTCTTGAATATGAAGTTGAATCGTGTCAACGTTCAAGGTGAAGGGGCCACTTTAGGGTTGAAGGGAAAGAGTGCAGGAAAAGCGTATGAACTTGATGATGGGGACTCGTTTTGGGTTGCAAATGGGAACGCTGTGTTTCCCCAAGTAGCTCAGGAAGTTGAAGTTCAATTGAGCAGGTCAGTTTCACCAATCATTAAACGCATGACGTGTGTGGAATGGTTCCCTTACATCCAATGCGTCTATGAATTTAGATGACTAACATGAACCGTATTGCGAAGATAGTTTTTGTGCACTGTTATTATGCATGAATCCTTTTCAGAGTGTTTTTGGTTTCTCCCTTCTCCATTCAGTCTCTTAATTTTAGTTTGCGTTTGTTGGGTATGTATGGTCAGCACTAACTCTTGAAGTTATGTGTGATCAGGTATAAGCAAGACATCGAGGAAGTGAACAAAAAAACAGGGGGGAATGCTGAAGACTTCGATGAAAACGAATTGATGGGCAATACGAAGCACTTGATGAATGCTGTAAACTCTTTGCCAGAGCTAACGGAAAGGAAGCGAATGATTGATAAGCACACCAACATTGCTACTGCTTTGTTGGGGGAAATTAAGACTCGTTCTCTTGATACCTTTTGCTCAATCGAGGACGAAATGCTGTCGAAAGGTAGTGTGGATAAAGGCCTGCTTGCACATCTGAAAGGCAAAGGTACTAAAGAAGACAAACTACGGCTAGCTGTTGTATATCTACTTGCAGTGGAAACCACACCGCCAGCAGAGATCGAAGCTGTGGAAGCAGCCCTTCGAGAGTGTGAAGTCGATCCTTCTGCATTTTTGTATGTCAAGAGAATCAAGTCCCTCAACGTCTCACTCTCTTCTGCGCAAGCAGCGAGCAGGAGTAACCTTGGTGTATGGGGAGGCCAGTTCTACGAACAGGCACTGAGTTCCATCACTGCAGGGGTCAAGAATTTGCTCTCAGGTGGTAGGCAAGCGGCTCTGATTCGTGTAGTCGAAGCTCTGATGGAGGCTAAACCATCCCCTGAAACTGACCCCTACCTAACATTTGATCCGCGAGCTCCGAAAGGATCGTCCAGTGTTTCCAAGGGACCATTCAAAGAGGCCATTGTTTTCATGATAGGTGGAGGGAATTACTTGGAGTATGGAAGTTTGCAAGAATTTGCCCAACGGCAGCAACCCTCCAAGAACATCATTTACGGAACCACTGAGATACTCTCAGGGAAAGACTTCATTGAACAATTGGCCGTGTTGGGTAGAAAGATGGGGGTCGGGGGTTCTTCTACAACTACTGCTTCCTCTTCCTAGCGGAGGAAGAGTGAATGTGAATATTTGCTGTTCCCTTATTTTTGTTGGTGATTCCATTTAGTAGTTACAAGTAGGAAAGCGACGATCAATCTGCTGTATTAGTCCATAATTGACGGTAGCGTTTCATGGCATGTTGGAGATCTTTAGGAGATAATTGTAATGACTTTGGGTACATAATGAGGACTCTTGAAATCCTTAGCTGTTTCACCGTATATGTGGCCTCGCGGTTTCCATTCTCTCCTGATGTCTCTGTTCTCTGAGCTTCTGTTTTTGCTCTTCCGGTATCCTTCTCTTGATCAGTGCTGTGTCTTCTTCATGTGCTATGGCAGTAACATTCAATAATGTCTGTTATTTGCTGCATAGTGGTATTGATTATTCCTTTTTTTCACGGGTTTCAAATGCTTGATGTGTATCCAAGTTTGTGGTCAATGTTGAGATTGCAGATACCATGTTGCGAATTTGGTAACTAACATCCGTTGGCATTCTAATTGCAGCAGGTCAGCTACCATTGGACACAATTGCAATATGCTAGTATTTCTCATACAATTCATGGTCCGGAAGAACTAAGGTGAGCCTTTCTACAGCTGCCTCAATATTTTGGGGTAGTATAAAATTCCTTTCAACTCTGATGTTTTTTTTGGGAAACAGTCTTTTAGGTTCAGGGTTAGGAGGCAAGTGTTCAAGTTTGTCATTCCTATTGTTTGTCTGAAATGCTCTGCCTCACTGTGTGCGGCATAGGTAGCACATTGGTGTCGTTTATGAGTTGGCATGGAATACATGACCTCTAGAGTACCAATCAACCAACTCTACATGACACGTTATTTCAAAGTATTCACCAGTAGAGTTCCCACCGTCGAGAGTTATTCTTGAAAACCTAGCCGTGTTACAATTTGTAGGGATTAGCGTCTCTGATTTTCTAGAATACCTTCGGGGTAGTTCGCTACAAGTATTTCAGTCTAACTGCTTAATATGTCTTCAAACCCCTATCATTTTCCCCCTCCTGAGCCTTTTTCCCAAAGGACTAAGCCTTTGGCTACTCTAAGTGGCTGAGTTCGTATCAGTATCTCTACGAGATGGTGCACCCCCTGCAGCCACAAACCGACCACAACATCAGGTTGCTTCTCGCCTCTTTTGAGGAATTTCATTTTTTATTTTTCAAAAAAATTATGTAGGAAGGAGTCTACCGTAATCTCTTCCCTCATGTTCTGAGATATGTCGGGTCAAGTTGATTAGAGTCTAAATTTGAGGGACGCATGAGGAGAATCAATGCCTCTCGTTATACACTTTCATCCTGCTAGTAGGTCTGGGTTCCCTCGTGCTTTTCAACATTATCAATATCAAGTGCCTTGTCATTTGTGTTCGGTAGTTCATGTTATTGAATAGCATCATTAATAGTTCGCTCTCTGTTTAACTCCGAAAGGACCAATGATTCCAAATTATCATCTTTTTCTTTTTTTTTTCCACTTTTGAGTGGGTCATATGGGGACTTTCTTCACTAATTCTGATGATCAATAAAATTTTGCTCCATCTGAGTTCTATTGTCTTCACAATACGATCAGTTGAATTGGTCATTTTCAAACCACGAATTCCTGGGTTTTTTAGCAATGTCTATAGGTCCAAGGGCGTTAACCCCTGAAGGATCAAGACTTCCTGGCTTGAAAATGACCAATTCAATCGACCATACTGTGGAAGTAATAGAATTCAGGTGTGGCGAAAGTTGCTTGATCACCAAAATCAGTGAAGGGCATTTCATGTGGTGGCCAAGAAAGAAAGAAATTTGGACTCAAGAATGTCCTCAAGCATGAGTTTCAGTTTGGGCTACGTGTTCCTTTAGGGGGTGAACTGATGACAAGAATGATGTTGCAGGTACTTACGATTTTTCCCTGTGATGGCAGCGATGGTCGTGGCACCCTCGACGTGGGCTCTGGCACGAATGCACATGCTTCACTTGGCGAGGCCGGTGGTCAGGATGCAGATCAATTGGCAACGCCCTTGAATTGCTGGATTTGGATTCGGCTTGGAATGCAAATTTACTATTAAAGCATGGATGTCGTCGGCCACTGGCATTTGTTGGGGACAGAGATCTTGACCTAAGTCGAGGCCGAGTGCCTCGCGGCGTGGACGGGGCAGAGTAAGCTTTGCACCGTTTGCAGTCGTCTGACCTGGCATTGCGGGAGGATTCTGTTTTGCTTCGCCTCTTCGAGGTGCCGCACCATGGGAAGAACCTCATTTACTGCTGGGATTTCATTGCTCTTGTGCTGCGCATCCCTAACTCCCTTGCGGCTGAATTGGTGGATTACTATCAGTAATAGTATTCTTGCTTGCTAATCTTCTTTTTCTGCTTGCAATCGCCCTTGCAAGTGCTTCCTCCTCAAGTTGCTCATGCCTGAATTATCTGGGCAAGGTTAGGGTGGTGCTGAATATTCTGGAGCAGTGTTGACCGCCCTCACTGTGATTTGCAGTAACTGCATTGCTTGGAATGCTATTGAACTATTAAGGTGTGAGAGGATGTGTGTCAAAGAAAAAAGAATCGAAGAGTGTTATTTTTTGTGGAACTTCTATCTGCCGACAGCTGGAGTTTCTAATGCAGCAAGCTCATGGCTATTAAGTGTGTCAAAGAAAGAAGAATCGAGGTATCTTGCATACTTTGATGTTTTCTTGAATTCCTTCTACCTGCCATTACTGGAATTTCTAATGTGGCAAGCTCATTGTCGTAAGCAAGTTTTGGATGATCAGGATTGAGATTGATGAAAGAGTGGAGTAGTCTATGAATAAGCAGATTGTTGAATCTCTTGAATCGTAGCTCTGAAGAAGAATTGGTTTGTTGATGATTTTACCGGATTTCCGGAGAATTGTGGCAGATTTAATTCCATGGCAAGAAATGATCCCTCACTCTGCAGGGAGCGAAAAGGTTTTTGAATTGCTGGAAATGAGGAATGTTGCGTTGCAAAGAGAGGTGTCCCCTCGTGGCATCTTCTCCTGGGTCTTCTGTGAAGAGTTTTTATTCCTTCACCCACGTACTAGTGTGTGCCAGGGTATGTGAGGATGATTTTCGCTTCACCAATAGGACCCGCTAGTCAATAGATGCCTTTTCTCTTGAAATAATGGGCAACTTCTTATGAATGTCTTAGCACAGTAGGAATATCTAACAAAAATGGAATGTACAGACCCCTCGAAAAAGTTTTTTCGTGATTTTCCACATTCACCATCACTCAGACCACCAGCACTCGCTTCCAAATACCACTTATGCTTGTGAACCACTGTAATGAATATTTTTTTGACGCAAATGAAATCACTTTCATTGCAAGAGAAAAGCACAACCAAAAATCATTGCAATGGATCTTAAATCTTTCAAAAGATGAAATGTATAATTATCTATGATACTGTCAAGTTTTAGGCCGAAATTATTGCAGGAAGGTCATCTTCTAGGAGTTCACCAAGGAGTTCACCATTTTGTTGCTCCTCTTTGCACTCTGATTTTGTGGCTTGCCACACTTCTTGCAGTGCTATCTTCATTTCCTCAATGTTGAGAAGGCACCATTGAATGTTTCTAGATGGCTTTTTTCATAGTGAACCACAAATTTTGAATTGGGTTCAATTGAGATTGCGTCAACACTCCAACTTTTTAAATTGCGTTCTTCACACCATTTTTGCACTTGGAGGGTGTTTTTATACTAACCTTGCCTATTTTGTGTAGGTTACTCAATTTGGAGTGGACAATTTGGAGGTTCCATTCCCCACTAGGTGATTTTGGATCTTATTTGCACTTGTTCTATATTTTCATCTTGTATCATTGAATTGTGATTGAATTGAAATTGTTGACAAAAAGTGGAGGCTTGATTTAGTCACTCAACCTCTTGAAGGACTCTCAAAACTCAACCTCAACAAAAATTTTAAAATTCACCACTAAGTGGTTTAGGATCTTATTTCTCTTATTCTATATTTTCATCTTGTATGATTGAATTGAAATTTTTGACAAAAAGTGGAGGCTTGATTTAGTCACTCAACCTCTTGAAGGACTCTCAAAGCTCAACCTTAACAAAATTTTTAAAATTTAAGATTGTAATGCATTGAGAATAATCATGTAACAATTAAAATGTTTGTGTATGAATTTGAATACTTGTGCATGTTTACATGTCATTGTGAAACCTCTAAAGGCTTGAGCATGATACATAAGGCATTTATCAATTGTCATGTCAAATTTCAAAGTTGTATTTAATTTTAGCATCTTAATGAAAACAATAAATTTAAAATGTTATAGGATATCTTTTCATTCTCTAGCATTAGACAATGCCAAACAGTGATCAAAATTGTATAAATTATGCAATTACTTTCTAACTCCCCTAGCCATGTTGCAAAATTCACCTACCTATTTCTTTTTTATGAAGAAAAAAAAATAGTCACCATACTAATTACCAAATTGAAGTACATATATTGCAAGCTATCTGCTATGATACAATAGTAAGGTTGGAAAGTTTTCAACCACTTACAATAGAACCTCTCTAAAGTAATAGGATCCGGTCCCCTTGACAATATTACAATAGAGAGGTTTATTGATTTACAAAGGGTCTACACATTCAAGACTTTGCACAAAGGAAGTTGTACATGTGGCACATCTTGAAGAAAAGAAGGGCCTTGTTATGACCAACTAAAGAAGTTTGTTCAAAAGCCTATTTTTAGCTTCATTTTCATCCTCGATTGTCTCTCATTTAGGGCATACTTACATGTTGGCCTAGTGGGCAAGCTTTGTACTAATTCAAGCAATAAGACGAAACAAGACAAAATAGGCTCAACCAATTGTCTTGCTGGGGTAGGGCAAGCGGGAAAGGACAAGTTCAAGTTTCACCGAAATTGGTGGACAACTCCATTAGTGAAGACTAGTCACTTTTGAGAGAATCTACCATGTGTGGATTTCTTATTATATCCCTCTCTACACACAATGTCCATATGAAAGTGTAATTGCTATTTTCACATGTAGCACCCTTGTGAAGTTTTCCCAATGACCGATACATGTAAAGAAGCCCTTAGTGCTACTACTTGTTATATTTCCCATACCAAGGACTATTATTTTAGAGAGGTTTATTGGCTTACAGAGTATCAACTTTTAAGAGAGGTTCTAATGTATCCAGCTAATTAAAAGTGGAGGATGGAGGAGTACATGTTTGATGACTTCCTGCTTCAACAACATCACGTTGATGTTGTTTTGCCACCATGACCTCAACAAGTACTTCACTTAGAAGTGGGAACCACAGGAAACTCATATTGGTTTCTTGGTGTTAAAATTCCCAGTGAGTCTCACTTTTCCCGGTGTGTGATACACTGTGAACACCGGGAAAAGTGAGACTCACCAGGAATTTTAACACCAGGAAACCAATATGAGTTTCTTGTGAACTAGCTATAATGAGTATATTTCAATGAATCCATGGATACGGAAGCAGGGATTTATTTGATGCTTGTGCACGTGAACGAGCGCTTCCACATACACTATCTTCCCTGATGCTACAGTTAGTGCGGAAGACGTCTCAAGCATGCCCACGTACTCTCTGCCATCCTGTGTCCGTTCGAAGGCGGTGTGGGCTTTGATTACCGCTTGGCCGAAGAATGGGCGATGACTGATGTTCGGTATACTCTGATGCACTGGAGGCTCACTAAAGCATGTGTTGGGTATGTTGATTGCCAAGATCAAGTAAGTAATGACAGCGGCATTTCAGTCTTGTTCCAATTTGTGAAAGGATTGATGCCAATGCACCGAAGTATGTATGTATTATGAGGAGACTATCTGAAGAAACTATATGGGCAATTTCATTAAAATGGCATATGCCATGCACCATTTTGACATAAGCAACTAAAGGACCTTGATTGTGGTGGTTTATGGTTGTGTTACGTAGCTGGTTTAGGGTGATTGTGGGTGTGCTTCATTGCTTCGCTTCATATGAATGCACTTTTCTATAGAATCTACAATAATACCGCCATTTTAATGAAATTCCTCATAGATGAGTTGTACTAGAGAGAAGGCCATAGATGTAGTCAATGAAAGTGTAGTCTACAGAGCTAGTATTGTAGAATGATCATGGAATTTGGAGTCATTGACCAAGGTGCCCTGGCCCCCTCCTCATTGGAGATTTTGTTTCTGGTTAGGATGGGCACAAGTGTAGGTGTCACTCTTCATTAATTTTGTTTAGTTCTCAAATAGGGGGCTGGAAAATTACAAAAATTATCCCTAATATGGCCCTTTGAAATAGATGACAATGGAGACAAGAAAACCTTGTATTTTCTATTTAGCAAATTACTTTGTACATATATTGTTAGCCAGCCTATGATTCTTGCAATCTACAAAAGAGCCCATGATCCAAAGCAATATTCGTGGACTAAATAGACAAACACAATTGAGCTATAGATGGAGATAAAAGGGGCACTATGCATTGTATTATATAATGCTTGCAACAATGAAAATTGTCAAGGAAGCCTTGTCATGAGAAATCATATTAATAAGCCTTGTTGCTCTTCCTCTGCAATTCGATGTAAATTATCCACTACAAATCTCACTTGTTGTCGTGGTGCGACGAAACTGTCCCCATCATTCTTCTTTGGTTTCCAAGATGCCATAATATTGTCTATTGGAACATAGTCGGCTTGGGAGGCCGTTCGGTCAATCTTCCATTTAAAATTAGTCTTTGTGTCCCATCCTGTGTACAATTGTTGCAAATCCTTGGACGTGCCACATAGTACGTATCATTGCACAAGAACTTTGCGAAAGTGATCAACAGCTGGATCAAATTGTGGATTCTCCACTGCCCTACCAAGCCACACGGACTCATCACAATCTAGTGCTGGTCTCACAAATACGTAGAAACCTTCATGGAGGTCCGTGGCGACATTGTACGCCCGTGGTGGCCTCCCTTCAAGAGTGCCAATATATGGGTCCTCTAATTGTAGCTCTTCTCGTGTACGTCCATCTTGCATGAAGTCCGTCATAAAATCCCTTGGTTGTCGAGTTCGTGGCCAGAATCCTTGCTTCAATTCCTCGGAGTTTGCAGCCTCCGGTTCAACTATATTATGCATGGTATTCCTCACATCAGTCCAGTATGTAACCAACTGTAACATGCGGGCCTTGTACTCGGCAGTTCCATCTTCATTTGATACGTTCGTCCAATGTTGGATATTCCCATCAAGTCCATGTAGAATCTCCAATAGGTTTGTCATTTTTATAGGCTTCATGCATACGGGATTACCTTCGGGAAGTATAGGTTTATGATCGGCATCTTCCTTCCATAGCTTCAATGCATCTTTGGGCAACCATGGAATGTCAATACAAGCTAGTTTGTACTACATGATCAGCCACCCATTGTCATCCATGAAGAATTTGTATTGCCTTCTGTTGGAGTGACCTACTAGTTGTTTCTTGTTCATCCCAATATAAGGCTTGACATAAGCCTTGAAATTGGGTACCTCTTCTATCAGATGGGGAATGAATGGAACTTCTTCCATTTCCATGTAGAACTGCATCAACAATGGTAAGGTTGGATGGTCTTTCTTGCGGAGTTCCATGCTCCAATGCCCAAAAGATGCATCGATGTCATCATGGGTGTATCCCACTATCATGAATGATACAACCACCTCTTTCACAATTTGTCTAGCAACCAAGAGGGACCAGAAACAAAAGACATATCTATTTTTGTTTTCCCTCCAAGAATTGTCCATTTGAATGTGTAGTATCGGTGGCAATGGTCGAGCTTTGATAGGATGCAAAGGAACATCTGCCAACGAATGAACGCAGACTGCACTCCCGTTGAGTAATGCCCAATACAAAGGTGTGCTACTCGCCCCTCTAAACAGTAATCGGGAGGACTTTGCAGGTGGATCTTCTAAATCTCGCAACAATTTGGCAATGGACCCCATAGTGAAGTTGTTGTCACTCAGGAATAGATCCAAACTATAATGCGCATACTTGCTGTCCCCGTGCCCATGTGCAAACATTCCTGACACTTTCACAGGCAACTTCATGAGTCTGTCCAGGGCCTTTGTTTTTCTGGCCAACGCAGGACATGTTGTTTTTGAATGGTCCATTTTGTCATGCATGATGGATAGTAGTTGAGACGGTCGTAATTTGGATAACCATCTACTACGATAATAGGCATGGCGACAAGCTTCTTGAAGAAACAAGTGCTTTTCAAAACGCTTTTGAATCCTTTGATGGTCCTTTGATCCTAGAGCGAAGGAGGCCCATAATTGCTTCAAGTTGTTGTAGATGCTACATCTTGCAAAGGAATCTCCCCTTCCTTTGATGACATACTCAAAAAAATATTTTGTTCGAATCCTGCTAAAGCAAGACTACGATACGGGTGACAATCCCAATTCCTTGTTTGCCTACAATCCATGCAAGGCACGTCAAGACTAATTAGTGCTCGAAGTCTTTAAGGGTTACTATAGAAAATGGATTTCTTACACGAGAAAGTTGGAGGCCGTCCTATTCATCCTACATTATATGGTTCAGAGACCTCGAGCTCTTACCTCATTCACAGTAGCCAGTAAATCCTTCTCTTGAGTACCACCAGGAAGAACTTTGACACAGACTTTCTCGCCTGTGTCCAAAGTACGTGACAAGTGGGACATGTGGTCAGCACTTGCCTCCAACAACGACCGAAGAGTCTCAATGGCCTGACCGGTGGGCGTCTTTATTTTTATTGTGCTCAAGTTGCCGTGAGGAGCACCCGTCATGTCGGCCGCGGCCCGGGCCCTATATCTCTGAAAAGTGCGTAGAGGGACGTTGTGGAGAATCCTCCAAGCATGCGGACAGATGTCTATGCCTTCCACCGTGACAAGTTCCCTTCCCCGTATGCCTCCTTCGTGCATCGTCCTATGGATGTCTAGATTTTTGGTGGACTTGACTTGAAAAGTTTGATGGTGCATTTCAATGCGAAGTGCACGAATGGTGGTCGGAGAGAATTTCTGAATGTAGTCATAATCGCAACAATGATGCATGAAGACAGCTGCAATGGACTCATTTGACAACATCTTGGTTCTCTTTTGTAGCACTACGGTTGCATGAGTTCGTCTGTCATAGCGGTATTGGTGTTTGCCCACTCTTCTATGATTTCCCTCTAATACTTTATCTATAGCACGTCATTTGCAAGCATGATCATATACGCTAACGTATCTAGTCCTACCATGATAAAACAATTGTCGCGTTGGCCAACGCAAACAAGTGTCCCTGACACTTGGGTCCCCATTATATACCTCCAACACCACGATGCCAACATCATCCTCCCCTAACCTACTTTGCCCATCAATACAGGCATTTGGACTAGGAGTAATTATAATGACTTCAGCAAAATCGGTACCATCTGCATGCCTGGCAAGAAGTACCTTACCCGACCATCCATCGCGGTCGATGCCCTCGCAATCAAGGATGGGACTAGAGTCATCATTTGCCGGAAATGATTTCTCCAAGTTCACGTCCTCCTCTTCACATTCTTGGAACCCCTGGATATCACATTTCAAGAAATAGACTTTAAGACGTAGGCATTAGAAGCAAAAATTGTATCACTACAAGGAACCCATGCTTAGTAGAAAGTTTTGTGATGTACATTTGCTTCTATTTCAACAACATGAATTCTGACAAGACATAAGTCATGAAATCAAATACAAGCATGCGGAAATCACAAAAAATGCATCATCGAAAACATGGGTGTCAAGTAGTCCATAAGAAACATGGTATGCAGTGTACAATGAACAACCTCATCTTCGTCTAATTCGGATGACGAAGCCATACAAATTACCAATCAGACAAAATAGATCGGCAAGGGATGGCAGTCCATTGTGGAATACATCCCCAACATCATAGACTGCAAGATACACTCGACCATGTCGCAATATAGAGAACCACCCTACGTAATCCTCATTAGAATGTGCAAGTTGAATGAAAACAATTCTAACTATGGGAAGTACATGTTAAGCATCACAAGCAAATCAAGGAAGAAGAGATTGGCATATTCCATTCTTCCTAATAAATAGGAATCATATTAGCGTTTTTCCATTCCACTATTCCACTAGCAACCATTAGCTCGAGTGCTTTGATTTAGGGGAAGGAGCCAATAATCATGGAATGTGATAGGTCTAATTCTATCTACATACAATTTGGTAGGAGAAATTAGATGTCGAATATAAATCATGCTTGATATTAGGCTAAATTCCAAGTGCGTGGAAAAATTTGGTCTGCAAGGTCACCAAAATAGAAATGACTCCATACACAACAATTAGCTCTCATGATAGCTCGCAGAGAGATCCGGAGGGCGTTACCCTAGAGAGTATAATTTCCAGCTGTAACTATATCCTCCCTTTTACATTCTATTCAAAAGTGTTAGATCAATCCACAAGTATCGGTATCCCCTACCTGTGGATGAACTTTAGACCGCACGCTCCAAACTACTCAATGAATGCCTAAGCACCTATAATTAGTGGATGTAATCAAGATCACACAATGTGGAATGTCCAATAGGTGCATCCAAAACTTTGATATGTCTAAACAGTTTAGCCCGCACGGTCTTAACTATTCCAAGACTGCATCAAAAATTTAGATCTCCAAACAATTCAGACCGCGCGGTCTAAACTATTCCAGGGTTGCATCAAAAATTTAGATCTCTAAACAGTTTAGACCGCGTGGTCTAAACTGTTCTAGGACTGCATCAAAAATTTAGATCTCCAAACAGTTCAGACCACGCGGTCTAAATTGTTCCAGGACTACATCAAAAATTTAGATCTCTAAATAGTTCAGACTGCGCGGTCTAAACTGTTCCAAGGTTGCATCAAAAATTTAGATCTCTAAACAATTCAAACCACGCAATCTAAACTGTTCCAGGGTTGCATCAAAAATTTAGATCATTGTGAACAATTCAGATCGCACGGTCTAAACTGTTCTTGGACTGCATCAAAAATTTAGATCTCCAAACAATTCAGACCGCGCGGTCTAATCTATTCCAAGACTACATCAAAAATTTTGATCATTGTGAACAGTTTAGACCACGCGGTCTAAACTATTCATAGAGATTCACGGTCCTAGAATAGCTTAGACCACACGATCTAAACTTGTCAGGAAATGCTTTGGCCACATGGATCTCTGGAAGCAGTTCAAACCGCGCGGTCAAAATTATGTGGATATTTATTACGTCGAATTCTTCAACTCAAAAAATAGTTCAAACCGCGTGGTCTAAACATTGGATTCAGCATTGACACCTCTGACGTGAAAAACCTCTTGAAAGCAAAATGAGAATTACTAAGAGAAACATTCTCGGCCATTTTTACCAGCCAAAAAAATTGAGAGCATGCACTTTGAACTATGCGCATCTATAGCATCGGTCCCTATTTCCTACAACGGTGCAAACTGTCGAGTATGAATTTTGATGTCATTGCATTCGTCACTTTGAACAACTAGCAATTTCACTTGGGGAGAATTTCATGATTGCAATACGATGATGTCTCCTAGCATTTGCAATAAGCTAACAGTAATTGAGACGAAGATCAACCTAATTACCATGAACTATGATTGCCGAAATATCATTCGTATAGGTTATTTGGTATTTAGCAATCTAAATGGCAGTATCGAAAGATATGTACTATGACAATGGAGATTGCATAATTGTATTGAGCCAGGAATGGAGGTGTGTTGAGAAAGTTCTGAACGTGCCTAACAATTCAACAAGAGAAGTTCAACTAAAAACGAATTCACTATGCCCCAGAATTATACAATTTAGCGTTTCGAAGTACTCCAATTCACAATTCACCGATTAACACCTTCAACTATTCAAGGACTTGGCCGTGAAGCAATTTAGCTATTCGCCAATTCTGAATTGACAAAATACTCTATTCATAATGCAACAATTAAAGAACCTACCCTTCGAGCATTGCAAGAATCGACGAATTTACAATGTCACGATTCAACATTCTGACATTTCTAGGGTTTTAAGTGCAAAAATTTCACCATTTCAGCACGTACGCATTCTAGAACCTTCGTATTTAACCATTCAGTCACATACATTATGAAAATCAACTATCATGCATTTCAATTTAAACGACTGAATTTCTGATGACTATAGTGAACCCTATTTCTTCAAAGTAGACCAGACATCATCGCCCAAAAATGAAGATCCCAACCCTAGCTTGTCGCCTATTGTACCTTAAATGAAAACACAGCTATTTTGTGAAGCTCTTCATCGCTCACAGCCTCTGACGAGCAGCCAAATGTGGCAAACAAGTACTCGAATGATCGTCGTCTGCGACGTGGAGAAGTGCAAAGACAAAGTGGGACTTGGACAGGGAAAGCAAGACGACGCAAGTGAAAGACAGACCCTCGTCACATAGCGGGGCTTTGAATGTGGCTCTTATTGTGCTGCCTAGTTGCGGCCCGCCGATGTCAGGCTTATTACTTCACACTTATGAGGTCCATAATCCAATGATACGTCATCTATGAACTTCATATCAAAATTGATTCACATATATTTTTTCAACTACCCAAGGCCATTTTTGACCTTACAAGAATTCACTTGAAATTGAAAAAAAAACAATCATTTCCATAAGTTTCATCAATTTTATTTTTGGAACTGTACAAATTCACACTAGACATGTTAGAGAGTACATGGGAAGAGAAAACACACCAATATTCATGGTTGTTCGGCCGAACAACTCGACAACACGACGAACACGACGTCCAACACGTCTAGTAGACCCCCTTGTCCGTCTAGTAAAGTCAACTTTAAGGTTGACTTTCAAATAAAACACTTTCTATTTCCAATCTTGACATATTTGAGTTTCATTTTATTGAAGTGTCTCAATTTAATAATCATTTATTCCATTCTTAATTATGGATCATAAATAAAATGAGATTTCAAAGTATCTCTGCTGTTAGGATAAGGCTTTATTCGTCAAAATTGTCATGTATACACGACACCCGTCATGTACGACATGCAACATCAGACAAACAACTCGACACCCAACCCCAAAATGTGTTCGATAGAACAACCTTGCCAATATTATTGATGGGTTCAAAGATTATAATGTTTGAACATGAAAGCATTAAAACTACTTAAGTGATTTGAAGTCTTTCAGTCTTCTTCACATGTGAAATTCTAATGGTGAATATGAAAATATGAGGTTAGTAAGCCTAATAAACATAACCCAAGTCAAATTATGGCTTCTCTATATGTACTCTACAATTTCGTGAAATGAATTTTAACTGTCATTTCCAATGTTCAAATATTCGAGAGTTGCTTCGAAGAGCCCCTAGCACTAGAAAGTCAAGATTGCAATGGACACCCTTGCATAGAACCTTGAATACAAATAGTGCTATCTATCATTTCTACAATTACATCCTTCATGATAATACTGCATGTTAAAAATAATTTGTTCAAACATAATAACTACTATACATAGGTTAGGGTTTCTCTAAGTTCAAAGTTTTGTCTACGCCAGAAATTGGTGCCACAGGCATTTAGGAGTTAATAATTTGTAAGGGTCGCATTTATAGGTCTATGAGGTGCCTCTTGTGGAGGCATTTTTGCCCCTTGAGATTCATCCCCAAGGAAAGTAGCCAATCTAATAATAGTAACTATAACAGTGACAAGGCGCAAAACAGGGCACAGAAGAAAAAAGTGGTGTTTTGAGGGGGTACCCTACTTGCTATGCATGCTTATTCCTAGTATGGCTCCAAGGTGATTGCAAGAAAGACCAGTACTATTTTGCGTCACACTCGGAATGATGGAGTTGTTATGTGCTATAACTTCTGAAGTATAGATGAACCTAATTAACTTCAAATTTTTTTTGGAGATGGCTAACTTGATAGTTATCAGATCCCTTAATTTTCAGAAATTTTCAAAAATCTATTTATAATTAAATTTGAATTTATGTAATTTGTCATACTTTGCAGTTTAGTAATTAGGTTTCCATAATTTTATGTAATTTAACATAGAGTTTATATAGAATATGGATTCTGCATTCCATAGTGATTTAACAATGAATTTATGTAAATTTTTTGGTTCATTTGGTTTTATTAATTTGGATAATATCCAATAGAAAATAGTTTATTTCAAAAGAAATAAAATCATTTCTTTTAAGAAAGTAGTTATTTTTCATATATAGGTGTTAACATTTTTACAAGAAAGTGTGATTTTAATACTGAATTTTTTTCCTATTTAAAAAGAAGTTTTTTTGTTCTATAAGAAAAAAATGACTTCTTTGTTCATTTTGCAATTCTTTAATGTGTCATCTTCTGTCATGTAGTACATACAACCAAGATGACTAGAGCATACATCAATTTCTCAGGAGTAGTACATATTTCATAAACTCTTCACATCCTATGCTTAAACAATATATGTTACTTCTAGATTTCTACCATTTTTTAAAGTGCTAAAATTCAAAATTTATTTAAAGATATTCTTACAAATAACAAAATAATGCCTACAAAACTTAAAAAGATCAATAAATTGTCTTCAAGTGCATTACACATTTCATAATGTTAGCCACTTTGGCCATAAAACTATCTGTACAACAAGCATCTATCATGTGTGCCATATGTATAAACACCCTCCAATTTCAAGCACTCTCAATAAAGGATTGCTTGCCTTCCTCCTGCATATAACCACCTTATAGAATATCAGTATACACCAAGCACTTACTATCAATAAATACTAAACATCAACTTTAAAAAATATAATAAGGTACTATTAGGTATTACATAACTTAGTATTCTAAAAATATTTTTTAGTATTCAAATAACAACTTAATTATAAATTTTCATACTTATATAGTAAGTTGAAATACCTTGCCACATACCTTACTTCAACTTTTTTAATTTTGACTTTATAATTTTGTTAACACCCCCCACTTTCTTGTTGATGTCCTCCTCCCTTGCATGCATCTCTTGTAATTTCTTTACTCTTTGAACCAAACTATAACTAATTTGTATAGATTCCTATTCTAGTATATGTAGGACTAGTTTCACTTGGAATGGTGTTGTGGAAATCTATTTTTCCATGCTAGATAATCTCCACAATTCTATTACATGAATTAAAATGAACACAAACTTTATAAGGACCTAATAAGAATTGACCTCCAATAGTATGAAGTCCATCTTCTCTTCTCTCTAGTTTGCCAGTTTCAGAGTATGTAGGAGCCCATATACCAAAAGAGTAGGAGTTGGAATCCCTATCTCTATAAAAACAATTGCTCAAATCCTGCATAGTATATGTTAAATTACTACAGAATGCAAAATCATCTCTATGTAGAATATCAAACTCCATCATAGTCAAAGTAGGGACTCTAGTCTCCATCACTTCCCTTTTAGCTTGTTGAAACAAAGCGGGTGCCAATTTACAAAATTTCTTACCAAATATGGTAGAAATTTATGGAAGCAATCCTTGTTCATGCTTCCAATTTTCAAGCTTGGAAGCATCACCTTGAATTTGCCTTTGTAGAACATACCAACTAAGGGTAAGATCCCTATCTGAAGCTACATTGAAGGAAAGTAGAATTTCAAAATTAGACTTATTTTTCTAATATAAAAAATGAATTGAAACTATAAATAATTTCAATAACATTATAAATATAATAAAAATATAGTTGGACTTACAAATGTACCTCCTCTCCATCCGATAGCATACATGCATCCTTAATTTCCTTTTTGCAAAATTTGTTGTAACCACACTAGCACCCTTAGCCATGTCTATAAGCGTTATTGTTATTTTTTCATATTCTTCATACTCCTTCGTAGTTATGTTGTCAAACAACAAGTATGTCACAACCAATACAATTTCCTTCAAAGCTTTATCTTAAGCTGCCATAGTTTTGTGGCAAATGTAAAAGTACTTTTCCGGAATAGATTGTACATATTGTATGTTGAGATTCTCCAACTTACGGTCTTTCAAAACAATAAAAGCACTTGTATTTTATACATTTTATTTGTAATCTACATCCTGAATTCCTTATAAGAATAGCTTTATAATTATTTCTATCTATCTAATTAATATCTTATAGAAGAATTAAACAACAAACAAAGAATAGAATAGAAAAAAAATAACATTGATGCACATTAAGAATATAGAATAGAAATAAGGAAATAACAAAAGGTATATACAAAACAAAAGGTAAAAACAAAATTTTTACTATATACACCTTATTTTAGAAATATACAATATTTCAAATGAAATTGAATGTTATCAAACAGATATAGTGTAGAAAATACCTTCAAATACTTACACTTTCGCATCTTTGTAGTCTTGATTTCTTTTAGCCTTTAGACAATATTTTACATACTCTTTTTGACTCATCTTATTCTTTGTAGATATACTCTCTTTCCAGCACATCCAAATTACTTCATTAAAAAAACAAGACTTACAAATATATCTATCTTTTTCTAAAATATCTATCTTTTTCTAAAATATCTACCTTTTTCTAAAATATCTACCTTTTTCTAAAATATCTATCTTTTTCCAAAATATCTATCTTTTTCCAAAATATCTATCTTTTTCTAAAATATCTATATTTATAGTTTAGAATTAAAATACAAAAAAAGATAGATATACTTAAAATCCACTTCCTTTATTTTATATCCAATCCTTGTTGGTATACAAATTCTAAAATGAAAATATAAAAATAATAGACATGCTTAACCCCTAAAGGACCAGCCTTGTGTTTTTGACAACATAACTTTTTTGGGTAGGTACATGTGAGCGGAGATTTCACTCATTTAGGCTGAAATTTTTTGACAAGGTGTGGACGAGGAATATCTTTCATGCATGCTAAATTTCATTTCATTTGAGTGTACAAGTAAAAAGTTATGATGCAAAATGTTGTTTATTTCTCAACTCGGGCAGCTCGGGCAGATCTGAAAAAATCACTTTTTTCAAAAATAAAAATTTGAAATTGGTTTTCTAGATTTACATATGTGGGGAAAGCTTTGAATTAGTCCATTTTGATCAATGTAATGAAAGTTATGAGGAATTTTAGTTTGCAGGCAGTTAAGGAATCTCTACTCTAAAATAAACTTTGAAGTCCTTTATTTAACTCAATTTTTAATAATTTTTGAAAAAAATAAAATCATAGGATGTAGATTGTTTATTACAACATTACAACCATTGGGATTGTCATTTTTCAATTCCATAATTAAAATTTTGACAATTTAGTATTTTGAATCATTCTCTACTTCTTTCTACTTACTATTTTTTTCCTATATGTTGTACAATTCCAAATGATTCGAAAATTTTCATGAACATAGACAACTTGCCTTGAAGAATGAATCCAAAGATGCACCACCATTTTGGACATTTTTTCATACAAATGTGACTTTCTGAAGTGCTGCTGCCCGGTTTTTTGCAGGGCAAAAAATCTGATTTTTGTCACTTCAAATGTTAATATCTTGCAATCCACATGGTAGAAATTTCTGAAATTTTTTTCACATATTTTCAAAACAACTTACTACAAGATCCTACGGTTACATGTGTTCTAAAATGTTTTTTTTCTTAAATTTGTTTTTTGTGCTAAAAATGGCAGTTTTTGAACGTTTTTGGTGAAAACATAGTCAAGGAACTTTAGGGGTTAAAAGCCACTTGCTTTATTGCATGCCTAATCCTCATTAGCTTCCAAAACCTAAAATTAAACAATGTAAAAGAATAAATATGCTTAGAAGCTACTTCCTTTATTGCTTATCAATTCCTGAATAATAATAAACATCTATAGAATTTGCTAAAAATTAATACCAAGGAGTTTTATCTACAATCTAATTTTCAAACTTTCTTTAGCTTCAACTTACCTAGAACTTTCATGCTTGGCCATTGTAGAATTTGGTCAAGAATATAACTCCAAGCCTCTTTTGCAATAGAGGAAAACATAATAGAAGAAAATTGTTCCCTTGTGGTTCTTCTGATTATATGGTAATCCTGAATAGAAAACAACTTTCTATTACATCCACACTTAGTAATAAAAGTAGACTTAATACAGAGTTAAAAAGATAAATAATAAAATTGTAGTGCAGTGAAATTTTGTTCTTTTTACTAATTGTCTTAGTAATGTAAAAATGCGGCCTTTTACTACTTGTCTTTGGGAATGAATAGAAAAAGAATGAACAATTAGACGAAGGATTCCAAAAGAGGTAGTTTGGTTGGATAGGAAGAGTGACAATTTGTCTTAGCATCGGTTGGTATTCAGGTATTGCACCTTTTCAGTGGCTTAAGTTAGACAATTGGTCATTCTTTCCTCCCTTCCCCACTTCGAATTAATCTATCTCGTGTCTATAGTTGTCAAGCTTTTCAAAAAATATACTATGAACTCTTTTCAATATTGTAATAACAATTCATCTTTTTGAACTTGTTGTCCAGCACCGTAGTGCTATGGTGTAGTGTTGAGATCCAGTGATTGGATCGGTTGGTTGTGTGTTAACCCAGTGATTGGGTTGGTCTAATTCTTTGTGCTTGATTTTTGTGGGATTCATCCAGTGATTGGATTGTGTAATCTTTTGACTGTGTGTGTCTGTAACAAGTTGTTGAATTAAGTGTGAAGTTATTGGATGTTTGCAATAAGTGGTGAGGTGAAGTTTCCTATGACCAATTGTTATGCATGAATATATGTATTGTATGTATGTGAATTGCAATTGTTAAGTGTCTTTCGAGCGTGAATTGGGACACTAGCTTGGAGACAAGTTGTCAACTGAGGAGTTAAAGAAATTAAAGGAACGAATCGATTGAGGAAGGCGAATGTGGAGTCAAGTTGTGAAGGTCCGGTTGAAGATTAATCAATACTTGGTAAGTTGATTTTCAACAAATTGTCTTATTTGTAATCTTTGTTTATATAAGATGTAGGACAAATTGTCTTACTTTGTATTGGATCCAGTGATTGGATCAGTAGTTTGTCTTCATCAATTTGATTTATGTGGGCTATGTACCAGTGATTGGGCTAGCCACTTAGTAACTTAATTGTGAGAAAACAATTTGCTTTGTATTAGTCTTATGAATGTGTGAATGTGAGGCTAATCTAGTGATTGAATTAGTTAGCTTGACAAATTGTCAAGAGGAATTATGGACTAGTGATTGGTCGTAATTATCTATAGATTTTTGTAAGACAAATTGGCAGTTTGTGTGGCACAATTCGTGCAATTATTGGAAATTTCTCAGTTAAGAAATTAAGATTAAATAAGTCAAGTGTGCAACAAATTGACTTAAGTTTAAATAGAGATTTAGTTGTTGTGGATTATAGAACCCCCCGTGAATGGATTCGTCTAAGCTATATTGTAAACAATTAGTTGTTGTTATTAATATGATTCAATGATGATGTTAATTAAATTGGAAATTGTTAAGTGTTGAGAACAATTGCAAAAAATTGTATAACATGATGTGTATTTTATGTTAGACTAATTGTCTGGTTTAACATGTATATTGAGTAGTGAATGTTGTGGAATTGTGTTAGATAGGGAAGAACAATCTGGATGCAGACGAATTGATTGTTTTTTTTTGTGAATTAAATTGAATTGTGAATTGAAATTATGTATGCTTGTCATTGGTATGTGTAAGAATTGAATCATTTGATCCTACATAGAATGAGGTTATCGAATAATTTTTTATAAGTGATTATTAAGTTTGTGAAAGAATTATTTACTGATTGGAAATTTAATAAAATTGTCTTTTGATCTCTAATTGATAGTTTTTGAGTAATTATACAAATTGTCAAAGGGCTGATTTTGAAGAATTAATGTGAACTAGTGATTAGTTCATAAGCAGTGAGTGAACTGGGATGTAAGAGTGCCCTGGTTTTGTGAAGATTGAGTAGGACTAATTGTCTTACCATTTAGCATAGGGAATGTGCGAAATAATTAATAATAGCAAATGAATTAAAAGCTTGCTTTGCAAGTTGTGAGAATCAATCAAATGAAGTGATTTCATTGTAGATAAGACAATTAGTTTGAGAATTAATTGAATTAGTCAAGCTAGTGAGAGACTACGGGCCTTGGTTTGATTTCTGAATCAAAGGTGAATTGTGTACTTTGACAAATTGTTTATGAATGTGCAGAGTAACTTAAGCTTGGTGAATGCATTGCAATCATGCCTTGCATTAGATAGGGACAAATTGTTGTAGAACTGGGACAAATTTCTACTCATCTAAATTAGTAATCAGGCTAGCTAAATAGTGATTGGACAAATTGTTTTGGTAACGCAAATCACTAGTAATTAAGGAACATGTGTACAAATATATATATAAAGTGAATGTTATATTTGCATTTGTCTAGTTTAGATCATGCACATGACAAATTGTGGTCAAACTTGACAAATTGTTGAAAAACTCCCCTAGAATACTAGGCAGGACTGGAATTGCATTTTACGCGTCCATAGCATTATTTAATGGACTCGCCACCAATTTATACTCGTGGATATAAAAGTGAATGTGTATTTCCTTGTTGTTTGTGAAATATTGTAGTAAATCCCATTTTAATCTTAAAAACAAGTGACTCTAGTCACAAGATGTTAGACTACTTGATCATTCCCTTGGATTTTGAACCCCTATACTAGTTCTTTGGGTATTTGCTGAAGTAGCAAAAAAATCTAGACTACAAAAATAAAAGTTTGCAACTTTATATCCTCAATAAATTTAGTTTCTATTGAACTACCTATAGAACATACATAATAATGGCACTTAATATCAAACTATACACAAAATAATATTACAATCTATCAAAATACATTCAATCTACAACTAATAATGTAATATAAATTCCAAAAGCAAATACTAGAAGCAAACCAAAATTTACACTACTATAAACACAAAGAGAAAATCAACAACTAGTATATACAAGCTTTAGAAAAAACTCAATAATATTATAGTATGCAATAAAACTCATCTGTACTCTTGTCTTTCCTTCTAACAATGTACTCCTTTCCTTTTCTAAAACTTCAAAAAATCTATCAAAATCAACTACCCCTTTCCTCTTTTAAATCTTTCTAAACTTTATAAATGTTTACTTCCTTTATAATATAGACAAATGGTATCTCTAATGTTGATTCATGCCAAAGCTATTAATCTTTTCTCAACTTAAATTGCCGTACTCTAACTAATCTAAAACCAAACTTTATACCTAATATTTGCAATCCTAATATTTACAACCCTAAAATATGCAATCCTAATAGAAGTTTCTAAAACCAAAGCTCTAAAACTATTTGCTAATCAAGAGATCCTCCAAAGTCATACCTTTAGATCCAATTCAATCTAAAATCTAAGCTTACTTATAACCTGCAAGAAAGATGCAAGCATAGATTGCAAGTAAGAATGTAGGAGGAAGGTAGAATAGAAAGCTCAAAGTATAAGAGCTAGATGCAAAGGTAGACTACTGAGAGAGATAAAACAAGAAGATGAAGGAGAAAAAGGAGAAAAAAACAACGGAAAAAAACAAAGTTATTCTTACACTAGAATCAAAGAAGACATAGCAGTAGACGCAATTTTTCATCGAAGGTTCTCTCTATGCGCATTGACCTGAGGTTTAGAGAGTTATGATTTTATATTATATCATCCACTTGGAGCTCTTCCTCCTACCTTTTCGAAAGCTAATACTGGAAGCAAACCAAAGTCCATAGTATTAGATATATAGATAAAAAACCCAACTATTAGTATGAATTTAAAATTGATAGTACTACAATTAGAGGGATGAAATAAAGGAATAAATATAAGGAAATATATTGGAAAAAAATTTAAAATAAATAGAAGGATAAATATATGGATAAAATTGAAGCCTATGTTACTTTAAGTAGCTAGTACTCCCCTTTTTCTTTCTCCTCTATTTATACCCTATATGTTAAGTAAAAGTCGAGTAAAATTAAAGCTTATAGTATTTTAAATGGTACTCACCTCTTTCTTCTCTATTTATATATACTATATTAAGTATTAGTCAAGTTCCTCATATTCAACAATCTACGTTATTTAGGAATTACTAACTTAGATTCAAAAAGATCACTACACATTGTTCATCTATATTATTGCTCCAAAGTAATAGTTTAGATAGTAATAATACAAAAAGCAATAAAAGTATACACTATCTACTTCCATATATACACTATGATTACTATAACTCAAATTAAGTCTACATTGATTATCTCTTCGAAGACAAATATAGAGTAGAAGAGCCCAATGTGGAAGTATTTTCTAAAATGGAAGGAAAGTATAGTGTGATTTTTATTTAAATTTTCAATTTATAAAATTCATTTTAACAAACCATACTCCAAATTTAAAAGTTTCAAATATTAAAATTTTAAAATCCCTAAGTCTACAAAGTTATCAATTTTTTTATTTATAAATTTAAAAGCTCTAAAATCTTAAAGGTGTGGTTGTAAATTTAAAAATAATTAGTTTTGTATTTTTTATTGTCTTGTATTTGTAAGTCTAACTTAATTTAGAAATCCAAGAATAAACTTCAAGTTCTAAGGGAAATATAGATTACAAAATTGAAATAACAATAAATTTTATATGAAATAATCTTTTTTTATTGAAGTTTATAATATTGTATTAAGTAATTAATAATAGTAATAATACAAATAGTTTTTATAAAATTGGAATAACTTTAGTAGTTTCCTTAAAACTACGTTATCCCTAAAAGAGAAGTGAAATGATGAAACTTTATTTGTTTCAATGAATTTCAGTAGGTCTTTCAAGGAATTCTATAGGGTTTATAAATATTTGAAAACAATAAAGAAAAAAATTCATCTTATTGATTCAGAGTGATTTTGAAATTAATGTTAACTAATTAAAAACATATATGTTTTTCTCATTTCATGAATTCTATAAAAAAATTCAATGAATTTTTTTTATAATGTACTCTTAGAAAAAGTAATGTACAATATACCTTGGAACCTCTATTCTATTTTACAAAACTTGGTCAAATGAAGCCTCGCATTGAATTCTTTCTTCAAATCTTGATTATAATTTTTTTATTCAATAGGATGTCTTATAATATAAATGATTTATATATGAATCTATTATGTATATCTTTGTAGGGTAATTACATCAAATACCTACACTATTTTCCATTACATTATAAGTTGATTTTTTTTTAGCCATAACTTTTGTATTCTATTTCTAAATGACTCAAAATTTTTAGACAAGGTACTTGTGGCTATTATACATCTTACCAAATTTTTTGGAATTCAAGAAATTTTTTACAATCCAAAATTAGCCCCCCAATTTTATGTCACACTTACCAATTTAGGGGTTTTTAGTACTAAATATTAAATACCCATAAAAATAAATGTTCAACTAAAATTTGGAAGAGATGATCTTGTAGTATAGTTTTAGATATTGTAAGATGTCATTTCAGAAATAGTTAATTTTGTTTGGTGTGGAAGTCTACAAAGTAAGCTTCATTTATGATACATTTGAGAAAATGTAAAATATTATTTTGGTGGTTCTATTGATTATCTTCAGTTCTTTATAGAGTCAATGTATGGATACATTACGTTGTATAGATATATGAATTCCCTTATATTCATTACATAGTGAACATTGTGGTGAATGGGATGATGCCACGAATAAACATTTTTAACACTAATGTGCTTATTATGTTGTATTTGTCAAGACATAATCAATTTCATTAAAATACCAGTGTTCCATTAAATTGGTAATATTCCATGAAATTGGGGGTTCATTTTATTACTTAGGCACTTTTAAAACTCAAACTCCCTAGATTAGAATGTAAACTTCTCCTAGATGTTAGAAATGAAGATTTGTCTTTCATTTTCAGAATGTACATATATCATAGATGGTTTAGATCATGCTATCCAAAGTCTATTCGTGTTCTACATTTTTCAAATGTTTATATATCTATAATGTCCAATATCTATACAAGTCCTAGCTGTCATTTTTATAAATTAAACTACATGGTTTAAATACTTAGAGAAGTCCAACATACACCCAATGATATTTGACATATACTATCATATAATCATTGAAAATATGATTTCTTTGCCCCAATAGTTTTTAGGCACCCAACATTCATTTGAGTCCATAAGTCTATTTCTACCACTTATTGCATGCCTTGAGCTTGTCGAATTTCTTGAATTTCAATACTTCATTGCCGTGAAACTTGGCAAACTTACAAGTCAACATTACTAATATAACCAAGCCTTAACTTGTTACATTTATAATGCAATTGTTAATTTATATTTTAAATTAAAATGGGTACCTATTTGAAAATCCAAATATTTCAATATAGAAATTAAAGTATTTGAAACATACTCAAAGTTGTTCATGATTTTGTTCATCTTTCTCTTGCATACCATCTTCTATTTTAATATATTTCTAAAAATGAAAATCCTTTGATTTTCATTGAGATGTTGCTTATACTTGAAGTTGAATTCTTCATAATAAACATAAGACTATAATAGTAAATCCTATTTTTGTGTTGCTGCTATGAGGAGCTATATGGTGCCTAATTACCATGACTATAAATGCATAATTATTGAAAGTGGGAAGACACATACAAAGACCTAGAGGAACAAAGGGGATGAAGTTTTCACTAAGGAATGGATGAACTTATGGAGAACCCATCCCACCGGTTTCAAATTAGAGTTTCAAAATGCTAGTATTAATTCTAGTAGTAGGTTAAAATCTTGGATGAAATTTTGAAGCGGGAGCATAGAAAAATTCATTAATGAATTTTGGGCCACCAAGTAGCTATTAAACTTCATCTAGTTATAAGTGTTGCTAGAAGTATGAAGATTTCATGAATTCTATTTTATTAAAATGGACATCAAATCATGTACAATTTACAATTATTAATTTAGATTGTCACCAAGTCTATTAAAAACCTAGAACGGTTCTATAGTGGGCATTGTTTAGGCTAATGCTTGCAAATAAGGTCAATATTCATTAGTTCTCCTATACATAGGAGTAGGGGTACAAATAAGAAATGACCCATTGCTTGGAAATCAAGGTACAAAGGATGAACGTTTAGGCGCTCATTTAATCTAGGAATTTATAGAAAATTTGACCCACTTGTGTAGGTCAAATTGGCAAGGGTGCCTAATTGCCCTTGCCTAATTGAGCACCTATTCAATGCACTAGAAATTGAATAACAAATCCCATCAACATTAAATGCAAAAAATTGTACAATACATTATAAGAAGTTGTAAATTCATCGGGGTCAGGAAGCTTGGCACTTTCAACTCATACATTTGTGGAGAGCTATTTCTTAGGGTGCACATGAGAAAGAAGGATTAACATACTTGAAATCACTTTCAATCTTTGATCTTCACCTAAATGAAATTACTTTGTAGTTCAAGGTTCTATAAGCGGTATCCTAATTTTTCATTTGATGAAGTGAATGTTTCATTTTAGAAAGCTCTTGAATACAATATGTGTAACATTATTAAATAAAGATAGCTTCTGCATTTCACTTCATTTTTGTGCTTTCAGCTAAAAACATCAATTGTACCTGCTTTTGAGACACAAGAATAGAACTCATCTATTTGTTTATACCATAGTCCTTGACTCCCCTTAGAAAGATTACAATGTTCGCATAAATTCCACGATTGGGCAATGGTAGCTTGAGGTACCCAAAAAGGTCATCTTAACTATAATGTTAATCCACTCTCATGTGTGAAATGACCTCATCTTTTGAATATAATATAGTATGATTTCACAAAATGTAGTTATGACTATCTAAATTGAGAATGTGTCAAGAAAAAAAAGTTCATCACAATTGAAGAACTTTAAGAATTTTTAATGAATTTTGTAGTTGAAAAAGTAAGTTTTGGCCTCTATACATAAAATCCTCAATAACAAGCATTTGGAATATCAAATAATTTTATTTTAATATGATTTTTGGATATGACTTGTATGTAGTGGTCTAATACATAAAAAAATTAATTATATCAATAAAAATTGAATAAATCATGCATTATGATGGTTGCAAATCCCCAAATTTTAGCATTTTTCACACATGTATGAATAGATCCAAAAATTTGAAATTTCCCAAAAAAACTAATTAGGAATACACTTTTTGATCTTGTTGAGGTGCAAGAATTTTTTTGGGAATTTCAAGGTCTTCTTAATTGATGGATAAGAACAAATTAGACAAACTTTGGAGGTTCTAAACAAAAATCACCTAATGAGTGCGTCCAAAAAGTGATACCCCAAATTGGCCATTGCTCAATTGCAAATTACAACATGCAAGTGCTAAATGATTCAGAGCTAGTAGTAGTTTTTACTTAATACTTGAAAACAAGTCTAGCATTTTAAGGCTTCTAAAGAAAATAGGGCCATTAGTTTCCTAGGGTTTCATTATAACAAAAATGTATTGGACATACATTTTACTATAAAAACCTAGTTTGTACTTGTTATTGACACCTCTCACCCTATGAAAGGCTATGCAAATATCATAAACATTGTGGGCACAGAATACATATATTTTGCTAGATTAATGATGTAATTTCACAATTGCTAAACAATCTTCAGAATGAACACAAAAACATTGTAATAAGTGTTTGAGCTCTATGAACATGTAAATGCTTACATTAAAAGGAAGCAACACATTTCTTCATTGGAGATAATTAAAACCCCAATAATGTTCTATTCAATTTGGAAAAACGCATTAGGAGAGGCTTAGAAATTGAAGTTCGGGTTTCACTTTAATGAATTTGAAAAATCAATTTTTTGAGAATTTGACTTGCTTTTTAACCCCTAAATACTTGAGCCACCAAATTTTGGTGTAGACAATGCTTTGGAATTACATGAAACCCAACGAATCTGCTATTTATAGTAGTTTTATTTTTGACAAATTAGTTTGATGTCTAGTCTGCGCATGAACCATTTAATTTTAAAAAATGATTGATTATGTTTTTTTCTATTTAAGATATTGTACAAAGGTGTCCATTGCAATCTTGACTTTCCATAGTGTTGGGTTTTTTGGAAGTGAACCTCAAATACACTAGATCTAGGAGGAAGAATCACATTAAAGAATCATTTAAAAAAGTAATATAGTACATTTCGAGAAGCCTCAAATTCATTGGATTTAGACATGTTAGGGCCTTTTACGTCATATTTTTATGGTGAAGAACTTGTAAGATTTGACATGTCAAAAGAGCATTGAAAGACTTCAAATCACTTTTGTAGTTTTAACACCCTCTTGGTTAAACATTGTTATCTTTGAATCCTTAAATTATTATGAGGTGTTTTCTATACACCTATAGGACTTTTAACATATCTAGTTTGAATTTGTACGGTTACATTTCAACAAGAATTCACAAAACTTATATACGAACTACAACCTATGAAAATGATAATTTTTTTGGTAGTTTAGAGTGAATTCTTTTAAGCTCAAAAGTGGCCTTGGACATTTAGGGATTGAAGTGGGGATTAGCTTGCTATGAACTTTAATGATTTGAGTTAGCTACACGAAATAGTGAAATTAAGTTGCCTTTACAATTAGATTGCCTTACCCCAAGAAAGTTACTTTACAAGCCATTGAAGGCAACAAAAATTTCTACATATATTTTCATTTGTATACATGAAGGTTTAAGAGTCCCAATTACAACAATATGTCATTCAAAAGTAGTGCATTCTTCTAGAGTAATAGTAAATATTTATGTAATATCAAATGTCAAAGAAATTAGTTTGGGGCAACCTAATTTTACTATTTTGTGTAGTGAAAGACTTATTTTCTTGACAAAATGGGGTCCATGAAAAAATTCTCTATTACTGAAAAGCACTTGATTGCATTGGTACAAGTCTCGGCACCACATGGAGCTGTGCTGGAGGTTTAGTCCAACATCGGAGTTGCATTAGCTTCAGAGTAGGTTCGGACTTGGTGCGGGTTGGGTGCTTCAGCGTTGGGTGGTTGTCATCTCCACCAATAGGGTTTTGCCGACTTGTTTTTCTCATTCCCGTTTTACATCTTCTTGTTGCACCAATGTGGAAAATTCGTCATTGTTTTTGTTCTTCCGGGCGCAGCTTGTTGCAACGGTGTTTCCATTGTTTTGTAGGGTTCTACTTGCGGCGCAGCTTCTTTGTCATCGAGTGTGTCTGTGTTCATATTCCATTTCTCTTAGCGTTTCCCTAAACATATCCGCATCTTTCGCTCTTCATTTTCCATTTCCTTGCCAAAGCTTCAGTTTGTGGTTCACTTGTGGAGGTAACGATTCAATATGGCTTGAAGTTGTGTAGTAGCAGTGAGTACATTTGCGGATTGCTAGGCACGTATTCAACAGCCACATCCAGGTATTTCATAGTCATGGGCTTCTCTTTTCTCCATGCTTTTATGGTTTGCTTTAGTGGTCTGCGGTTTGCCATGCTTTCTGCATTTTTTCCATTCTACTGATTATGCTTCAAAGTGTTTGTTGCAATGTTCAATTCAATGTACTCTCTTCCATTCCAGTGATTGTAGATAGAACTTTATTCCTAGTTATAGAAGAGAGTGTTACTTGATTTCTAAGTGTACAAAATAGTGCTTGTAGGTCACAGTCTTGGTCAATGGCTTTTCTTTAAAAACGCTTTCTAGATGGTTTTGTGTAACTCTGCAATTCACATTGTGGATTAGCTCAAATTGTAACGCACAAATCAGTGATGCATTGTTCATGAAGGTAGAGGTTGAGGTTATTGTTGAATTTTCAAATATTTTTTTGCTTGTACTAAGTTCATGCTTTGTTCACAGGAAACGAATGTCCCAAAGGAAGTTACGGAACAAACAACAGTAGCATTCTTTTCAAGATCCAATTTTCAAGTTGCAGTAATCTTGTATGCAAATCCAGGTAAGAAATGCAATAATCAATCTCTGAATTCCTTGAAATTTGTAAAGATACCCTATAACCACGCAATAAGCGCAGATTGAATAGTGAATTAAGTCTGTCCTAATGTTCAGACCACGCAGTCTGAACCTATCCATTACCAAATGACGATATTGTATATCTTAAAAGCTATAGATTAATCTCCATTTACATTTGAGAGCTTTAGACCTCGCAGTCTGAACCTTTCCAAGTAAAGCGTTTGAATTCTAGTCATTTCGTATAGCTAGGCTTGAGGAAAGGCGACGGTTCAGACCGCGCGGTCAGAACCCTCCAATATAGAGAATATAAGTACTAGTAATAACTTGTAGCTAGGCTTTGTGGAATAATGACGGTTTAGACCGTGCGGTTTGAACTTTTCCAAGTAAAGCATTTGAACACTAGTGATTTCGTATAGCTAGGCTTCAGGAAAGGCAATGGTTTAGACCGCGCGGTCTGAACCCTCCTGAGTAAAGCAAATGAAAATTGGTGCATTCGTGTAGATAGGCCCTAAGGATAGATGATGGTTTAGACCACACGGTCTGAACCCTCCTGAGTAAAGCAAATGAAAACTAAGAATTTTGCATAGCTAGGTCTTGAGAAATGATAACGATTCAGACCGTGCGGTCTGAACCCTCCCAAGTAAAGCATATCAATACTAGGGATTTTGCATAGCTAGGTCTTGAGAAATGATAACGGTTCAGACCGCGCGGTCTGAATCCACCAAAGTAAAGCATATCAATACTAGGGATTTTACATAGCTAGGTCTTGAGAGATGATAACAATTCAGACTGCACAGTCTGAACCCACCAAAGTAAAGCATATCAATACTAGGGATTTTGCATAGCTAGGTCTTGAGAAATGATAACGGTTCAAACTGCGCGGTCTGAACCCTCCCAAGTAAAGCATATCATTACTAGGGATTTTGCATAGCTAGGCCTTAAGGAAAGATAATGGTTCATGCCACGCGGTCTAAACTATAAAATTAGAGGAATAGAAATCTCAACCTAAGCGTAAACAATTAAATCATCTCCTACAATTTAGACCGCGTAGTCTGATTCACTATTGCTAAAAAAGAACTGATTCACAAATGAGTATTGTACACAACCTGATAATGACTTAGACCCCGTGGTCCGGACCTTCACATTATAGATGACCTACAAAAATTAATTAGGTTCAAAGAAGTCCAAAAAATAGGTTCAGACCTCGCAGTAAGAACCTGATAGTGAGAGAATCCCAAACCTAAAGAATAAGTCATGTTTTATATCTGCTCTAGAGGATCAATCCATCCGGTCTAATTTACTCAAGCTAAGATACTATCTAAAGCTCTCTAACGTTAGCATAAATGTACACTGAATTATAAAATTCGAAATGACCTATAATAGGAAGGTTAAGACAATGCGGTTTGAAGCCTTTCAGACAAATAAATTAACATCCCAGAGGATTGAAATAAGAGCAATGTCTATAATGCGCAGTGCTTGATAGAAAACAATATTTGGAGTGAAAATTGTTATTAAATGTCAAGTTCAGACCGCGCGGTCTGAATCAATATTATATGTGCTCACGAAGCTTGCATTCTGAACATTGTAATATTTGCTTTAGACAGCGCAATCTGATTAAAATCAATTCCTATGGATAGTGACATGGAGTCCTTCCTAGAGAGCAAGCCACTTCTAACAGGATACATCCGAAGGATTTCACAAGAGAGAATTCATGAATCCTGGTCGTCCCACATCGATGACAAGGTTCCATTGGAATTTATCGCATTGAAGTCGTTGTGGACAATAGAAATGAGTTATCTTCACGACTCTCCCGTCTTTAGTCTAGAAATAGGATTTACAAAAACCGGCGCCCCACGATGGAAATCGTTCAAAAATTTAGTAGTCATAAATATTTATGCACTACGAGAAGCTATTCTCGTGGACATTATAAACTCTAGTAATAATGCATTCGGAGTCATTGTCATCCGAGTTGAAGACCAAATGACTTTCTATCACTAGTGCATTATGAAAAACTACAATCACGTCCCCCACGTCTTCCAAATCCTCATGCTTGACATCCAGGTGAAGTGTGAAAGCATAGCTCATGACTTTTATGAGACTGGGAAAGCGGTAAGCATGTACCTAACTGATGTAAGCACTCTCCATATCGCAAGACTGACCTTGGGAAAATTGAACATTTCACAGCCAAAGGGAAAAAAAAGAATGGACGCAGAAGAGAGTGCTCGAAAGTAGAAAGGTGTCGAAGGCTCCAGCTCAGGGGTCTCGATGCGTAGTCGTCTACCTCCTGCGTCAGCTGTTGTAAGTGTTGTTGACACCGGAGCCCCCCGACAGTCGACAATGCGGCCACAAGATGGGCGGCAAGCCAATCCCCAAATCACGACGCCGACTACCCGTGCAGCACCAATGCAACCTGTTCGACCGAAAGCAAGAGACAAGATGAAGACAAGGAAGAGGAAGCCATCATCGACCGCTGGGAATTCGCCGGCTGCTGAAGAAGAAGGGATGGAGAGATGGGTCAGGCAACACCACAATCCCACGGAGTCCTCGGGCTCACAAGGAGCACTAGGCCCGTCAAGTCAATCAGCATTCACTAAAACCGCCGAGGTTTCGGAGGAAGAGGCGTAGAGGTTGGCCTTCAAAAAAGTGAACAGGAAATGGGTGGACAACCTAGCAACCGTGCCATTCAACCCCGTGGATGTACCGGATAAGCTATCCGTAGTAATCGAGTTCAAGCCCGACCTGAAACGCGATGGCGCCTGAAGGCTGAAGCGATAGCCAATTGGAAGTTCAAAGAAGCATCGTTGTACATGTACATCTTTCGACGAGGCCAATATTTCGAGCTGGACGTCAAGGACATGGTAAACGCCAATGAGAAGTTGGGAATCATTTTTCGGCCGTTGGAGAAGGTTGGGGTCATTGCTGTACTTGATCGAATGGTGAAGCTCAACTTCACCAAGCAGATTCTGACAGTCATGCCCGACATGAAAACAAGGCCAACCTGTTGGAAGGACTGCACTACGGCTGGGGCTTTGATAATTGTCAATGGTCAACACACGTGGATGGTGGCCAAGGAAATCATTTTGGGCGAGACGTCTGTCGATGATGTAGCGATTGTCGAGAAGATGTGCAAGTAGACATGCGAGATTGTGTGGTTTGACAACAAAGACCACTTGCACGCATTATCGTGCAAATGCAACAATGGGAATGTCATCGGTCCATATCTATCATCGCTGCCGGCGACCATAATGCATTGCCGCCATCTCTAGGAGAACGCGAATAGACCTTCACAACATCGGAAGAATGCGAGAGCATCCTAGCAAGAAGAGATGCAAAAATCCTATGAGGTACGTTTCTTGACCACTTTAGACTGCGCGGTTTGAAGTTCATCTCATTGTTGTTGTGGTAATAGCCCAGTTTGTTGTGATGGACTTGTACTAGAATGTTTTGATTCAAACCGCGTGGTCTGAACCTTTATGTGAAGATGAATTTTGATTTTCCCGAATTGTGCACATGATTTCAAAATGAAGGTCGAATAGAGCTTCGAATCAACGATTACTGCAAAGGAGGCTAGCAGTTCAAGGAAGGTGATCGATTTTGACAGGATGGGGGAGAGGAAGATCATAATGGCCTTCGATCGAACGTGGTCTATTTGATAGGAAGTTTTCATGAAGCACGAGTCTGGTGGTTTGTATGACATCGACTCCGGCCATCCGTTTAACAAAATAACGGATAAAGCGGGCGCCACAAAGGTCTACAAATTCATGCCCATCAATCCGAACCAGATGAAGACTCTAGCTGGACTCGACAATGCTGCAGTGGATGAGCTTAGTAGCAAAATCCTCGAGATTCCGTCGAAGGTCTACATCAAAAGGCCTACTAGTTGGACCGAGGCCATTCCGTTCGCCAAGTGGACCACAAACAAGAAACACAAGATTGTTTTGGCGAAGGAAATTTTGGAGAGGGGGATCAAGGATGGGATTATCAAGGCGGCCGATGCTTTTGACAATGGGGACTTTGTTCCGGCAGCTTGGCAGGATCTGAAGGCCGAGTTGTGCATAACCGGGTTGCACATGTGGCACCTCATGCAAGTCGGTCAGAAGTGGCTGAGGAATGAGTGCGGGTTGGGGAAGAAACCCATGGACATGCCTGATAAGCTCTTGGAGGCCTTGGACCACGTGATGGACAATACCCAGCAGTTCCAAAACAATCGGAAATGTTCGCGAGGTTCGGTGTGCAAATGGGTTCACAAAAGTTTGACATTCGACCAACAATTGTACATCTTCCGAAAGGAGAGGTGGACCTTCTATGAGTCAGGACCGACATCTATCAAATATTGTGAGGTCGGAATCATGGACTTTTGATTGTTCCCGAGATTGGAAAAGACAGAGGTCAATTACGGGCACAGAATGGTCCTCGAACAACTGAGGAAGGTGTCCGAGAACGCGATGTCGAGGGGTGTCCACACGTGGATGCTAATCTTCAGTCAAGAAAGGATTGCCTCCGTGGAGCAAATGGTGTCGGACTTCTTCCCTGACCACAAGCTGAAGCGTGAATGTAGATATGTCTACTGCAAGGGCGAGCCAATGTACTCGATGAAGTACAAGGACAAGGTGATGTATTTCCAGCGGCCAACTAAATCATTTATGAACTCCAAGTTAGTTAACGGTGAGGACCAAGTGCCACGCCTCTCGGCTGATGAAGACGTGCCCTTAGCGACGGAAGACAAGATGTATAAGAATTGTGAAGTCTGTCGTCACGATTTTCCATGGCGCATTTCGAATCGTGAGCTGTGGTACGAGGTGTATCTCCAATTCATCGACAAGTTTTTTAGGGACTAGGGAACTATAATGCTTGTCTTCGCTGGAGCCAAGGTAGTCTCGGCATGCTCGGTAATGACCATGCTAGCGAGATGATTCTGTTTTCACATGGAACCATCCTATTTTCATTTGATTCTTTTTATGATTGTTAATTGATGCGCATTGGGTGATGTCAGATGCTTTGTCGCAGTTCCGTGTCCTTTCAGTGGGCAACGAATCAGGCTCTCCTCCACCAATGTGTTTAGTAGAAAATAGGTTACAGTTATTGGCCCGATGTGTTGGTCCCCCAATCGCATGCACTCAAATATCATTATGATAGCCAGAGCTTGACGCACCGGCGGGAGCTCGAAGAGGAGTCCAACCCGGCCGTCGAAGGACTGGATGATCCCGCCCTCAATATCGTCGAACTGGACGACGACCACGATGGAGGGGATGAGCACAGGAATGAAGACGAAATGGAGGATGATTTCGAGGAGGAGAGGGGGCTTCGAAATGTGGGGTCCCAGTCTCAGAACCTGGAGGCCAGCAACATTGTAGGGTCAAGCAGGAGAGGCGAGATCCGTCCACCGACTACTCGCGTGCCAAACTTCAGCCCTCGACAACATCAGACCATGCGGTCTGATCCCCCCACTGAACATATCTCCTCTCCCTGTTCCCATCATTCCTCTTCTCATCCGTCGGAAACTTCTCATTGCTCTGAACCTACATCTCCCTCCTCTCCTACACGTGTGTGTGAACCAGACTGTATAGTTTGATTCATTGCCTCCATGTGTGTCTACACCTCCCGTTTCTCCCCTTCTATAGAGTCAGCCATCGCAGTCCGTGGTGATATCGCAAACTCCCCAACTAATGCCATCAGGGGATCAAACCATGCGGTCTGATGTCATAGCCCACTCTCCCCTACCCCCTTCACCTATTTCTCTTCCTATAGCTCCCCCTCCACCCCCGCCTTTGGATCTCCCTCCACCCTCGTCTTCATGTCCACCCTCTGATGTCCACCCGCCTCCATCGTCCTCAAGTGTACCATCCCCTCTCCCTCTCCATGCCCCTCTGTCCTCGAGTCTACCATCCCCTCCCCCTCCCCCTCCATCAAGTCTACCATCTCCTCCACGGTCCTCAAGTCCGACATCCCTTCTCCCTCCCATATATTCGTGTCCTTCCTCCGATCTCCAACTCCCTCCAACAGTTGTAGAACAGAATTAGACCGCGCGGTCTGATTCCCTCAATCTTGGCCGTGCTTCCGGATCGGCTCCTACAGACTTGCTATCGAAACCTCCAAGGATGTTGATTGAGGATATGCAAGTCAAGCTGGATGGATTGAAGCCGGTCTCCCCAAAGATGCATAGGAGGAGATTCGGAAAGTGAGGTTTGAGCTCTCCGCCACTTCTCCCAAACCCACGGGTGAATCATTGTCGGAGAAGATTGCGAGTGTGCAAATGAATGTGGATGCTTTGATGTCGCACTTTCAAGCCACTGCCTCTTCCGTTGAGAAAATCAAGGGGATTACGATGGTCCAAGTTTCGGTTGACACCCTCAAGTTTGAGCTTCCGCCCGCGACCACTGATGAGAGGAATTATATCTTGCACATCCGGAAGATGGAGCAAGATCTTCTCGAGGCCAGAAACAATTCCAAGGAAATCCCCATTGACTTGGACAATGTGGACGAGGAGGAATTGGATGTGCGTCTTTCCATGGCTGCAAAGGCTAGGGAGGATTACAAGAAGATGGCTGATGCGGAGGTGGCCACTTGGGGAGGGTCGAGTTCAAGTGTGGGGGCTCCAACTTAAGGTGGGTCGAGCTCTAACTAGGCGACAAAGGAGGTCAAGACAAAACTGAAGGCCAACATTCTCGCCTACGTGGAGATATAGTGGACTGATACAAGAGAAAGCACGCTGAGGAGTCGGAGAAGTTCAACTAGACGGTCAGTGTACTGATGAAGGAGAGGGAGAAAAAGGAACGGTGGTGGGAGGCCACGGAATTGGAGAAGAAGGCAAGGCATAGGGCCAAGAAGTTGGAGAAGGATAAGGAACTAGCAGAAAACCGGGCAATGTTGGCGAGCGTCAATGCACGCTTGGGGATGATACTGGATCTAGCGACTCTAGTAATGCCGGTGACTCCCAGCCCCAATCCTGCAAGCGAGTTGTAGAATGTGTCGAGGGTCTCCACGACAAACTCTCCTTCGGGGACGGCCTCCGCAGCGTCAGAACTACGAATGATGTCCAACATGAATCCATTACTGCTCTCGGTGAGTGCCACTTCCGAACCAGAAGTCGATGACTTGACCCTTACTCAATTTCATTATATGCATGTGCTGGAATCACTACATTGTTCGAGTGTACACGAAGACGATCCATATAGCCTTGACGTTGACTTGGGAAATGTGGAGATCTCCTTCACTAACTTGACTAAGTAGTATGCTCCTTGTGAGTGTTTTAAACTCCACCCTTCAAGTTAAAATGTGCACACAGGTTCTAACGGCTAGTTAAATCAATTTCTTTAGGGTGTTCTTAATCTAAGTTCAATTCGTGCCTTCCAAGCAATGGACACTTTGTGTTTAAATATCCAAATTGAACTTAAATCATTTAAATCCTAATTTTTAAACTATGGTTAACTAAATCAAATAACTAATCAAAAGATAAATCCAAACTAACCTCAATCTAACCTACTTTATAGAATGTAATTTGCCCTTCCCAAAATGGTAAAGCAAGTTAAATTCTGACTTTCCTAATAAAAGAAATGAATGGATGAAATATTGATCCCTAAACTACATCACAACCTTCATCCACAAATTAAAAATAGTAAAACTAATTGAAATAAATCTAAATTTTAGGGTTAAGTTTTTAGTTATGTTAGTTACCTAATTCTAAGACTAAACCTAATTTGACCACTAATTAAAGAACTTCATCCAAATTGAGATCAAACTTCATGCAACCTTTTCTCACTTAAAATTAAAGTATTTTTTAAATGAAAAGAGGTTTTGGAATCTTTAAAAGATTCCCTAATTGATTCCTAATTTAAATGATTCCTTAAAGATTCTTTAGAAATTCTTTTTAATTATCTTCTAATCTATTGTAAACTAAATTTTCTATTCTAAAATTAGTATTTTTAGGGTTTTATGAAAATTCAGAAATTACCTTTCCAACAAGGTAAAACACTAAGAACTCAATTCTTAAGAAATTATTAATGAATGAAATTTGTTTTAAAAGTCTAACGAGTTAAATTTCATTCATTAATTATTTTTTATTCTAAATGAACAATTTTTATTTTTTATTTTTTAAATGTTAATTTTCTTTCCTAATTTTCCTAAAGTTTCCAATGGTTTATTTTATCAAGTGAAATTTTAATCAAATTTTAATTAAAAGAAATGAAATATAAAGAATTTTAACGTACCTTTCCCATGAAGTGATCGATCGTACCGTCCTCAAGGATCACAAGATGAATGGTTTTGTAGTAACCCGCTCCATCCTCCATTTTCCTAATTCATTGCGCAATTTGAAATTAATCCTCGTTCAATGTTGTATTTCAATTTCAATTTCTCTTTTTCTACTAATGGTTATGGGATTTTATTAATTTTGATTGTATTTCAAACAATTCCTAATTAATTAGAAATTATTTCAATACCTCAAAACCTTTTAAATCCGCTAAATCAAATCAAATCTAATAAATCCTAATTATTTTGTAATTTCCTAATCTTCCAAAAGATATTAGTTGGCGTTTTGTCTTTATCTATTTGTCTTATTAAGCCTAACAAAACAAAACCTAACCAAAACCTAGCCTTCTAATTCCTAAAAGAATCCTAATTAATGACTAACCAACAACTTAATGAATAGTAATTAGAATAAAATAAAATGCAAAAGATTCTTACCTCATTAATTATCTAGATTCCTTCTCTTCGTCTCTCTCCTACTCCTTACTTCCTTTCTTCTCTTGGTTATGTCAATTCATTGATCTTTGTTTTGCAAACTTGTTGTGGTTTTGGAAGGGATGGAGATTTAAAGCAAATTCAAGTGGACTTCCAACTTATTTGTAGAAGTATGGATGAATGCTTTAGATTAAGAACTTGTGAGAATTTTTGAAACTTCAATGCACTACAAATAGGAATTTGAACCTTACCTTTAGTTTTTAGTCCCTGGCTCAACTCCTCACTTAGTCCCCTGGCTTAGTTTTCTCGCTCAGTTCCTGGATCAGTCGCCTGGATCAACTCTCTCGCTCAATCACCTGACTCAGCTTCCTCGTTCAGTCACCGGGAGTCTGCCTGGTTCAGTCTCCAACTAAGCCACCGGAAGTCCGCCACGTGGCGGGGCGCGACTGGCCGTCAGTCATCCAGTTCCGTCCAGTTGGTTTTCGTCTGCTCTGGTTCCATCCAGTTAGGTTCTCATTTGCTCTGTTCGTCTGGTTGGATCCTCTCTTGCTCTGGTTCTGATCTTTGTTGATTAGTCCAGTTTGTTGGATTATGATTTAAGTTGAACTGGTTATCCGGTTAAGTTCTTGGTCCTGTCATTTTATCTTGGTTACAACTCCGCTATGCTAATCTAATTAACAGACTTTTGACTAATCTAATTTTCAAGACTTAATTAATTTTCTAGCTAAAACTAATCAATTTGGGGGTTTAGGGACTTCTTAAATTCTAAACTAACAATCTAATTTTTGGGGGATTTTTGGAAAAAAGTTAAAACTAAACAACTAAGTATTCTAAGCTAATTAAAACTCTCTTTCTAGGATGACTCTAACTAAAGGGAAACTAATCTAAATCTTGGTTTTCTCTAACTACTACTAAGGATTTTATCAGGAGTTCAAACTAAGAAATTTTGACTACGTTTCTCTAATCTTTCTCACTAAATCGAATGTTCCTAATTAATACACCTGCAGAGCATTTTTCCAAGCATGCAAATAAGGAAATTTTCCCAAGTGTCAATTTCAAATCTTTCCAAGTCAAAGCTTCGTCGTGCGGGGGCAACCCTAGGTATACACAGTGTCAATGATCAAATTTTAGTATTTTGAAAGTCAATCTTTAAAGGAGGTACACATGATAGTATTTAAACCGAACATTAAAGATTAATTCTTTTAAAATTTCAAAGTATCCAAGTTTAATCACTAAAGGAGGTACGCATGACAACGTTTAAACCGAACTTTAGCAATTAAAGTTCCAATCTTCGTTATACAACGAATTTTGGGCAGGGGTTGGTTTAATAAACTTTTGGCAAAATCAAGCTTCACCGCCTTAAGTATATTAATACTAGATTCTGTTGTAATGAGCACAATTTGTTAGTATTCAAGAAATCTTAAACGAAATTAGAGTTTGGAGGTCTATCCCTTCCAAAACTCTCACAATTCAAAGGAAATGGAGGCTTAGCCCCGAGAACTTAAAGAAATCAAATAGAAATCACTTTGAAGGGACCCTCTCGTCCTTTAAAGTGTGCAAATCAAGAATTAGAATGAAACTTAGGTCAGATCTCAACCTAGATCAGTGCTCCGACCACGCCGGTAGCACAAAAGCAAAGGTTAGATATAAGAATGAGGGTACCGACAACCTCGAGGGAAGGGCCTTTTATACTTGCCCTAGGCCCCTCCCCGGTAAGTTGTCGGTGGAAAAACATTTACTTTTAATCTCGAAATATTTCTTAAACTACCCTAACGTAGTTCCAAAATAATCTTTGTTTAATGGAAGAATTCTCTAGAACTCTCTCCATTTAGCTAATAAATCTTGGCTAAATCAAATCCAAAATCTTTTCCCAAGGATATTTTGAAAATAACCCTAATTAACCTAGATATTTTGCTAATTAACCCAAAATATTTCTAAATTGTCTTTCTTTAAACAAAAGATGGATTGTTACGCAAGAAAAGAGGTCTTACCCAAATCCAATCTTCAATTTTCCAAAAGATATTTGCGAAATTAACTTTGAATTACCGCTAATTACTCTAAAAAAGTCAAACTTATTGTTGGACCCCTCCTATCTTCTAGGGAACAACTCCAAATTGAAAAACGATTGCGCCATTGTCTTTAGAAGATCCAAATTAGCCTAGGAGATCCCCTACCCCCTTCTTCCCAACCCTTCATAAGTGTAAAATCAACTTACGGTAACTCCAAAGAAAGGTGAAAACTCTAACTTTTGGAATTTGTTTCCTTTGAGGAAACCATCTATCTAGGGTTACTTAGAAGGTTTGTGGGAGTAAGAAAAGACCCCTCATTCATGTCATTTGGACACCGCCATCTCTTGGTACGCCGGTCAACCCGCCGTAAAGTCGTAAATTCTTCAAAAGTCCAATGTCGTTGCCAATTCTGATACCTAGGAATGTCAGAATGTCTTCAAACTTTGTGGAACGCTTTATTAGTACACAACACACTATCCTAATTTTCAGTGGGATTTTACCACAATATGGATAATTCCTAGGAATTTACGTCCATGTTTAACCCCTAAAGTTCCTTGACTATGTTTTCACCAAAAACGTTCCAAAACTGCCATTTTTAGCACAAGTACCAAATTTAAGAAAAAAACCCATTTTTGAACACATGTAACCGTAGGATCTTGTAGTAAGTTGTTTTGAATGGATGTGGAAAAAATTTCAAAAATTTCCACCGTGTGGATTGGAAGATATTAACATTTGAAGTGACAAAAATCAGTTTTTTTGCCCTGCAAAAAACTGGGCAGCAGCACTTCAGAAGGACACATTTGTATGAAAAAATGTCCAAAATGGTGGTGCATCTTTGGATTCATTTTTCAAGGCAAGTTGGCTATGTTCTTGAAAATTTTCGAATCATTTGGAATTGTACAACATATAGGAAAAAAATAGAATGTAGAAAGAAGTAGAGAATAATTCAAAATACTAAATTGTCAAAAATTTAATTATGGAATTGAAAAATGACAATCCCAATGGTTGTAATGTTGTAATAAACAATGTCCATTCTATGATTTTATTTTTTTCAAAAAATTTGAAAAATTGAGTTAAATAAAGGACTTCAAAGTTTATTTTAGAGTACAAATTCCTTAACTGCCCGCAAACTGAAATTTCTCATAACTTTCATCAAATTGATCAAAATGGACTGATTCAAAGCTTTCCCCATGTATGTAAATATAGAAAACCAATTTAAAATTTTTATTTTTGAAAAAAGTGATTTTTTCAGATCTGCCCGAGCTGCCCGAGTTGAGAAACAAACAACATTTTGCATCATAACTTTTTACTTGTATACTCAAATGAAATGAAATTTAGCATGCATCAAAGATATTCCTCGTCCACACCTTGTCAAAAAAATTCAGCCTAAATGAGTCAAATCTCCGCTCACATGTACCTGCCCAAAAAAGTTATGTTGCCCAAAACACAAGGCCGGTCCTTTAGGGGTTAAAGGCAGTTGACTTCCCATGGAGTCATTGTAATAGTTTCAGGAAATTCCGAAACTTTTTGGGTAGCTTCTAGGAAACTCCTAACACCAAGGTGCAACATTACATTTCACTTTGCACTATTCATAGGGAAGCTAAAATTAACAATTCCCTTTTAATTTCTGCCCGAGAGGGAAATTATTCTTGTATCGAAAAATCTTAGAACAACCGGCTCCAATGTCGGCTCTTGGCATGCTTTTAGAGTAAAAGCACCTTTCTTCATACTCCGGTCGCTTTCCCATCACTTTATTTGCAGATTGGATAATTCTTCTATAAGTTATCTGCAAATAAGAACTTACCAATCCAAATTCTTTACGAATTGGATGGTGACCTATACTAGACTCTCTAGACCTAAAATAGACTTAGCCAGCTTGTCACATGCAATTGTAAGACTTAGTTTAACATGGACAACTACTAGGACTAGCTAACACTCAAACCCTTAGTTCTCTCGGAATTACTTAATCGACCTTTCAGACTCTCAACTAGGCATTAGAAGTATGAAATTTGAGTATTTTATATACTCTACATTTCTAGGATGACCCCTCACTGTATTGGTAGGGACTTCTACTAAATACCACTCAAACACTCTTTTTATGCATTCTTGCATATAATTACGCTAAAATACTGACTAAAACGAAAAAAAAAACAAAACACCTTGAGTTCCAAGTGCCAACTTGAGGGCTCACACTCCCCATATGCAGGCCCCTCTCACTTTGACGCAGCCTGCGGTGGTGGAGTAGGCTCCAGTAGACTCGCCAGCCAGAGATGACGAAGCTCCCGCGGTGGGTAACCCCTCCATATAGCTTTAGTTAGACCTCAATCCGAGGATGCTATGTGAAGGTGGTACGTCGGACAAATCGAAGGTCGTTCCAACAAGTTTGTAGAGTCACGAGGTCTTACCTCTAGTAGCTATCTTTTTCTTTTTTCGGACTTTGGAGAGCGTTCACATGTTTTGCATACTCGTGCACATACTTTTGTACACTATTTGTGAAAAACGATTCCGGTTGTAAACAATGTACAATATTTGTAATATATATCAGAGGCATTTTCTATAACTAGTAGCGTGCAGTCCGGAAATTTTGTATTATCAAGTATTATTTTAGTGGTTGTGGGCATTGTAGTCATGCTCTTATCATTTCTCCGTTCAGGCTAACAATGCTCTATTGGACATCGAGGCTCCAGTGCTTCCACTTGTCGCAGTCTCACCTCGTCGTCAATCCACTTCCCTCGGACAACGGACAAGCTCAGTCGTCACTCCTCTGGCTCTTGAAGTGCTCTCTCCCACCCCTCTAAGATCCCCAACTCTCGATGTTGTCAAAGTTGATCGTCCTGTCGTCGCAGAAGTGGCATCTCCTTCGCTCCAAAAATCCCAGCACCCATTGCCATCAAGGGCAAGGAAGTGTCCGTGCCTATTGGCAAAGAAGTCGCCCTCCCCGTCGCCAATGTCATAATGAAGGTGAGGTTCAATTCCCTTGCTCTTGTGAAATTCTATTGTTGGCGTTGTCTAAAGTCTACTATCATGGATTGCATCATTTGTTTAGAAGATTCCTGCTTTGAGTCGAGGTTCTCGCATATGCAAGCTCCGTTACCGAAACCGATACCTCCCCACGTGAAGGGTTTCCCTTGGAATAGTTATTTTGTCATTTTGGAGGTAGAAGGCGTCCTCTGCCAAGTTGAGCACATCAGGCGTCCGGCGCAAGGTCCGGTGCTCGCACGCACACCACTGTCTGAGGCGGATTATAATCCTAGGAACCGTCATGTGTTTGGGGAATACACCGTGCACTATCGTCTAGAATTACACTTGTTCTTGACTAGTCTGGTGGAGAATTTCTATACAAGCATTTGGACAAGACTCCCATCTATAGTCGCTATCCCCGTGGTAGAGTTCCTATTTCAGGATATGGAGTGTCTTCAACACATGCCCATCTTGACAATGGAGGATTGCTTCTCGATCGTGGAGAGATGACCGTGGTTGTTTTGTAGGTGTTCTTTCCAACCTAGGTTTCTGGAGAGCAACTACCCGGGCAGCTCGGCACACCCCACGGACAGCTCTTGCGACACTAGCATCGAGGAGGATACCTTCATGCAATTCGCAGACCATTTGAGGGGGCGACTTCGCATGAAGGTCCTTCACAAGACTGTGTGGGGTCAGAAGAAATTCATATGGGACAACTCCAAAGCCAATGCATCCAACACCCTACTCATCGACTATTGCTCGGAGAGCAGCATTCTGAACCCCATCCACAATGCCATATTCCTGTTATCGTATATTGGCGGCATGAACCACACTCTCTAGAATACCGTAGTCCCGTATCTTTTGGGTTTACTAGAGTCCAATCGCAACGTCTCGCAGTACTTGTCGGAGAACCCCTGGTTTCTCGCGCACCTCATGATGGCCCTGAGAAATTCAAAGTTCGGACTCAAAGTACGCACTTGTGCGCACTTCTAGGATAGGTCCCTCGTGCTAGAGTACCCGGAGTTCGTCGGACGTTACAGTGATGAGGATCTGGATCATTTCAACCATAAGAACAAGATTAATCCCACAAGACAATGATACCATTCAAAATGGATGCGTGTGCAGGTGGGGCAACGCGATGTATGTGTGTTGGGTGACCGTAATGGTGACGACAGCCGACTCGACGGCAAGTCCAATACACAACGGCGGATGACCGAAGGAGTAGGCTCCTCCGACGGTTGCGTGGTCCAAGACGATGCCGGCATCGACGTCACGTCTTCGAGTCCTTGAGGACAAGGTAACGCTCAGTCCGAAACGACCCTAAACTACTAGATGATGGTGGAGGGAACATCAATTCAAACTGCGCGGTCTGAACTGCTCCATTGGACGGACTTGGGCCCGAGGTGTTGTAGTCACCTTCATCCACAGATCACCATTTTGTGCGATGCCCTCACATTCTTCATGTGTATTATGATGTTTGCACTCCACGAAGGCAAGGATGTTTGATATAGAAACCATTTTTATCCATCGCTCTTCTTCCAGTGAGTGCATTTTGTTGAAATCTTCTTTTGCCCCTGAATCACGTTGAACTTGAGAATGGATCAATCATCTTGACGTGTGTTGTGCATAGGCTCTTTGTAAGCTCATGGGGTCTGCAAGTTCATTCACGACACAGCACGAAGACAAATTCGGATGGTAGATGGTGGATGGTGATGATGTTACTCGTGGGGTTCGCATGTAGCATCTACTAAACGTAGTGCACTCGGGTGCTTCCAGGGATAGATAAACCTATCGACTTTGCTGCGGATGCGGCTTCTTCCTTGTAAAACTTTCTAAACTATAGATCAGCAAGGGCTATGAAAACATTTGACACACTTTAATATTCTTTCATGCATTAAACTCCCAATACATTCTCAATGAATAGAAATACATTTCCCCCTACATCATTATAGCATTAGTCCTCTCACCACGGTGATGTCCCCTATACTAGCCTTGTTTTCCGAATGATAGTATTATTCCCTTTCAAGAGTAGAATGTGATTGCCGTTGTCATGGTAGCATTATTCCCCTCAATATAGCTTCATTGCTTCTTGCATATGACGAGAGTGGTTGGAGGATCACCATTTCACCAATTCAAAGCAAGTGGGCGCTTGTTTTCATTCATGTCATTGTGAGATCATTGCAAGTTACTAGCAAAGAACAGAGGAAAAGGGTTGGCAATTGCGGTGTAAACCAGTTTTCAATGTTGACTCCATACCGGATTTGAGTCTTTCCTTCACTCGTTCGTAGTGTGGCGCATGAGCGTGAACGAGTGTGGATCATCCATGGTCGTATTGAGGATGTCCACAATAGAAGTCGACTTCTGCTTGAGGTTGTGTGGAAGTTGGCAATATGGTTCACAAAGTTGGACACACACTCGTCAGCATTTTCTGGTAAATATGGCAAATCTTGCATGGACGATGGGGATGATTGCCATAAACTCATTCCCCCAGACGCCTTCAAAGATACTTTGTTGTTGTCATCCGTGATCGGTTGACAATCCCCACCACCCCTCGACGTTCTTGTAGGCAATCACTTGGAATTGTTTCCTATTGGCAGGTCGAGAATGGTTCGAAGAGTTCTTGTCCTTGCACTAGCTTTCGAAGCGCAGCATGAACGGTCTCATGGATGCGGATCATCTCCATCCGATAAGACACATTGTTCTTCTAATGAATCAATATCGCCTCTTCTTGAGATGGATGGTGCACATCCACGAGAAAGATGATGTTGTGCTTAGAGAGCAAGTGTTGGGATAAAAATTCTTCAAACTCTTCTTGAGTTGCTGGCAGAAGAGGGTTCCAAGTATTTGCCCATAAGAGCGTTGACTTGCAGTGAAGATTGAAGTAATGGTTCTTGGAGCTTCGCATCTTGTACTCTTGAAGATGACGATGGGAGAAAACCTTGATGCCAAATCTCGTTGTTTCGCATGGAAGATCCGTCATGCTCTCTGGAAAGTGTTGACCCGTGCATCGTGAACATTGCCAAACTTGTCTCAACATAATCTCAAGAGATAGTTGACTTTTCTTATGGACGTTTGCAACATGACCAAGGGTGGTCCGCACTTTTCCATGCTCTTGGCGCAACACTAGAGATGGGTATTGAGAAGATCAAATCAATCGTGGAGACGATGTCCAAATTGGTTTGCACTGCAGTTGACGATCATTTTCTTCTCGTCCTGGTGGTGGCATGCAATGACCTCGCAATGACATTCTTGCAGAGTCGGACGAGGTACACATCCTTGGAACATTTGCTATTGGGGAAAAGGAAAGGGTGGTTCAAAATGACCTTAAACTACCCCCCGAGGGTGGAAAGGTACGCAACCGAAATGGTTTGATGATTGTCTTGGATGTGTAGGCTGATTGATGCGTTCATCAAGTTCGAAGATCCGACGACAACAATAAGGAAGCCAAGAAGAGGACAACCGAATGCATGTTGGAAGGGCCGCATGACTTGGCCATGGTCTGTAGATCCTAATAGACCATTGGATTCTAGGAAAATTTAGATTTCCTTCATTATCTTTTTGAGCAATATAGTGGAGAGCATTTCCAATGAATAGAAGTGTGGATCGCATGATTATAGCCCTATGACCCTCGTAGCCATATTCTCCTCAAGGTAGCCTTATTCCCTTTTGCAATTGAGAAGAAGGATCCGTGGATCAACATTTCGCCAACACTTGCAAGCACTTGTTTTTCAATCATATCATCGTGAGGTCATTGGAGAGCACTCTGAAGACCTCCACAAACTGCTCATCCATTGCAATGTTGAGCACTCTTGGCGTTGTCTCTCAGCTCCACTGGTTGTCACATTCATTGCAACTAGTGCAAAGCTTGAGTAAGAACAATTATGGTCCATTCAGAGTCCCATTGGAAATGTTCACATTAGAAGTCATCTTCAAATTGTGCGAGAACATGGCTTAGGGAAAACTAAACTTGCATAGGTGGGCATTTTGCGGAGACTTTTTACTAGGGCTTCTATGTGCAACGACGGCGATGTTGGCCTTGCATGCCCTCCTACAACATCTTCAATGGCATAGGATGGGGTCCAGTCACCCATTGTCACTCTTCCCATCACTGCTCTTTGCCTTCCATGGACAAAAACTTGGAATAGTGGACCATTATTGGAAGAAGAGTTGGAATCAAGAATCTTCTTGCTTAGCACTTGTTAGATGCACACTATGTAAGTTGACGAGTGGATGTGTGTTGTCTGTCTCTAATGTTGCATATTCTATACTTGGTCTCTTCGCAGCATCGGATATGGACGATTCATATCCACTCAAATCACGGCTTATGTTGTGGGCAGTTACCAAGTGTTGAGCCAAGAGATTCTTGACTCTAACCCTCATTCCAATAGGGATCGACTGTTCCAATTTTGACGATGTGATGGAAAGACTTACAGAGTGTCATTGTCTCTCCCATGCTGTGTCGTGCAAGATGTTCGAGGGAGGCATGTATGTGGATGCCGCTCTCATTGTCCATTAGAGTTCCTTCAATGACAACTCACCGAAAAATGCAAACCAATGCATATTAATTTTTCAATAAGCCATGGTTTGGCATGATTTGGAAAGGAAGTTGACTTCCAGTACTAGACATCCTTGGCACGGCCATGGATGGACTGCAATTGTTCGTACTTGTGCTAGGAACTAGGGACAAACACAACTATATGCAATAAAGCTCAGAGACAACGCCAGAAGTAGATATTAGCATTGCAACGAATGAGCATTTTGCAGAGGTCCTCTGGGCACTCTACCTCGACCTCACTAAAATATGATTTCAAAATAGGTGCTTGCCGGCATTGCTCAAGGATGGGACTGCTGGCAATTGTTGGAACTACTGCAATGGGACACCATGAGAAAAAGTCAGTCGCTCCTACTTCTGCGGGGTACATTCAAAACAGCTACGGCAAAGACCTACGCTTTTTCCTAAGGAGGTGAAGCTCATCCAAGGCGAGTGGAGACCAAGATGAAGTCGACTTCAAAAAAAACCTAGTCGAAGGGGAAATTGCATTAGATTGGTGCCCTTCACATTTAGGAAGGGTTGTCTAAAATCTATACATGTCCTAGATTTCATTGTCACTGTGCAGACCACCCGGTCTGAAATAGAGCTATGGAATGCAACATATACGAGTGGTGACATGTGAAGAATGCCCAACACCATTAGTTGGCAACAATTTTGGGATTAACGGATTGTTGCTTGATGGGGTAGACATACACACCTTGAATAGACCTGTCTGGATGACATCTACGGATGTCCAACAATTAGCAATACTGTGTAATTGAGAAGTCATTTCTTGCACTTCCACAATTGATTCTGTTTTTCATTGATTACTGATCAACAACTATATAGCTCACTGTTTTCAAGCAAGGCTCTGGTGCAAACAAGGGTGGATCTCAATGGAAAAATCATTTTCATATTGAATAAACATACGATTCTTGATTTTTGTAGTTCTTGAGGCCGGGAATCTTCTTGTTCTACATTATTTTGTCTTCCTCCAGTCCATTTCTCAACTTCCTTATTTTGCAAGACATGAAATGCGTCATCCGACATCTCTTCTAGCTGCATCTACCGTAGTCTTGGAACTTCCTAGAGATGGTAGTGAATGTGGCCATTGTCTTCAAACCAACACTTCTAATACTAGAATTATGGACTTCCAGCCTTGGCCTCAACCAATATCTAGAATAGGCTAAATTCACACGAGATGCCACTTCAAAATCATTCATGAGATCGGTAGGTCGCATAGGAAGGTCAAAAGTGGCAGCACCTCTAGCCATGTGCGGGCTGTAAATGTACCAATTTCGACCCTTCGAAGCCGAAGGCACCAGTCATTCACGTATTTTCTTGCAAATAATGACCAATTTGCATGGGTTTTCTTCCTTCCTTTGACCTGCTTCCACACCATTTTAATTTCATACCGCCATTTTAATGAAATTGCCTATCTATGAATTGTTGATGTTGGAGTGTTGGACTAACTTATAAGATCTCAATCAGGAACCAAGGCTGCCCTATTTGAGTTATGAGTACTACTACATTGACATGGGATCACGTGGAAGGATCTTTCACTGGGATGGAACCTTGAAGTTGATCTCATTTCTTCCAAGTCATAAACTTTGATCTCATATTGTGGTAGGGCTTGTCCCATGCATTTTGAGAGGATTCAAATGCACTAAATTATTTATATTATTTGGATAAGTTATGAATGGTTAAAGTTTGAAGTAGTAAAGTCCCAATCGTGAGCCTAAACTACTCCTTGTGTATCAAAAGTATTACATCAGTACCCATGAGGTATTATTTGGAAGCATCTGTGCCAAATATATGCCGGATACAAAATGAAAAAGTTGATTTCATTTCTTATAAGTCACGTATTAAAACAAGTTTGATTTTTCAACTCATAGGAAAATCATTCTTGTAACCGAATGGAATGGGTTTGTAGTTTCCTACCATATTGTAGTTGTAATATATCTCAATCTAAAAGACAACTTTCTAACACCCTATATGGTGTTTTTTGCAATCTCTAGTTGGAGATAAGACATTTGCATTCTTGTAGATAGACAAGGAAATGCACTTTTGTATGTCCGTTCTACAAACCAATAAATTTGGTTGTGGATCCTAGAATTGTACTCCATAAAGTCCATTTGAGCCTTTTTCTCACATTGCATTATTGCTTGTTCATTTAATAAATTTAATTTTGTAGGATATTCCATAGTCAAATTATGTCAAGTCAAGTTACCGTACACCCTTAAAATCTTTGTATTTGTAAAGTCATATTGGTATCCTTGTATCTAGACATCTACTATGGATTGTATATTGTATCCACATATCCACTACAGACCCAAAATTCTTATTTTTTTTAAATAACATGGTCAACCACCCCAAATTTTCAAGGCAGAGGGGTGGTTGGTTTTTGAGGGGATGATAGTAGAAGTCAAATATTTGAAGTATCTATCAAGATACATTGATGGCACAATAGGAGTAGTCATAGTTTATTCACCATCAAAAAAATTGTGGAGAATGAGAAGTAATAGGAACCTATGGGAAGCATGAGCAAGTGAAGAAATTGTGACACCCCTTCTTTGTTTAGATAATGAGATGTGGAAAATTGATGTGGAGCCAATGGCAAGCATTAGCATAGTCCAAAATAGAATATTCTTCTTCAGAGAAATTTTCTCCACACCCATTCTTCACATCCAAAGGAGAAGAATGGGCATGGACAAAACTTCTCCAAAGAAGAAAATTCCCTTCCGGAACACAGGTAGAAAGCCAACCCCAAACCACCACATCCCCATTCTCCATGGAAATCTGAGATGGTGAATAAACTGTGATTACCCCTAATGTGTATCATGCCGGCACAATTATCGAAAGAAGAACCACAGGGTTATTTCATTGTGCTATTGTATACCTGCTGTCCAAGTTAGTCATACCCAGTTTCCACGTAAGTTAAGTTATATTGGATGGACCCTTAGTGGGTTGTACAAGTTCTGTTTCTTGCAACTATTGTCACACTGAAATTGGCTTGTGTCGGCACTATTTGGCACTGAGAATCCTCATTTGACTACCATACTAACTTAATGAGACTTCAACAAATTGTGAATCATGAGGAAATTTTTGTTGTATAGCAATTTCAAATTCTCTGATCCTTCACATGCAAACCTCGAATAATATATCCTCAAAAATGACTTGCACACTTGCCATATTATCACTGATTGTAGCATACTTGTCGAGCACTCAAACTATGCCATAGTGCACACGTGTCATATTATCATTGATTATAGCATATGTGTTGAGCAACAATGCTAGCATGTGAGCCTAGAAATGAGAGCCTATGAGCCTTGAGCCTAAGTGTAAGTAGATATTCTACAACTATTGAAAGTGTTTATAACATACATACTTATAATATGAGTACTCTATAACCATGTACGGTGCTTGTAACATAGGTACCTATAATATAAATATACTATAACCATGGAGAGTGCCTATAACATAGGTACCTAAAATATAGACATCCATAATATAATTAGGCACTTATTATATAAACATCCTATAACCATAGAAGGTGTTTATAACATGGGTACCTACAACATAAACACCTATAATTATAAACATCCTATAACTATGGAAGGTGCCTATAATATAGGTATAAATAACATAAAAGCATAGGCTCCTAAGCTCATAGGCTCAAGATCCTAGGCTCACATGCTAGCAACCGTGATGTGTCAATCACTCAAACTATGTCAATTTGAACAAGAATTAAAGAAGTTCTAGAGTACAACAACCATGAAATAGACAATAAAGAACTAAAAAATCTTGATTTAACTAATTATGGATTTATCCATGAATTATGGACATTCTGTGTAATTGAAAATGTATAGGTTGGCAACCAATACATGTCTATATATTTTTAATTTTTTTAATTTGGGGACAATAACAAGATAGAGTTGGGGACTATTTGGGTAATGATATAGTCTATTTGTGGTATGTAGAGTTAGTGGTTTTAGAACAACACAATCAATGCTAAAGTTTCTTTGAATTTTTTCTTATGTATGCATCAAATAAATTTTGAACTCACGTACACTTGATATCTTCCTAAAACCTCCACTTTTGAAAGTTCATAACTTGTTATGCCTCTATAATTTATGCAACCTTCTGCATGTAGCTTCACTTTGAGTAAACATTTGCCAAATGAATGAAAAAAATAACTTCATCACTTTTCATGTATGTCCATAGTGTCACAAAGCTCTTAAAATCACATTTGGATGTAATTACTTTACTTAATACTTTTGAACAATTGAAAAATCTAGTCTTCTCTATTGTGTAATGGAAATTTGATGCCTAGTGAATGGCATGTTTTTTTTCAAAGATGCTAAGAATTCATTTTTTGTTGGTGTCAAAGATATATTCAATAGATGCTAAAGAATATTGTGTATGCAGTATTTTTTATTGTACTCGAATGTATACAAATCTAATAAGATGAGCAAAACCATATTTGTTACTTGAATTGAAAGTTATGTATTCATATAGGTGTACACACTTGAAAATGGAGAAATTTCATTCTATTATCTATAATGTTATCCAGAGTGCACTTAGATAGACTCTTTGAGATTCCTTTCCAATATCAAATATGAAGACTTTGACCAATCATAATCTTCTTTTGGAATTGCACTTTAGCTTCTATACACAACTGATTTGGAGAAGAGTGATCACAGTCATATAGTCTACTCAAATAAGTTTGTTGTTCATAAAAAATTCTTAAAAAAAATTCTAATAATGAATTCATTGAATTTTTTTCCAAGAAAAGACAATCATCTCTAAGTTTGTATGCTCCAAAAAAATTTCAAATTAGTTTTCATTAGTTTTTATGGCTTAACCTTATTAGCAAAGGCCAAAAAGTTGTCTATGGATGACTTTTCAAAAAATTGTAGAAATGAAGACTGCATCTATTGATCCAAAAATAAAATCACTTTTCCATAACATACCTTGGTGATAGGTCTCATCCTTTCAAGGTTAAAAGAATAGAATTTAGGTCCCTCAACCTTAGAGCATCATCAATAATATACTAAACAAGCCCAAACCCATATTTTTAGGATGAAAAGTGAACACTATGTACTTGACTCCACTAAAATATTCTCTTTGGCACTCCAAAAATTGCAATTTTGGCAAGGACAGCAACTCTACTTGAACTGTTGTTTCTTCCACAAATTTTAGTTCTAGATTAGTAGTAACAAAGGATACTCTTTTTGCTTTCAGCCACTAGGAGCCTTGTAGTTGGTTAGAAGACAAAATAGCAAGTTGCATTGGTAGAAGAAACAAGACTTTAATTGTTGTTGTTAGGAAACAATGTCCACATATTTCCCCAAGAAGATGGATCCCTGCATCATTGGAGATAACATGATTTTTAATAGTAAATTGCTAGAAGCCTTCACATTGCTGGCAGAATTTCAAAAGGGAAGGAGTTTGACAAGCTCAAATATGTCAAAGTGGCAAACCTTCACCACAAAAGAAAAAAAAAATACACTAAATATTGAAATTAGGTTGCCTTACAACAAGAAAGTTACTTTACAAGCCATCAAAGTCAACAAATATTTCTAAAAATATTTCCGTTTGTATTGATACATAGAGGTTCACAACTAAGTCCCAAATATAACAAAACCTAATTCAAAAGTAGTGCATTCTTCTACAATAACAATAAATATTTATATAGTGTCAAACGTCGAGAAATTAGTGTGGGGAACCTAATTTAGTGTAGCAGGCTCGAGATGCTCTTGTACCACCAAGAATGAATCCCCGAGGCTGAGTGACGTGGACACCAAGCCTTCCGCTTCAAGCTTCTCCTGTAGAACCTCCACGTCACCTGTCACTGCCTAAGTGGAGACTTGGCCAACCAGTCATTTGTGCACTTTCAGTGGATTCCACAAACATTTCCGTACACCGAAACGGTGCAACCAATTAAAACCAACGACAGGAAAGAACCCACGGCTAGTTCAAAGTTCAAAGTTAGCCGGTGGAATTGATTAAAAACATATTTGCAATTTGAAAACATCGGCCAAAAAGTAATAAAAAAACTCCATAACTTTTTATAGTTTTAAATGAATAAATAGAAAAAATAATTGGACTTTGTACTTGAAAAAACATTTCAATTTGGGAATTGAAGGAAAATAGCCCGTAAAATTCAAAAAACTTCCTGAACACTGATTGAAATCTAATCGAGCCAAAGTGGATTGCCCCCCTAATTGCTCCACAATTTTAACACTGAATTTTTTTTTTTATTTGCAACACATGATAAAATTTGCAAATTTTGAATTCATATTTGCCATCTAAGGCCCCGAATAATTAGGTAGGAAAGATGAAGAAATATTAGAAAATGCAACATAGAATAAGGGACAATTTTTTACAATTACCCTTTTGTAGGGCAATGAGGGGGGAAATTCTCCCTAGCCATCACAAATGGTCTTGTTACACCTTGGATGCAAAAAAACTATAAATTCATTTTATCAAGAGAATAAATGAAAAAAATTAGTAATCTCTTTTGTAGAGAGGTTAATTTTGTATCCTACAAGCTCTTCCTCCTCATTTCACTAGAAGAAAACCTTGTTGCTCTCAACAAAATGTACATGATGTTTTTTGTTTCATGTAACATAAAAACATCAATTTCAACACAAATTTTGCATTGAAATTGATGTTTTAACATTTCAATAAACCAAAACGTCATGTACATTTTGTTGAGAGCAACAAGGTTTTCTTCTAGTGTTTGAGTCTTCGATCAATTCCGACTATGTACAAATCCTAAATTTCCAAATTTTGTAGACATCTTGTAGTCTTTGTCATTGGTATTACTCTATGCAAGCCATAGGTGTCTAAGTAGATATTGTATCTTATCCTTGCAATGAAATTCCATTTCATTTGTTTAAAAATAAACCAAATTTTATCATCCATATCTTTAAGTTAGGTTGTTTATTTTGTTTGTTACATTGAGATCTCTTGGACCATGCATCCCCCGACTGCGTTCTTGGTACTTTCGGAAAGTCCTCAGAAAGCAATGGTACATGGGCTTTGTTTTGTGGTATTTGGACTTAACCCCTTCGGGACCAAGGCCTTTTTCTACCCAAAAAACACTCAAAACTGCCATTTTTAGGGCAAAGAGTAAAAAAATTGAAAATTGTATTTTTTTTTCCCCACATCTAACAGTAGGATCTTACATCTAACTAGTACAAAAATGTGTGGAAAAAATTTCAGAAATTTTGACCGCATAGATTGCAAGATATTTGCATTTAAAGTGAAGAAAACAAGTTTTTCCACACATTGTGGGACTAGGTTATTTGACTTTGAACCTTCTTAACTTAAATTTTTTGCACTATAGAGTTTTGAGCTTTAAATCTTTATGGTGGAGAATTGAGATGAGAGTCTAGGAAAAAAAGAAAGTACAAAAAAAATTAATTTTGATTCTTTAATAAATTGTTAAGTAGAAGTAGATACAAGATAGAAGGAAAATCTATATTATTACTATCTCTAAGGTGGAATTAAAATGCACTAATCCCAATGGTGAGATTGTTCTATAAGGCAAATGAAATGATATGAAACTTTTTTGGGGGAAAAATTGTAAAAATTGCATTCAGAAATGAATCCTATAATTTATTTTTTCAAGAAGATACTCTAAGTGCCCGAAAAACAAGCTTGTCTATAACTTTCTCATAACAAATCCAAATGGAATGAATCAAAGCTTTTCATGTAGAAAAAAAATATGATCTTTAAGGAAAAAAAGAAAAAAGAAAAAAATGCAAATTTTTGAAACTTGTTTTTGCTCCCCCCCTCTCCCCTATTTTGAACTTATTTGGGCATAACTTTTGTTCCCCGTCACCAAATGAAAAAAAATTATATTCCCACGAAGCTAATCAATTTTTCTATCTTCATAGGAAGTTTCAAAAAATCAGGACAAAAACTAAGAGTGTAGATACCTGCCTGAAATCTCATTTGTCCCCCGAAGGAACAATGGTCTTTTAGGGGTTAAAGTGTGAAAGTTATGGATTTTTGAGTTATTTATGGATCTCAAATTATGCTAAATTATGCATCTTTAGGATTGTGCATCCCTCCATCACATTCTTAGTACCATTGGAAAGCCGTCAATGAGGAGGTGTGCACGGGCTTTGTTTTGTGGCATTTGGACCTATAATGTGCAATGTGCCAATGAAATTCCATTTCAAAAAAAATTATGAAATGAAAAATGAAAAATATTAATTTTACTTTTATTTTGGATGTGCCAGCAACACAAGGGACACTACACTAAACAGTGAATTTAGGTTGTGCTACACTAATTTCTCAACATTTGACACTACATAAATATTTTTCGTTGCTATACAAGAACCAGGGTGTGTGTTTTTGGCAAAATTTTGCCAAGTCTGTTAGAATTTGACCATTGTGAGTTTTTCCCTCTAAAATCTAGCATGTGCAATGAAGCCAATACATGGGACACTTGTCCAAAAAAAAGCCTTGACAAGAATGCACTACTTCTAAATTAGGTGTTGTAGTGATTGGGACTTCTAAACCTCCATGTGTACAAATGGAAACATTTCTAGTAGTATTTGTTGACTTTGATGAATAATAAAGGAACTTTCTTGGGGAAGTCAACCTAATTGTTAAGGCAACCTAATTTCACTATTTAATGTAGTCCATATTAACCCCTAAACACGTCAATGTCCATTTTTTGGACAATGAACAGATTGAAACTCCAGTTTCATCCTCCTAACTGGATGAAAGTTATTTTAACCCCTAAAGTTCCTTGACTATATTATCATCCAAAACCCCTCAAAACTACCATTTCTAATACAAGTACCAAATTTTTGAAAATTATCATTTTTAGACACATGTAATTGTAGGATCTTGTAGTACACTACATTGCAAAGATTTGGGAAAAAAATTCAAAGAATTCCACCTTGCAGATTGCAAGATATTAGCATTTGAAGTGACAAAAATCCTTTTTTGGGCCCTGTGAAAAAACAGGCAGCTACACTTCACAAGGTCACATTTGTATGAAAAAATGTCCAAAATTGTGGTGCTTCTTTAGATTCATTCTTCAATTTCAGTTGGCTACATGCTTGAAAATTTTCAAATCATTTGGAATTGTGCAACATATAGGAAAAAAATAGTAAATAGAAAGATGTAGAGAATGGTTCAAAATACTAAATTGGTAACAATTTATTAATGGAATTGAAAAATCTCAATCCGAATGGTTGTCATGTTGTAATAAACAATCTACATCTAATATTTTTATTTTTTTCAAAAAATACTGAAAATTGAGTTAAATAAAGGACTTCAAAGTTTATTTTAGAATAGAGAATCCATAACTACTGTAGATTAAAACATCTCATAACTTTTGGCTCATTGATCAAAATAGAATGATTCAAAGCTTTCTATGTATATAGAAATCTAGAAAACCAATTTCAAATTTTTATTTTTGAAAAAAATGATTCTTTCAAATCTACTTGGATCGCCCGAGTTGAAAGACAAGCTATATATTAGGCCATAACTTTTGACTCATATTTTCAAATGCCTTGAAATTTAGTGCACATGAAAGATATTCCTCATCCACACCTTCTATTAAAATTTGGGCCAAATACATGGAAATCTCTAGTCATACGTACCTACCTCAAAAAATTATGTTGCCAAAAAACACACCTTGGTCCTTTAGGGGTTAATTTGTGAAGATACGTTATCAAGTTTTTGCCCTATCTAAGGGGTGGATTCGGTATTACTAGAGTTCATATTTTTCTAAAATTACAAATGTGCAAGTATGTGAAGTGGTCAAACTGCATTGACTTTAGTTCAAAACTAGATTAGCCAAAATGAGGTCATAGATAGGAAGAATACATAAATTTCAAAAAATCATCATGTGAAGAGAACCTCATTTCAAATCCATTCCAACAAATTTTACTCAAAAATTGATAATGCTTTACTTGCAATTGAATTTTGAAGGAATTTTGGAATTTCTCTTTCAAAATTTATTAAAAAAGATTGTTGATAGCATTGGTGAATCTAACCATACATATGGACTCTACAAATCAAAATCTACAACTTTTATTTGCATTTCAATTCCAAAATATGCTTCCAAATAGCACTTAATAATGATTTTTCTCAAATCGTCAATTTTGGAGATGAATCTGGACGTTTAGGGGATAAATGAAAATATGCAAGGTTTTTTTGGTAAAAATTCCACATCGGCAGGTGTGGTGGATCGCGGGCTCATGACGGGCGTCGGCTGGAGAAAGGGCCACCCGCGCTCTTGACTGTGAGGTCACCGCCGTAGTTGCAGCATCTGAAGCGCAGAAATAAGATACGGAATCAAATTATGCCTCATTTTAGAATTATTCCGCCCTATCCCATCGTCGTGGAAGTTGTTTACGAATGTTCTTCGTCCCTTCCTCTCTGCAGGCACTTGACGTGGGCACTCCCCCGCCCCACGGTACAACTGAAAATATCTTCCACATTTTTCAGAAATGTTTAACCCTTAAAGGACGGACTGGTGACCGTGGAAATCATGTTTTTTGGAACCATGTGACATCATCTACTTTAAAAAAATAAAAAATACACATAGGAGGTCGAAGTACTATAGAGGATCTTCCCTTTCTGCACAAACTTTGAAGGATGAATAATTGCAGTTCTGTCCTAAATAGAGAGATTTCTTGTCATCTATAGGCCACAAAATGGCCTGTCGGCGTTTATGGGTTAAAATCTATCTTGAATAGGGGTATAATTATCAGGGGACCAAAAAATTAAAAAGACTCACCGTGGAAACCAATAGATGTTTGAAACATGATGTACATCGCAGGACATTATATCCTCCATTCGAACTGGGCCCCACAGGGGCATTTTGTGTTTTATCTGGGGGTAAAAGTAAAAATTGCCCCCTATTTTAAGCCATGTCTAGGGTATGTTTGAAACTTCTCCTCGCTAATTTGGGGTCTCTGATTGCAAATATGAATTCAGAATTTGCAAAAGAAAATAATATGCAAATTTTTTTTTAAATCCTGCATTTTCCCCAAGGTAAATATGCCCCTACGGAGACCAATTCGAATGGAGGATTTAACGTTCTCCATGTACACCACTTCAATTACTATTGATGTACAACAAAGGTACATATTATATAGTGTGAAATGTTGATTTATTAGTATGGTTCCTCTTAAAACCCCTATTGAACATAGCTCCTTGGGTTGTTCAGCTTTGAAAAAATTTGAAAGATGGAGAATAAAGTTTTGTGATATGGAAAGGGGGTGTCTTTGAAAGTAGACAAAACCTGAATTTTAATCCGTACCTTGATCAACCAATTGTGACACTCTTTATTTAGCTAGCTTGAATTTGTGTTGTGCACTTGTATGTGAGGTATGCATGATCTACCATTTCTCAAGTACTTGCACATTTTCAAGGCATTTGGGAGTACTTATTTTTTGAAAGAAAAATGGAGGTTGCAACCAAACAACTTTTGGTTGGGGCCATTTTATAATAGGGCCCAATTGTTGATTTGATTTTAAAACCACCAAAATCAATCAATATAATGGGCCCAAAGGCTTTCCATTGAAAGTTGGCCCAATTTTTGTCTATATCATATGGGTACTCATGTGGTGGTACTTTGGTGCCAAAAAAATAGGCCCAAGTGCTAAAAATTGGGTGGTATGTATCTTTGACACAATTTTTTTACTTCAACTTGATTTGAGTTCACTTGGCCCTATGTATGTTAATTGGATCAACTTGGAATGGGGCCCTGGCCCTAATAAAATTTCACCCTCATATATTTGGAGCCCTTTTTATAAGCAAAGTAAGTATATTTAATTGTTGCTTGTATATGAAACCCACTCCTCCAAAATTTTTATTTTATTGTAGAACCTCTAATTTTGGAAGCCTAGGATTGATTTTGGAGATAAGTATTTTTAGCACTTTGAAAATTCTTCTCTTCGTCATTTTGTGTCCAAAAACTGCATCCTAAGAAAACCTAAAATCTTCTTTTGACTAATAACAAGGGCCACCAAAACATGTTCTAGTTTATAATAGGAACTAATGTCAAATTCTTTATTTAGGCAATTTCAAGTGATGCTTGACCTTAACCCCTAAATGTCCAAGCCTTTCCAAGTGTGTTTTGACTTTGAAAAAAGGGCATGGGCTTATAGTTATCCCAAATGAAGTAAATTAATTTTTTTTTCCCTAAAGGACCAAGGCCTTTTTTCTGCAAAAAACCACTCAAAACTGCCGTTTTTAGAGCAAAGAGTAAAAAAATTTGAAAATTGTATTTTTTGCACAACTAACTGCAGGATCTTACACCTAAATAGTATGGAAATGTGTGGAAAAAATTTCAGAAATTTTGACCGCATAGATTGCAAGATATCTGCATTTAAAGTGAAGAAAACAAGTTTTTCCACATATTGCGGGACTAGGTTATTTGACTTTGAACCTCCTTAACTTAAATTTTTTGCACTACAGAGTTTTGAGCTTTAAATCTTTATGGTGGAGAATTGAGTTGAAAGTCTAGGAAAAAAAAGAAAATACAAAAAAAATTAATTTTGATTCTTTAAAAAATTGTTAAGTAGAAGTAGGTACAAGATAGAAGGAAAATCTGAATTATTAATATCTCTAAGATGGAATTAAAATGCACTAATCCCAATGGTGAGATTATTCTAGAAGGCAAATGAAACAATATGGACCTGTTATTTATTTTTAAATTGTACAAATTGCATTCAGAAATGAATCCTACAAGTTATTTTTTCAGGAAGATGTTCTAAGTGCCCAAAAAACAAGATTGTCTATAACTTTCTCATAACAAATCCAAATGGAATGAATCAAAGCTTTACATGTAGACAAAAATACTATCTATAAGGGAAAAAAATAAAAAATAAAAAAATTAGAATTTTTGAAACTTTTTTTTGCTGCCCCCTCTCCCCTATTTTGAGCTTATTTGGGCATAACTTTTGTTCCTGGGCACCAAATGAAAAAAGAATTATATTCCCACGAAGCTAATCAATTTTTCTATCTTCATAAAAAGTTTCAAAAAATCAGGACAGAAATTGAAACTATAGGTACCTGCCCGAAATCTCATTTGTCCCCCGAAGGGACAATGGTCCTTTAGGGGTTAAAGAGCTTGCTTATTAGTTTGTTTGTCGATTTTGAGTTCAAAATTGATTAGGAATTGTGAGATTATAACAAAAGAAATGAATGTATTCTATTTTTAGTATGCTGCCCCTTTCCACAATGTGACAAAATCAGCATATAAAAGTTTTTTGGCATTAGAGGTGACATGACCAACTACAAATTGTGTTAGCACACTAAAATGCACTTTCTAAAAACTTAATTTCACAGGAAAAGCTATCAAATTCATTACACAATACACCTTGCAATTGTTGAAATGCATATTTTGGGAGTTTTATACTTGATAAGTAAAAATTTCAAATAGCTCCAAATCAGCAGTTGCATGTTGAAATTTTCAATGGTGAAAGTCAAGAAAATGATTCTCTCTTTTTTTTGGGACTATTTTCAAAGAAAATGAATAAGTACAACTTCTTAGATCTCAAAACTAAGTAAAATTGCTCCAAGCCGGGAATACTACCATGCTTTATCTCCACCTTTCTCTAAATGATGGGAGCCATCCCACCAAGGCACAAGGTACCTTCTTCATTTAGAAGGTAGTTCCCAATGTTGTACTTGACGTTCCCGTCCCCCCCATTGAAGATGCTGCCATCAAAACCAATATTTAGTCAAACGGCCATAACTTCTACAATAATTAATATTTTTGAATGAAACTTGTTAGGTCCATTAGATACAGTCAAGACACACATTTTCCAAGTGGATACTAAAATAAATGAATAAATCACTATTCCTAGTGACGCCTTGAAATGACAGCAACTATTTTGTAAAATTACAGGGACTCTCCAAACTTTAGGTGACCTTGAAGGTCACCTAACTTTTGCATATCAACTTAGTTTATCTTGAGGGTTTTTTTCCCTTCAGGGTAATGAAGCATAGCAACTTCTGAATTTATAAATGTTCAAATAAAAAATAAATTTTCATTCCACCTCCTACAAACACCACAACACTCCAAAAAGTTCATTTCCAACTTCAACCTCTTATAACTTTTACAAACAAACATAGTTTGAAATGACTATTGTGACTACTTTTAGGTATTGAAGAATAGCAAATATGACAATACAAAATGGTGGAAAAATACCTCAATTAAAAATTGGAAGGTGAACTGCCTTCCTACAATCTCCAACGTGGATGTGGTACCCGAGACAACATGGGCAATACGTTTGACACTGTATGTGGCATTCAACACAACTTTGCAAAGATCACTCCACATTGGCATGTGGAAAAGTGCCTCATGTCGATTTTAACGTGATGTACATCTACGAGATTGAAGATGGTGTGATACTAAAACCTTTGCAAGGTTGATCTAAAAAGATTTGTGGAACAAACCTTTCATTCCCAAAATCAAAGATTGTTGGAAATGAAGTTTCCACATGTTTACCACAATAGTGTCCAAGAGGAAGAAAAAAAGCCTATGCCACCATTTGTGAGTGCGAACTTGGCAAGAATATTCACCTCTTAATTGGTCAGCAACATCCACTCCTCACATGAACATGGTGTATTGAAAATGCATAGGAGATGTTTCTATTGGCTTTCGCAAATGTCCCACTCACCGTTGAACCACCGGACACTCTTCACCAGCCTCATGGATAGGTGGTGCAATTGTAGACATGAGAAGAATTGGTTTCTTGTCAACCCACATTATAGCACTAAGTTGCTCAGATTGATGCATTCTCCATTCTAAATGCCCTTGAGTACATTTCGTGTAAAGGGATTTAGTAGCTAAAGCCTTGGGAAGGCCAATGCAATTTGCCCTAACTATGCCCATTGCATATGTGCCTTTGTTCAAAAGGTCCATAAATAAGGGCATTGAGGAAAAAAGTTATCCATGATCACTATATGTCCTCTATTCTCTAACCCTTGCAATAATCCATGTACTACATTTTCTCCTTGCATAGCTTCACCCTTTTCAGTACCGGTAATCCCATGAACCCCCTTGTTGGCTCTACAATATACTTCGAATGTCCATACATACTTCACTTTTGAATCGGTAAGGCACCAAACTTTAATCCCCCATTTCATTGTTTTTTTTTGGCATATATTGATGAATGGCACAATATTTACCCTTGTATTGTATCATCATCTCATCAATTGTAACCTTGTCCCCCAAATTCTACATATCCTTGCACTGGTCTCTAATCTCATTGAAAAGCCACCTCAATTTCACCAATTTGTCAAATTCTACATTTGATCGGTCTATAGTTGCCCCATGATCATCATGCACATGTAAACACCATATAATGTATTCATAACGGTTTCATGATAGAATAGATGATATAACCGGACACCATAGAAAGTTGCATGATTTCTTCCAATAACATTGCACATTTAGCTCAATTTTGATCCCCATATATAAAGATATAACAAAAAATGCCCTCAACTTTGGTGGATGCAGCACAACCCATGTATCTCTACCCGCAACTTTTTAATGATAGATCTAGACCGTGGATTTATCTCAGAGGCATATCTATTAGTCTCAGCACATATCTTGCGTAAAGTCTCTTTGGTCCAAAACTTATAGAATAAACCATATAAGGTGGGCATTCTTTGCCCTAGGTTTGGTAATTCCAGGGTCAAACTGCTAAATGCAACTGGAGTTGGATCAAACATAGAGAATGTCTTTTGCGAGGAATCTTCATTGTAAACCTCCTTCAACCCGGGTGATTTTTCCTTGCCCATTTTCTTTCCATCCACATTTCTACCCACAACGTCAATCTCTACCCCACCAAAAATTCATACACAAAAAATATAAATGAAAAAAACTCGAAAGGACAAGAATACAATATTTGAATTCAAAAATGATAAGGAAAAAAACAAAAAACAAAACAGACCCCAAACAGACTCCAAAACAAAAACACACCCTTCCCTGGCCAACAGTGAAATTCTGTTTCATTTGTAAAAAAACAAAACAAAACAAAACAACAAAAAAACCAACTTACCTCACCGTTGTTGGAAGGAGGGAGTTGTTGGTGGAGTTGCGACCTCCACTAGACTCACCACCACGGTAGTGGACTGTTGCAGTGGGGCTCCTATCTCCCTACTGTTGACAGCAAGGGCGAGGCTGCTGCCTCTGCTAGCTGGACTGGCAATAGGCCACAGCAGGGGCGGGGCTATTGCCTCCCTGCTCCCTACCAGCAAAGGCGAGGCTACTACTTCGCTGCTCTTGCCTCCGCGGACTCGCTTGTTGGCCCACCTTCCTCTTCTGATTTGCCCCACCATCTTTCACTGCTCGCCTTCTTGCATGTCATAATTTAAAATCACCCCGCTCATGCCCGCTTCCCACACTTCTCCACTGATGGTCTTTTGCTTCTTTAGATGCTTTGGCCCTCCTCTGTGCATAGTCTCGTCCTCTGATGTTATTCCACTCGCAGCTGCCTTTGTCTCTTTCATAGGTAATACCTTCACTCCATCTGGATGTGTTCTACCTTGCTTCTTCCTTTTCCTAATAGATTTTTTTTCATTTTGATGTTCTATTGCTACTACACTAAGGTCTCTTCCTATTGTGTCTATGTTATCTGCAAATGTTTCCTCTGCTATAGCAAAAGTCGACTTTTCTCCCAAGCTTCCCATTCCGTAGCTTGATTTTTGTGGTCATTGTCTTCATCTACATGCCAATTGTTGTCACTATCTCTACTGCCTTCTTCATCCTCTGAATCATCATCACTTGAAACATTACACATTGGGTCATTGCCTTGAGCTGGTTGTGTTGCATTGTGTTCGTACCTCAGTGTTTGCTTTGTAAATCCACTTGGAATGCATTTTGTAACTCCATTAGCAAATAAAATTTGATACATTTTAACATTTGACAACTCTTCTATATAACTCTTTTGCACCACGCCTAGTATCCAATCTATGTCTTCTTGTTCTTCTCCTTCTTCCTCTACTCCATTCAAAATATAAGTAGGAATTCTCACAGCTACTTCATGTTCTTGCATTGTAACTTCTATCAATCTAAGCTCATTGGAACCATTTGGGAAGGACATACCCTTGGCCCCTCTAGAATTGCTTGAGGTTCCAAAACTATTGCCTTCTTTCTTTGTTTTAGACCATTTGTTGTTGTAGCTGCTTCTCCCACTGTTGCAAATGCTTCTCCCACTACTATAGCTGCCTCTCCCACTATTGCAAATGCTTCTCCCACTACTGTAGTTGCCTCTCCCACTACTGCAACGCCCTTCTTCTTCACAACAAGCTTCAGTCTCTCCCCTCCTCGTTTCCTTTTGACCACCCTTTGGTGTAAGCTACTTGTCTCCTCTTTGTTGTCTTTGATGTGCTCTTCATGATTGGCAACTTGGGTGTCTTACTTCTCAAGTTTGTTGTCCTTGGCCACTGCAAATCGCTCTATTGAAGTGAGAGTATGGTTGTTCCTCTTATCTCCAATGTGTTGAGGATTGTCTTCTTCCATGTCTCTTTGTTCCTCTCCATGATTTGGCCACACGAGTGTCCTCAAGGTGTCTCTCACAGATTCAGAAAAACCATCTACATGCCTCTCTTTCCGCCTCAAAATGTAAGCTACTTGTTGATAGTATCTAGATCTAAAAGCTCTATTCCTTGGTGTAGTGTCAATCTCTCTCCACTTCTTTGGCTTAGGCAACTTGACAAGAGAGTTTGAATCTAAAGCTGCTAGAATAAGTCTCTCTTGTTGTGCACTTGCACCTTGCTGCCTTGCCCAATTTCTAACTATGTCTACTGGTCCTCCTAGGTAGCAAAGAGAGATTGGAAGGTTTGGAATTTCGTCCATTATGAAAAATTTGTATGCATATGGAGATCTATGAATTCCAAATTCAAATTGTTACATTTCATAAATGTGTTTGATAGTAGCCATTTTTCTTTGCAATGTTTGTATACTTTATTGCATCTTTCATTGATTTGTTTGTTGGCATACCTTGCAAAGTTTATTGGTGTAAATTTTTTGGAGGCTTTGTCAGTTGAAACCGTAGTGACCATTGTTGTTTTCATGTCCTCATGCTATGAAAGGAATAGGAGCGGTTGTAAGTTATGAGTTGGTTGTTACCACCTACCCCAATGGCTACAATGTACTTTTCTGCAATTTGGGAGGTTGTTCAAATGGAATGTTCTCATTGGTTTTAGTTTCTTGTTTATTTGATGTTAATCTAGGAACCGTTTGCACTAATTTTGGGCCCATTCTACCTAAAGCTAGACCCATTGCCCCCACAAATATTTTTCACTTTGACCGCTTCATACATGGTACGTCCTGAATGGTTCTCCAATGCTACCTTCTTGCACTAATGGGACATGTATGCCTTTGAGGACCTCTCAAAAATCAAATTATTACCTTTTTCAATAAAAAAAAAAAAGAATTTTCTAGTAGTTAACCTTCGAGATTGCTCGTAAACATTTTTAAACTGGATAACGGAATTTAACTGCCTACACCAAAACAAGCTCAAAATTTTGGATCGACCATGTATGGTCGATTGGGCAATTAGGGGTTAATTTCAAATTTTTAAGTTGGAATGACATAGGATTTAAAAAGACCAATCAACTTCTCTCAAATGATGTAATGACAAAGCCATTTGGTAAAGCAACTTTTTGAATTTGTCTTACTTCAAAATCCAAGTGGCCCTAAAACCTTATCCATTTAGGGCATGTAAGATCCCTATCATTTTCTCATCAATTTTGAGTCTCAATCACTTCACTTAACAAACAAAATAGAAAGGGAATTTTGGTTGGGTCTTTCATTTTTTTAGTCAAAAGTGCACCAAATGCTTGGCTATGACCCTTAGTCATTAGTTTGAAGACTTACTTAGTTTCATAATTCAAGTTATTTTTCTTAAACAAATAGACAATATGTAGACCTTTTGTGCATATTTTGATTGTGAAATATTTTGCCAATCACATTTATGGTTTTAAATAAATACAAATTTAAAAAATGACATATATAATGTATATTAACTTGAATAAAGGTGATGTACAATCCAATACTTCAATTTGTGTAGTCAAAGTCTCCAAGGTGAGCGTCTCCCTCCTAATACATGGGTAACTCCATGCCTTGTTCTAGGGTACCTTTAGGGTATGAGGGAGGTATCAAATAAAAATCTTGCAATTTCAAAAAGGAAGTCGGCTTGACTTGCACTCACTTCTTGATTTCTTGTTTTTTCCTCCAATAGGCAACATGACATGTAGGCATGGCAAGCATGGGCAATGAATCCCCAAGTTTAGTTGGAAATCATTAATAGATATTGCTAAGTTGCGAAATCAATGAAGTCAAAAGCATAGAATCAAGAGAAAGCTTTGAATTTGGAACTATGAAAATTGAAAGTATGACCACTTTCTAGGACGTGTTCCATTTTGTTTCTACCTTCCTAGAAAACTTTGGATTTCTTCCACCCTTCCTAGTGAGGACCTTTAAAAAAATTTCAAACATCTAGGGATGTGCATAGTGCCTAGGAAGGGCCCAATGCACATCAAAATTAAGGCATGCGTATCCAACTTAGTGAGCTAAACATTGTCTCCTCAAATCTTAAGAAATCCAAGCCACATATAAAAAGCCATATTAGGTGTTCAAAAAAGATAAAATACACTTCAAAATGTATTTAATGTGATCTATACTAACTACCTAATCAAGGCTATAACTTTTAAAAATAGATGAATATTTTTTACTTAGAACATAGGTATGAATACTATTCATCTGGAGTATAACTTTATAGCATTTTAAAATCAATAAGTGTAGATGATTCTAAATACAATTTTAAGTGTATTCAAAATCAACCAATCTTGACCAAGGATTTTATTTTCAAATTTTGAGTGGTAGAATGAGTTGTTGCTTGGTTGAATGTTATGTAAGGACAAATGGCTATAGTTTCCTTTTCCATTGAAACATTCGGCTCTATAATTTTTATGAAGTACATTCGCTTTTGCTAATTTATTTACTATTAGGGTGTTGAATTGGCTATTTCATCCTTGTGAATGAGAATGTAGGCAATCCATTTTCAACCATTTAAGCAATTACACATATATGGAGTACGGGGTTCTTGAGTGAAGAAATTTTCCTATGTACAAAAATAGAGTTTGGAAGGATTCTATAATTTTTCAAAATTTTATTGCTCAAAACATAATTACTATGAATTATTTAGCTCAATATTATATTCAACCCAAATTGGTCATATAGGCCTTCCTATTTTTGACCAAGGGTTGGTTTCAAAATTGAGAGTCTTGTAGCCAATCATAATATGCCACAACTACACTGGGAACTATGCCATAATTAATCACTATTCATAACTATGTGATCAAAAAGAAAGAAGTTTGCATGGCAGAAGTCAGGGGTGATCAAAAATGGGTCACCTCCTATAGGTGCATGGCACCTTCAGTAATGTCGAACTCTTGTCTTGTTGCAATATATTGGTGTTTCAACTTAGTTAATTTCATGCAAAAACAAGGTAAGACATATCATTGTATAACAAGGACTTATGATTTATTTTAATTCAAGTGGACTAGGATTGGCTAAGGAACCATCACTAAGACCATTTTGTTCACTGGAGGGGTCCCATTTTCAAGGATGCAGAAAGGGACCCCTCCCTCATTGGTAAACAATGGTATGGATGGTGGTAAAAATTTGCCTACAAAAAATAAACCCAAGACTAATCTTGAAAAAGTGACAACAAGAATAATTGAGTCTCAAAGAAGAAAGTGGTGCTAGTGATTTTCTTATCATTTTCGAGAAGTAGCTAGCTAGTTCTTCAACACTCATATGATACTTAGACAATACTTGGTGACATCCATATCAAGATTGGGGGAAATAAGGGGCCATTTCAAGCCTGTTCCCCATGTTGTTCTTGCAACAGTGAGGGCATGGTTGATTGATGTTAGTTGTCATAAATGCTAAAAAATAAAATAAAATAAAAGAAGTTTTTTTTCCTAAAATTGCAAAAAAAAAAGTCGATTTTTTTTCAAAAAAAATAAAAATTTGACATGACCATCACCCAACCACATGAGCACTACTGCAATGGTACAAATTCATTGAGTTTCCTACTACCAAGAACTCACAGTCTTCTATTTGGCCCAAATCTCATCTAATGATCAATAATAATTGGCTACCTTGACTCCCCCAAAGTGTAAAAATGTCCTTCACAAAAAATAGCCAATGTAAGGTAAACCAGCCCATGACAGGCATAATAGTTGGTTTGCTATGTTCACATTTTTGAAAAATATTTTAAAAAATTTCATGTAAAGATAAACATGAGAAATGTAGAGAGCAATTCAAATTATATTTTTTTGACAAATTATCAATTTGTTATGATTTTTTGAAGTGTACAGCCCAATTAGCCCAACAAAGTCTATAGACTACTCCAAATCAGCAAAAAGGGTTTGCGTAATGGTCATCTTACCCCCTAAAGTAGTCATAACATTTTCTAACATGGCTACAACATTTCCTAACATGGCCATGACATGAAGGAATAAAAAAATAATTTTTTATTACCAATTTACACTAGAATGGTGTAAGAGTCCTATGACAATCACTAATAACTCCATGACCATCCCCCAAGACAAGATTATAGCCACAAATCAGTCTAATGTAGTCAAAATCTCATTTCTTAGAAAAAATCTGCCATAGGTTGATGTAAGACTCTAATGGGTGATTTTCTAGATGACTGTATTAGGCAGTTTGCCTGACATGGGCTGGTTTACCTTATTTGGGTTGCAAAAAAATTTCAGAAAAATGCATTTGAGTGGTGCCCAAGGAAGCTTACCGTGTCTGCATAGAAAATTATTTTTGATTGCCCGAAGATAGATGATAAGTATGTATGGAACTTTGATGCTTTGATTCCATGATTTTTGAGCTCCAGCCATCCAGGTGACCGAGCATCACTCATCTCATGATCTCTTACAGAAGCTTGAGCACCAAGCATGGTCTCTTACAGAAGCATGAGCACCAAGCATGATCTCTTACAGAAGCATGAGCACCAAGTTTCCTGCCTAACTTTAGTTGTAGTTGTTAGTGTTGCAAATTCTAACATTCGTTCAGGGTACTTCCAAATTTGATAGAGAAACAGCACAGAAATTCAGGTAAGCTAGGTAGAATACAGACAGCGTTTTTACCCTTTGGGAAACACTGAAACTTTTTATGTACCATTAATGATAAAATTTGGAAATTTGGAATTCATATTTGGAATCAGAGCTCCAAACTATAGGTGGAGAGATGAAGAAGTGCACAAAATTAATCAGGTACAAAATAGGGGGCGATTTGTTTACATTTATCCTTAGTTGAGGGAATGAGGGATCAATTCAACTTGGCTGAATATAGACTAAGGTAACTTAACTACACCTAATTTTGACCACTTTCTAAAATCGACCACTCTAGAGTCCTACCTAAAATGTACTCCCACTATTCATATGAGTCTATGGTTGGATTTTGAAACACCTATTTCAGCACTTTGAAAATTCATAGTTTATTTACATGGTGTCCAAAAAATGCATTCTAAAAGAATCTAGATTTCCCTTTTAACTACCAACAAGACCTACACAAAAAAAATTCAATATAATAATTGGAACCATATTGAATTGCTTATTTGTGTGATTTCAAGTGTAGTTACTATAGGGTGTGCATTGGCATTTGGGATAATGCCAAAGTAGCTTAAAAAGGGGAGTATCATAATCTTCAAGAGGATAAAATAACCAACATTCACATCAAAATGGAGTGGTACAAATAACTTTGCTACCTTACCCTATCGTTGGTTTCAACACATAGTTGACAAAAAAGAATTATTTTACAATAATTAGCAAAGGTTCCAACACTCCAAATCAATTTTAAAGAAATTTTGAAACTTTCATTTATTTCAATGAATTTCTTCATGATCAATTTTCATCTATGTTGATGGTGAAATCATTTTTTCAATTTCAAAACAACCACAATTTATTAATTTTCCATACATTCAACATTCTCCTTTGTACTCTGTAATTAATTTATGTTGAAACAAATTGTTTTGTAGGATAGTGTTCTCCAATTTGAACCCTTTATTGGAGTGTTGATCATTCTCTCAACAATCCAAAATAATGTATTTTCTTGATGGGAATGTTAGTATCACAAAGATGCATTCACATTGAGGGGGGAATATCTTAACCTCGAGAAGGACATAAAAACCTTAGTGCTTAAGATGAAGGGATTAAGTATCATTTTTTTTGCAATTACAATAATTAGAGAATATAAATTGTCTTCATTTTAGGTTTCTAATTGCAAAGATTTTTCTTACAGTAATATCTTAGTCAAGCATAATTGGTATTGCAAATCATTTGATCCCATTGGTCCCAAGGTTGTCACCTCAAGGAAGAGCTTTGATATTTCAAAAGAGGGAAAAAAAATGAGTCATGTATTTTGTGTGAGGAAGGAATAGGAGGCCCATAAAATTCCCCTTTAATATCTAGAAATTAATTTAGGGAGATTAGACTTCTTCAAATATTTTTTAGTGAAATTCTTTTTGAAAGTCAAATGGAATTGGCATCCAAGTTGTTTCATATTTTTAGGAGATTTGTAGAATTGGTTATAAATTTTTGAAGTTGAAATGCATCCACCTCTTGAGATGTGCAATCAATTCCAATTCATTTATGAATATTTGGATCCTATTACGATTAGGAGAACTTTCGAAGGCCTATGCATGGTAAAAAATGAACTGAATTTCAAATTGTAAATTGAGTTGGAATCACACTAAAGTCTATTTTTCATCATGATTACAAATACGCATATGTAATTGAAAATCATATACAAAGTTTAATGTTTTCTATACACTATATACCTACCATCTAGTGTTGCCATCATTTGTGAAAATTACAACTTGTATTTAATGGTACATATTAGAAATGAGCCTTCACAATTGCTTTGAAGATACTTGATTCCATACCACTTAAATTGCTTGTAAGATTTCTTGCTCGTTCTTCACCCCATTGCAAAAAATCTTTGCCTATCTTCCAATGGCTCTCTATGAAATGGTAGATAGTGCATAAAAGAAATCCAAATTGTTCAATGATTTTAAATTATCCACTTGTTATGAAGTTGAAGTGCACTTCATTTTTTAGCATGCAAGAGCTTCCTAAAGTTATTGAATTTTCTAGTGAAAATGAATTGGAAAATTTGTAAATGAATTAGAGTTGACCTTACATTGTTTGTACATTGGTGGAGCAATGAGAAAGCAAAATATACAAGGATTGTCCATTTTAAGAAGTGGATGCTTTTTAGATTGAGTTCTTAATGAATTTCCTACCTAATTCATCTATGAAATAGATTATAGAGGCATGCCATCATCAAAGGAATTATGTTGTTGTTGCTAATGGAGGAGCTACTATCTTTGAGAATGTACCCAAATAGCCCAAGTATATTTATATAATAAATTGATGTACATTGTAAAATATTCAAATCAAGGACATCAAATTTAGGACATGGATTAGAAAAATTTACTACTTGCTTTTTGGAGATAGATAAGGAAAGTTGGTCTTGTTGGCCTTTGATTTGGGCCCATAAGGTTCACATTCAATCACTTGGTTTGATGGGAAAAAAGACTCTTGCTAGGGGCAAAGTATTGAATCAAGACAAATTCTCTAGCCAAGGTTAGTCTGGTAGATTGATGTGTGTCAAATCTAATATAAAGTAAACAATAAAATCAAAATTTATCATTTTTACTACAATTTTTTTAGCCAAGGAAAAGAAAGTGTGATTGGACTTTGTGAACTTTAATACTTTTGAATACCATATTCAAACACCACTTGTAGACTGCATTTTGTTTTGCCTACAATTTATCTATGTGTAATTGAAAAGTCAAATAGTTTGTCATACCTCAATTTATTTGATATTTATTAAAGTACAAATGAAATATTAGAGATATAGTAGGATTTTTGAATTCCAATTGGAAAATCTAAATTCTAGTGAGAAGTTTGCTCAAGGTGACTCTATTTAATAGGCTAGCTACAAGATAATTTGAATTAGAAATTGCAACGGATGGATAAGAAGAATTCCATCCAACTAAGCAATTGCTATTTTTCCTCATTTGGTCTAATAACACAATTTGCCACTCCACTCTTAAAGGCCACAAGGGTTACTTAGGAACAACCAAATTAATCTTTTCTACTAGTTTGCTTTGCTCTATTCGGGACTTCCATTCTTGATTCTTTATCCTTCACTTTTCCTTCATCATTCAAATTTTATTCCAACTTGGCCTCTGCTCCTATTTGTTGTTCTAATCTTCAACTTGGAATTCACACAACCAATAGCCTTCTATCACATTTCTAGTACTCCTATTTGGTTTTTTACTAGATCAGATTTTATCTCTTTTTTTTTTTCCAAAATTCCTCACTTGGCAATTTTGAATTTCTTCACATACATCAAATTTTCCAATTAGCATTTAATTCACTTTTTCAATAATGCTCTCCCAATCTAATCCAACACTCCAACTACTTGCTCAATTACTTTCCATCTTGGTACAATCATCTTCCAATCACTCATAGCATGAATACACAACCAATTTGCATAATGCTATAAACTAGATCCCCCATTGAGAACAAATTTCAATTAACCCCTAAAGGACCAAGTGTCCGTTCAACATACACAAGAAATCTTGGGTAGGCTCCTATGAAGTCATCTTTAGTCAAATGTTCATGAAATTTGGACAGAATGTGTAACTATGTATTCCCTTCCTGAAAATCTAATTTTTTTTCCGATTGGATGCCCAGATCAAAAGTTATGCTGCCCTGAACTTTGCGGGCAGCTTTAGGCAGCTTGTGCAAAACTCTTCCTATGAAATTTGGCGGGTGTGTAGCTTACATGATCTAAGATACAAATGTCAAAAAAAATAACCCTATTTTGTATAAGAATCTCATTCTAGAAGGAGTTAAAGTTTGTAGGCCATGTTAAGCAAGGTTGGAAAAAAACTTTTTCACCTAACTTCAAATGTTATAATCTTTCAATCAATGCTATCAAAATTTCTAATTTTTTTTCCACATGTTCCCAAAGAAGTCTATTTCAAATTTGTGTAGTTGAATTTTGAAAAAACAAGTCTTTTTTTTCATTTTTTTCTTGCTGCCCTAAAAAGTGGCAGTTTTTGACAATTTCTGCCCAAAATATGCCTCGGTCCTTTAGGGGTTAAGACTATGATATGCAAATGCACTCAACATCCTACTTGATAAGTCACAACTTCCACAAATTGTGTTTTTATTTGGTTCAACATTGCAAATGACATAATAATAATTCCAAATTGTATACTTAACAAATTTTTAAATTTCTACTTGCAACAAGGGCAACAACTACTTCCCACTTAATTTATCTTTTAACCACATATAAATTCAACATTCAATTAGGGGAAGTAACTCACAACTAATATTCAACATTCAACATTCTAATTTGATAGCACATGCAACCACACTTCATAAGACCCCACTATGATAAATCCAATTGATATACTTAATCCCTACAGGACCAAGTGTATTTCAACGTATGCAAGAAATCTTGGGTAGGTTCCTACAAAGTCATTTTGGGTCGGATGTTCATGACATTTAGACATGATGTGTAACTATGTACCCCCTTCTTGAAAATCTCATTTTTTTTTCCGATCGGGTGCCCGGATCAAAAGTTATGCTACCCTAAACTTTGTGGGTAGCTTTGACAGCTTCGGGCAACATGTGCAAAACTCTTCCTATGATTTTGAAATTTGGTGGGTGTGTAGCATACATGATACAAGATGCAAATGTCAAAAAAAATAACCATGTTTAGTGTAAGAATCTCATTCTAGGAGTTAAAGTTTGTAGGCCCTGTCAGGCAAGTTTGGAAAAAACTTTTTCACCTAACTTCAAATGTTATAATCTTTCAATCATTGTAGTCAAAGTTTCTAAATTTTTTTCCACATGTTCCCAAAGAAGTCTAGAACAAATTTGCAGGGTTGAATTTTGAAAAAACAAGTTTTTTTTTCATTTTTTTCTTGATGCCCTAAAAAGTAGCAGTTTTTGACAGTTTCTGTCCAAAATGTGCCTTGGTCCTTCAGGGGTTAAATGAAGACAATGAGATTCAAAATCAACAATCAATATTTCTCAACCAAGAAAATTTGAAACATGAAAAAAATTGTAGATACAACACACTTACCAACTCCAAATCAAATGTTCATCAAACAATTAGGAAACATATATGTTTTCATACTTCAATAAACACACAACTTCTCACAATTTCAATTAGGTAAATAACTTCACATATAAATGCATTCATGGTTCAATCAAATCATTCATAACACAAACGAACACACTAACAAACTTGGTAATTAATTTTACATTCCAATGAGAACTCTAATGCAACAAAGTTGGATTGGACTCACATTCTTTCTCATGGCAATGGTTGAAAAATGCTCTTCCTATTTATTTCCTTCATACTTCAATTGGAAGTGACGATAGAATTGTTTCAACTTCACTAGAATTTCAATTACCTTAGTTCTACACCTATTGGAATCTTTGTGACTTAGGAGCGGCCTTTATCTTGCAATTAGTTTCTTTAATAGTTATTTTTTTATTTATCTATTTTTATACTATAATTACTTGCCTCATAGGGCAAAAACTCTCATTTACATACAATTTGTCTTTTCTTTCTAAGTTGGAATCTCTAAATATATAAGTTGTAAGTTTGCAAGGGATGACAAGACTATATGTAGGGTGGATGAAGGAAATTCTCGTATTTTAAAATACGAAAGGAATTAAGGAATGGAGTATTGTACCAAAATCTAATGATTTTCTTAATAATTTGGAATCAAGTCAATTTTTTTGTAGATAAATAACATATTTTGAAAAGTTTTTTTGTATTAGTCTCTTCAAGTTGAGAGGGCAAGAAGAATTCAACAATTCTTTTCTATGTCTTGAACTTGTGTCAAAAGTTGTTTTCTCTCATAATATCCCTTGGACTTACTAAGTTTTAATTACTAAGTTCTAGCATATAATCTTGATATATGGTGTATATGCAACTTAAACCATTACCAAAACTCTACATTCTTTCAATTCATTACACTATCTTATATTACTATATTTTTTCAACATTCATGCTAATTTATATTATATTACCATTTACAATAATAGAATAATTGATTTAAAGAATTTCTTATCTACCTAGATGAAGTTTGTAGACAAATTTAACTCCAATATAGATTTGAAGTTTGTATTCTAGTCAACTAGTATTGAAGAAAGTCCTTGAATTGAAGTTTTATTCACATAACTTCTCTTTCAAAGCAATGTTTGAACCTTACAAAAACAACTCTCATTTATAATCAATTTGATGAAACCTGAGTAAGTATTGTATAAGATATAATGAAAAAAATACTAAAAAATTATAAAAGGAATACGGCTATTAAAGGGTTAATTTCTTGTTCTATAGTTTGCTAATTCTTAGACATTCAGTTGAATTTGATTAGTACCACCGCTTGTATGGGTTTTCTTTACTCCACGTCAAGCTTCAAAAATCCAAATTCACTATAAATAGTCTCCAAAACCTTACTGCACAATTAATCAAAACAAGTCACACTTTTAATAATATGTTAAATCCCCTCTTTGAATTCTAGAGGAAGTAAGGGAAGATTTTTTTTGAATTTCCTTGAAAATTCAGATTAAATAATAAACGTAATCCAATTTATTTATCACATAAACATGATCCTCTATCACAAAAATTGTCAACATATCATTTCGGATACTTATTTTATTTTCAAACAAATAAAACGAAATTTAACGTTTCTGATACTTAAGAGGGAGAATAACTACAACCCTTCATGGTATGTATAGAGTCTTTTCATTTAAGGTCACACGAGTAACTCTGATTAGTCAAGAGTAACTCCGAGGAGTCAGGACTCAGGACAGAATAGCTCATCACGTGCCAGTAGCCGCAAATACCGCGCAATAGAACATTGGAAGGACTAAAAGTGCACGGGTGGAGTCCGGTTGCAGAGTACGGGGAACGGGTCCGCCCGGCCCACAAGCCCCGGAGCTTTAACTTATATGCCTCCCAGAGTCACTACAAAAGCGTCACTCGTCTTCTTCTTCTTCAGTAGCGGCGTTCGTCCCTGCCCATTACAAGCAGTAAGAGGGCGCTAGTGCATTGCCAGGACCTGTCGGTGCTTTAAAAGATTGCTGGCCTGCTTATCCAGAGCCTCGGACTCGAGAGAATCCCAAGTTTGCTTTCGGAATTCGGAGTACTTGCCTTAAAAATCCACTGGAAAGACCGCCGCATTTGAGTTGAGATCGGCTGAGAGCGAGAGGATGTGGAGGGAGAAGGATTGGAGGTTCTCTCTTGAGGTGTACACTAGATCGATTTTCGTTGCTTGTGAGTGAAGTAATTCTCTCTTGTTATCAAATTCGTTTGGTGGCGACATTGTGGTGTAGTAGAGGCATTTTCAAAGGGAGAGAAGGTTTGTCGGTAGGAGGATTTAAATTTTTATTATAATTATTCTGAGTTTAGAGGGTTTGAACTGGCGCAGGGGAGGGGGTTCTGTGCATTGAAAGGCTTGGGGTTGCGACCGTCATTCGGTCTTGATGGATTCGGTAGTTCGGTGCAAGTTTAGGATCTGTTATGGATCAGCGCTTTGTTAGTTCAATCTCCGGACGACGCATGAGTATGATTGAGAGACTGTACGTAGAGAGGAATTATAGTTGTCTCCTTGTCGCTCCACTGGAGAGGACGCTCCATTTGAGGTTCATTCGTCAGGGAGCGAGAATCTCTGGAAAAGCGTGCATGGTTAAGGATTTATTCTCGAGTTTTTTTACTTGGTCGGAAAGATCGACTTTCATTGCTTGTGAGTGAAGTAATTCTGTCGTTCTTTCCAATTTTTGGTGACGACGGTTAGTTGTTAGTCGATTCGTGTACTAAGGGAGGGATGTAACGTTCAGATTGAGGATTTGATCACTGAGAGAGCGCTGTAGAAACGGTTTTGCACATTTAGAGGATGTTGGATTGCTTTCACTCACAAGCAATTCAAATTTTTGGTGACGACAGTATGTTGATAGTTGATTCGTGTACTGAGGGAGGGATGTAACGTTCAAATTGAGGATTTGATCACTGAGAGAGCGCTGTAGAGACGGTTTTGCACATCTGAAGGATGTTGGATTGAAAACTTGCATTCCATCGAGACAGAAATCGGTAGCTCTGTGCAGGTTTAGGGTCTGTTCAAGATCGGCGTTTTGCTAATTTAGTCTCCGACGCATGCACCTGAATGAGAACCGTAGAGATTGGAAGATCTGTGCGTTAATTGAGTGAACGAAACGAAGGGGAGAATCAGTGCGTTCTGGGCGGCACCATGGCAGACCATCCGATTCCGGATATTTCAGGACCCGCTGCGGCTGTTGCTGCTGCTTCGCAAGATGAAGTTCCAGCAGCCGGCGTCGACCTTGCGAATGAGAAAGCACAACAGAATATGAGCAAGGAGGAAAAGAAGGCAGAGAAGGAGAAAGTACATGTTGTGTCGTTTTACAAGCTTTTTTCATTTGCGGACCGATGGGATTACGTGCTCATGATCGTCGGCTCTCTTGGTGCAATAGGGAACGGTGCATCCATGCCGCTCATGACAATCATTTTCGGTAACCTCACCAATGCTTTCGGGGACAATCAGGGCGATCAAAGTGCGGTGGTTCGCGCAGTGTCGAAGGTGCACACCTTTTCTTTTGTTCTTTTCTGGCTCTTTCCTTTACGCAATGGACACTTCCTATATATACGTGGTCATGTCGCTCTTTTACCTCGAGGAAGGTAAGTTCTTAAAGTTTCACCTCGAAGTTCATTGAAATTGGTCACTTTACCACGCGCCGCATTTGCCTACTGAAGTCTGGAAGAGCTGAATCATGGTGCTCACCATGCTTGCTGTGATACTTGAGCCTTCTTGAATAAATCTAAGACATCTATACCTTAAATTAGTTAGTTAGTTAATTTATTTTGTTTTGTTTGACACGCTAAGATCTAAGAAATCGTGAGTCCCCGGCAGCGCTCTTGCTATCGTTGGAAATCTCTGCGTGAGGAGGGGTGCACGCACTTCGTTTCGTCGCCTTCGGTGTGAAAGTTTATATTTTAGCAAATTAAATTGCATTATCTTTTATTTTGAAAAAAACATACTTTTCACATTGCATGCCCAAATGCCCTAAAACAAAGTCCTTGCTATCCTTCATGCATAAAAGATATTGAATTTCAAATTTTTTACAAATTAAAAAACTAAAAAACTATTTTTACTTTTATTTTCATTGTGGCAACGGTATAGGGCAACAAGGTGAAACAAGATCGAGCCGGGAGGGGGTTGAGTATGTAATTTAAGATTCTCCGGCTTTCGGATTAATCAACCTAACTCGTCAGTGACACATGTGAATGTGTGTGAGTGGACCCATGCCACTGGCATCGCACGCAAAGGCTCCATTTCTTGTCGATTGTACCAATGGAATAGCGAATCCATGCTTTTACAAGAGCAGTGGGACTTTCCATCACTTCATTACGTGCTACCGGTTGCACTGTCAACTCACTCCTAGAGATTTCGAACTTAGGCATTGCAATATAGCTCGCCGAAAGACGTCAAATATCCAGGGCCTGTGCTCACTTGCTCGTGGCCTGAACTTTCGAGGGAATAGTTATCTGCTGTCATCGTTTAGAAAACCTGGCCTTTTGCTGTTTTCATCGTCTATATTCTCAAAAGATGGTCTGGTCTAATGTGGATGGCTCTCATTTGCCAACAATTGAAAGCAGACCTCTGGGAGTTTTCTGATTGGTGTCCATATGCACAGGCAATCATTCACGCACCGTTTCTTCGAGAGTCTGAGCACTTAATCCTGCCTTAAGAGCTGAGATTTTGACACCGGGAGTGTTTTTTGAACATGTGCAGGTAGCTGTCAAATTTGTTTACATCGGTATCGGTGCCGCAGTTGCATCATACTTGGGTGAGTTTTCTTATTTAAACTTTCCCGCTTCCGTTTGTCGAATTACCTCTGGGTTCATATCCAGATCTCATTTGGTGTGAGGGATGCTTATGTGCTCTCCCTACAATTCTCTACCGGTCTGTTATATTCTGAACTATTTGATTTGGGTGTAGAGATCACCTGTTGGATGATAACTGGAGAGCGTCAGGCAGCTCGCATCAGGAATCTGTACCTCAAGACGATCCTGAGGCAAGATATTCCATTTTTTGACCAGGAGACTACCACAGGCGAGGTGGTTAGTCGGATGTCTGGGGATACTATTCTCATTCAAGATGCAATTGGCGAGAAGGTATTTCTTTGGACGCGGGAGTATCTAGTGTCTTGCATGCAGAAATATTTATATCTGCTTGGTACCTTCGAACGAGGCTGTGAAAATATACAGTGGGTTGCAGAGGTCTTGTCAGTTTCAGGACTTTGAAAGAGTCACATTTTTATTGTTCAAATTTTCTGCGTAGTGCTCCAAGTCTTCTCGAAATGTTCGTGCAGTGTTTTTAGTGGATTTCCGAGATCTTAAAGATCTGCAAAAATAACGACCTTGGCTTTTTATGACAGGTCGGCAAGTTCTTGCAATTTGCGGCTATGTTTTTCACTGGATTCGCAGTTGCATTTGCAAGAGGGTGGAAATTGACCCTAGTCATGCTCTCTGCAATGCCTCTTTTGGTCATCTCAGGCAGTCTCATGGCGATGGTGATGTCCAAGGTGTCAGGCAAAGGTCAGGACGCATATGCTGAGGCCGGCACAACCGTGGAGCAAGTGGTCAGCTCAATCCGAACAGTAAGAAACCGGAGCCCTGTGTGGTGTTTAATTTTGGCTTGACGAGTGTTCTGTTCTGGGTTCGTTTTCAACTGGCTTTCTCCGTCTTGACAATGCTTAAATTCTAGCTCAATCCCTCATCTACGGGTGATCAATTGACCAGTTTTGTTGTGGTGAGTTTCAACAGGTCTTGTCATATACCGGGGAGAGAAAATCTGTAGTTGAATACGATCACTCGATAGCCAAGGCAGAGAAATTGGGGATCAAGTCTGGACTTGCTACTGGTTTTGGTCTCGGCTTTGCACTTTTTATTATGTTCGCTAGCTATGCGCTGGCGATGTGGTACGGTTCCGTGCTTGTGATTAATGACGGCTTATCTGGAGGGAGCGTAATCACTGTTGTGTTCGCTGTTCTTACTGGTGGGGGGTAAGTTGCTCTTGCTCTTGCTATTGAAAGGTTGTTGTCGCCTGCATGTGCAGCAAAAAGTGTTCCGCATATTGCTTCGAGATAATCCTTTGGCTACATCGTTTCCTTTAGAAACTTTAGGTTCGAGTTGTCTGACGATACCTCTGTTCATTTCTTGTGTTGTCACTAGTTCGATAGGGCAAGTTTCTCCGTGCGTTCAAGCTTTCGCATCTGGTAAAGCAGCAGCGTACAAAATGTTTGAGGTCATTAAGCGCAAGCCCTTGATTGATGTATACGACCTCAGCGGTGATATTTTGAAGAATCTTCGGGGTGACGTCGAGCTACGAAAAGTGGACTTCACCTACCCAAGTCGTCCAGATGTGCCTATCTTTAGAAACTTTAACCTCGCTATCGCTGCGGGCACTACTGTCGCATTAGTGGGAGAAAGTGGAAGGTGAGATTCTTTGTCCGTTCGCCTGGAAATTCTTGTCGTGCCTTGGTAAGAATCCCGTGCCTTGATGTCCATGGTCTCAGGTTTTCAACAAAACTTTATATTCGTCCTGTGGTTTGCAGTGGCAAGTCCACAGTCGTGAGTCTTGTGGAGAGGTTTTACGATCCGGATGGTGGGCAAGTGCTAGTCGATGGTGTGGATATCAAGACCGTTCAGTTGAGGTGGCTGAGGCAGCAAATCGGTCTCGTGAGCCAGGAGCCGGTTCTGTTCGGTACCTCAATTAGAGAGAACATTGCATACGCGAAGGATGGTGCTACAGATGCGGAGGTTGAGGCAGCAGCTGCCTTGGCAAACGCAGACAGTTTCATCACCAAGATGCCCAAAGGGTACGCCACACAGGTTGGGGAGCGAGGAATTCAGCTATCAGGAGGTCAGAAGCAGCGTATTGCGATTGCGAGAGCCATCCTGAAGGATCCCAAAATTCTACTGTTGGATGAAGCAACGAGTGCATTGGATGCTCAGTCTGAACATGTTGTTCAGGAGGCACTAGAGAAAACTATGGTTGGTCGCACTACCATTGTGGTTGCACATCGCCTTACTACAATCCGAAACGCCGATCTCATAGCCGTCATACAAAGAGGGGTCGTCGTGGAAAAAGGTATGGACGAGTGAATTTGGGTCCCGCCGCATTCATCATGTTGTTCCTACAGCTATCATAGCCGGGTTTTGACAGTTTTACATAAGTAGTGGTCATTGTCAAGAATGTTCAAGTGGCTTAAATGCTGTTCAGCATATCTCTAGGATTGTCTCTTACAAATACCCGTTACGGTTGTACAGGAACACACGACAAACTTCTGTCCAATTCAGATGGAGCGTATTCCCAGCTAATTCGTTTGCAGCAGATTCACAAAGAGCAGGACAATGAAATGTTGGACGGTTTGCATCTTGAGGATGAGACCGAAGCGATTAGCAGATCTCTCAGCAAAGGTTCACGTAGCAGCCGCGGTCTTAGTCTTCGCAAGTCGCGAAGTGCATCTCGGAGTGCAAGCGACCAGCTTGGAAAGAGTAACAGAAGCGGTGAGGCTGATGTTGAGATGGGGGATATGAAAATCAGGAATCGCGCTGAATCGTCACTCTTCCGACTTGTCACATATAGCAAACCTGAATTTCACCTTTTCATTTTTGGCGGACTTGCCGCCCTCGCCAACGGGACCGTATTTCCAGTCTTTGGACTTTTACTGTCAAATATCATTGCTAGTTATTACCAACCAGATAAGACGAAATTGAGACACGATGCGAATTTCTGGTCTCTCATGTTTTTGGTACTTGCGATTGGCATATTCATCGTTTCCCCGATACAATTCTACTCATTTGCAGTGATAGGCCAGCGGCTTATTCGTCGCTTGCGTAGGCTAACCTTTGACAAGGTGGTGAGAAATGAAGTGGCATGGTTCGACGAGGAAGAAAATAGCAGGTGAGACGGCTTGGCATTTGATGATGGTATCTGTGAGTCATAGCCTACTTAATTGCACTCTCGTCATTTTTTGATGTCAATCCATAGCCATTAAATTTGTAGTTCTTTTTATATTGCAGTGGGTCTATTGGTACTCGCCTTTCCACGGATGCGGCAGCTGTGAAGAGCATGGTGGCAGACACCCTCTCACTTGTGGTAGAGAACATCGGCACTATCATCTGTGGGTTATCCATAGCTTTCAGTGCCGACTGGCGACTCTCGCTTCTGGTCCTGGCCCTTGTTCCACTCTTAGGCTCCGAAGGGTATTTCCAGATGAAAATGATGCAGGGTTTCAGCAACGATGCCAAGGTTCGCAATTTCCATCGGTGATTGTCTCTATGTGATTTCGTGCCTGTCAGCATTCAATTTTCGGAATCCGTGTTTATCTCATGCTTCTGATGGAATTTTGTATCGTGAAACCCTATTCTTATTCTTGAGATGTGTTCAGATAGCGTATGAGGATGCCAGTCGCGTTGCAAACGATGCAATCTCAAGTATCCGAACTGTATCGTCTTTCTGCGCTGAGGAGAAGGTGGTTAATTTGTACACTGAGAAATGCAAGAGACCTCTGAAGAGTGGAATACGGCAAGGCTACATTAGTGGAACAGGTTTGGCCTTCTCCAACTTCGTCATCTTTGCCTGCTATGCACTTTCATTCTGGTATGGATCGAAATTGGTGCAGCAGGGTAAAACTACCTTTGGCGATGTTTTCAAGGTTTTCTTTGCCATCGCCATGAGTGCAATCGGTGTCTCACAATCCGCCGGTTTGACACCTGATTTAACCAAGACCAAACTCGCCGTCAATTCTGTGTTCGAGCTGCTTGATCGAAAGTCGCTCATCGATCCTTTCGACATGTCCGGAAAGACTTTGAAGACAGTGCATGGGGACATTGAGCTCCGCAACATAAGCTTCACTTATCCGTCCAGACCTGCAGTTCCCATATTCAGAGATTTGAGCCTCACTGTGCCTGCTGGCAAGGTACGTTATTTCAGAAGCCCTGCTTGTGTCAATGCTGGCCTGTGAAGAATTCGTGTGCTGTTATTGTGGGCGTCCTTCGAATGGACGTCTTGAGGTGCTTCGTATTCGTCACCACTGACGTTGAGCGTTCAGGCAAATTGTCTACGTGTACTGAATTTGGCTAGTTGCTGTGTTTTTTGTATTGTGAGCAGACTGTGGCCCTTGTTGGCGAGTCGGGGTCAGGCAAGAGCACTGTGATATCCCTACTGGAGAGGTTCTACGACCTGGATGGTGGCTCCATCCTGCTTGATGGTGTTGATATTAGAGAGCTGCAAGTGCGTTGGCTTCGACAACAAATTGGGCTCGTGAGCCAGGAACCTGTCCTTTTCAACACGTCCATCAAAGCAAACATCATATATGGAAGAGACGACGACGTGACACAATCCGAAATCGAATCTGCCGCCCAGGTGTCCAACTGCCATAAATTCATCACGGGTTTACCTGAAGGATTTGACACAACCGTGGGAGAGCGTGGTATTCAATTGTCCGGAGGTCAGAAGCAGAGAGTGGCCATAGCAAGGGCAATCGTGAAAGACCCGAGAATACTGCTACTGGACGAGGCGACAAGTGCCCTGGACGCGGAATCTGAACATGTTGTGCAGGAGGCTCTTGACCGCATCAGGGTGAACCGAACCACCATTGTTGTTGCTCATCGCCTGTCCACCATTCGGAACGCCGATGTCATTGCTGTGGTGAAAAACGGGGTGATTGTTGAGCAGGGAAAGCACGATGAATTGATGGCTCGCGAGAATGGGGCATATCATGCTCTTGTGCGTCTCCATCTCTCCTCTTCGTGATACGCATTGTAAGTTATGCTCATTGCTTTCTGAATTTTGTTCCAGGTAACAAATTTAATTGTTTCATCCTGAACCTTCATCAGAGGTCTTCGTTTCAAGCATAGAAACGGGCATAGAAATCCCTCCTGAATAGTCGAAAGGGCTGGATAGATTGTATAATCCTAGAGTTTGGTTGACAGCAATTTTGACTACCTAGTACAGATTCTTTTGTGGCTCCATCAAAATATCCACTTGAGCAGCCTTGCTGCTTTGATCCGCTGAGCGAGTTCTTTCTGGACCCTACCGAAAGTTGCGGTCCACCCCTTGTATCTTATTTCTTCTGGATTTGGTAACAATGGCTTTGGCTCTTTTATCGTCATTCAACTTCCCATAAATCCTTTCGTTGATGAAACCTTCATTCGCAATGAGAATTAGGGGGAAATTCGCTTATCCCCAAACCCTTAAACCTGGCAGAGTTCATGAGCATTCTAAAGATGACTGAATTCGACAATTCGTAACTCATTTTAGAACTGACTTAGCCCCAGATGTTCAAATTTTGAACAATGGATGAAGGAAAAACACATCCCAACTGAGCTCTAAAAATTGTGTTTTTTCATCCATTGGTTTTTATGAAGATACTTATGTTAGTTCATACTTATCCATAAACGAAGCCACAGACATTTTCTGGTCGATGAATGACAAAGAATCCTTCTTGGTAGGATGGAAGTGCAACTCTTTGTCCTTAGGATCTTTAGCAAAAAGGAGAGATCTTCTACAGTATTTTGACCTCCAATGAGTATTTTTAGTTTATTTAAGTAGATGTTGTCACATGGTCCAAAAGGGATGATTTTCATAGTCACTAGCTTATCATTTAAGAGTTAATATATGTACTTTAAATCAGGTTGTTTGTTTTGTTTTGTTTGTTATGGTGAGATCTCCTAGATTGTGCATCCCTTGGCAACAACATGATCAAGAAGCCTTCACCCAAGAGGGTGTATGGATTTATTTTTTTGGCGTTTGGTTGGACAACAGAAACGTTATAGATTTTTGAGTTACTTTTGGATCCTATATTATCCTAAATTATAATCCTTTTGGATAATATGTCACTCTCAATCGTGTTCTTGGTACCTACGGTATACTTAACTTAGTTTGCTCTAAAAGTGACCACTTAAGAGTTGATCTACTTTTTTCATGGATTTAGGTGGATGGAAAGAGTTTTAGCTCATTTTTTCATACAAAGAAAAATAGATGCAAAATGTAATACAATTGGTTTCATATTTTCTGAAGCATTATTGAATTACTTATAAATTTTCAAAGATATGTGTCTTAGTCACTTATTTGTGACCACAAGTCTCTCCAAACCTATCCACTTGCAACTTGTATAGAGAATAGAGGAAACCAAGGAGAATGATTGGTTCTTTCAATCAAAAACATTTTTTCCTTGATCCACTCAATGGCTAAAGAAGACAATTTAATGACCACCTCATATCCATTCAATTATAGGGGTGATTTGAAGAAGACAGTTGCTTTTAGAACAAACTATCTTATATATAAAGTAACCACACCTTATTGCCACCTTTGCATAAATTCAATACTTTGTATCAATGGATTTTGAAAATATTCATCTCCTAGTAATTAGAATTGCATTAGTTTTAGATCATCTACCAACAAAAGTTTGAATTATTTAAACTTGTGCATTTGGTATTAAATGAAACACTTTTTGGTGCATTGGAATTCTCTTTGATTTACTAATAAATCTTGTACCCGTAGAAGGAAATTGAGGCCCAAAAGTCCCCAATCGATGACTTCAAAGATTGTTGTAGAAATGAAGAATGCAACTATTGGTCCAAAAATTGGATCATTTAATTTTTGGCAAAGTACCTTGGTGATAGGTCTTATCCTTTCAAGTTTAAAAACTTCATCTTTCTAATATGTGCAATTATGCTCAACTTTTAACCCTTAAAGGATGTAGCCCCCCATGACCAAGGTAGCCACCCAAATGTTGGGATTATTGGACCAATAGGTGCATTCTTTGTCTCTACAACTTTCTTGAAAATCTTTCATTGGACTCACACTTTGAGCCCTCAATGTACTTAGTAGATTAAAGTGTTACATTAGGAGTGGTTACTTTATCACATGATTTGTTGGCTCTAGACAGAAGGGAATAAACTTTGCATTGACATATGTTCAATGTGAAAGACAGTGAGAGCCTTTTATAACAAAGTTGTTTAAGCTTATTTGTGATGCAAAATACACCATTGATGATATTTCTTATATGAGACCGTGTTGCTTCTGAGCTGGTGAATGTCAAGACTGATGGGCAACTACAAATTAAGGTAGGAGGTGCAAATTCTACCCATGCTCCAAGAATTGTTCCTAGAGTGTACCATGAATTGTCACTAGGTAGGAATGAAAAATGTTCCATCAAAGTGTTGGTACCATTTGGGATTCTCATTGCACAGTTTTAAGAATGGTTGGGGATTGATTAGATTAGGAAGTTAACAAAATTTCAGTGAACATAATGTGGAGTTATGAGTGGTGGGAGACTTTGTGTCATCCTAGACAATTAAATGCACCATGTTGTTGCAATTTAAGGTTAGCACACCTTCATTTTGGGACTCCATTTGCACCATTAAAGGACAAGTGTTTGACTTTTCATGGCAGTACCTATGGACTCAAAAAGCACCCTACTATTGTTACCTTTAGAAAATCATATCTAATTCAATTTAACTCTAAAAATTATAAATCGAATTGTGATGGATGTGTTTCCCTCTCTTCTTTCTCTAAAAATTTGTTAGAAAATGCTTTGATTAGCATAAAAGACATCCTAAGCCAAAATGCTCTTAAATGGGTAGTTTCTGCCCTCCTACTTTAAAGTAGACTCACTGCTTGAAGAAAATGAAACCTTCACTAGTTTGACTGTCTGTATCAATAAGCTCACTTTGGAGATTCGATATTCACTTCCTCTTGCTTCGGGCTAGGGTGGATTGACCCCATGCTCATCCCAAAGGGAAAACCTTGAAATTTTTTATTTGCCATGCATGATAAAATTAGCAAATTTTGAATTCATATTTGCAATCATAGGCCCCAAATTAGCATGGAGCAATACTGAAGATAAATGAATGAAGCACAAAATAGCGGGTCATTTTTTTTACATGCACCCCTGCAATGACTTGGAGGGATGAGCGAGGGGGTCAATCCACCCTGGCCCTGCTCCGTGGGTCATGCTACAATTGTGCATATGTAGGAATTGGAATTAACATTTGCAGCAAGCCAAACATGCAAGAAGGGTAAGGTTACTACACCTATGATCAGTTGTCCCCTAAGGTGTGTGCTCTACTTTCTAATGGAAAATGAATAAGCAAAATAGTGAATATACAGTACTTAACCCCTAAAGGACCAATATGCATTTTATGGCTACATAGCAATTTTGGGCAAGTACAAGTGATTGGAGATTTCTATATTTTTGGCCCAAATTTTATCGAAGGTGGGGACGAGGAATATCTTTCATATGCACTAAATTTCATGACATTAGGAAATATGAGTCAAAAGTTATGGCCAAATGTATTCCTCTTTCTTGTAAATGGGTAGTCCGGGCAGATTTTTAAAAATCAATTTTTTTCAAAAAAACAAATTGAAATTGGTTTTCTAAAGTTATATATACTTGGAAATCATTTAATCATTCCATTTTGATCAATGAGTCAAAAGTTATGAGGATTTTTTGTTAGTGGGCAATTATGGATTCTCTACTCTAATATAAACTTTAAAGTCCTTTATCTTACGCAATTTTCAAGATTTTTGGAAAAAAAATCATAGGATGTGCACTACAAACAAAACTGAGTACAAATTTGAAACATTTTCATTCAAACAACCATAACATAAGGATCAATGGACAAAGTCCAAAAATATATACATGAAAATTCACTACAACAAAATGGTTATTTTATGACTATTGGTTAAAATATAATGGTTATTTTATTGTATTGGTTACAATATAATGGTTATTTTATTGTAGTGAGTCATAAAATCGGAAAATATGACTGATGCAAAAATCACTGTAGATGATATGCTACATGACTGGGTCTAGTCATTACTGACTAGTCGCTTCGGACATGAGTCATACTTATAGTCATCGTATTTGGGGGGTATAATCAACCATTTTTGCCAATGTAGTGAATATGTTGACTCTCTTTAGAGGCTTGAATTTTTCTTGAGGTACCCAAGCAAATGAAAAAGAAGCCTACATAGCATATCACTCCATATAGTCATATTTTAACCCCTAAATGTTTTCAACTATGTTTTCACCAAAAACGCTCCAAAACTGTCATTTCTAGAACAAGTACCAAATTTTTGGAAAAAAACATTTTTGGAAACATGTAATCGTAAGATCTTGTACGAAACTTACTTGAGAAGATGTGGAAAAAATTTCAGAATTTTTCACCGTGTAGATTGTAAGATATTAGCGTTTGAATTAGCAAAAATCCTTTTTCTGGCCCTGTGAAAAAACGGGCAGCTGCACTTCACAAGGCCACATTCGTATGAAAAAAATTCCAAAATGGTGGTTACTCTTTGGATTCATTCTTCAAGGCAAGTTGGCTACATGCTTGAAAAAATTCAAATCATTTGAAATTGTACAACATATAGGAAAAAGAAAGTAAGTACAAAGAAGTAGAGAATGATTCAAAATACTAAATTGTGAAGAATTTTGTTATGGAATTGAAAAATTCCAATCCCAATGGTTGTAATGTTTTACTAAAAAATCCACACCCTATGATTTTATTTTTTTCAAAAAATATTGAAAATTGAGTGAAATAAAGGACTTCAAAGTTTATTTTAGAGTAGAGAATCCGGAACTGACCGCAAACTAAAACGCCTCATAACTTTCATCTCATAAATCAAAATGGAATGATTCAAAGCTTTCCATGTACATATAAATTTAGAAAACCAATTTCAAATTTTTATTTCTTAAAAAATTATTTTTTTAAGAATTTTGTGGGCTGCCCGAAGAGCATTGAAAATTACATATCATGCAATAACTTTTTAACCATGAAGTCAAAAGTTATGAAAATTGTTGGGCCTTAAAAATACTCCTCGGGCACATGTTGTGTGAAAATTTCAAAGAAAAATAAGAAAAACTCCATTCATAGTGAGCTGCCCAAAATCGCTATGTTGCCAAAAAACGCAGTTTGGGCATTTAGGGGTTAAACTGATGTGGAATATGACTATCGTGAGTCATATTTTGGCTGATGTGGAATATGATTTTTGGCTGATGTAGTAGTTCACATGGAATGTAACTAGTAATTTTATGATTGAATGTAGTTATACTTTTAAAAGTATAGAGTCACATTATTGGCATGATTGTGAGCATTATGTAACTACAACGAGTCATATTTTGGCTAAGATATATTATAAAATATGACTCAAACAAGTGATATTTGTAACTAGGTGACTTGAGGTTAGGGTTGATAGGGCGTCTAGACGCAGCCGCCAGTGTCCGAACGTTCGACGTCCGTGGACTCAACCCCTCCAAACGTCCTGTGACATTCGCAAAATTGGGTATTTACCTTGGGGTAATTTTTTTTACCCCGTCCGCACTGCCATCCGCGGTTTCCGGAATCCGTCCACCATCCGGTCCGCCCGTCCCCGACCGCGTCCGCGATTTTTGCAACCCGTCCGCCATCCCGTCCGCGACCTCGTCCGCCAATTCTAGAGCCCATCTGCCCACTCCGTCCGCCAAGTGGACGGGTGGACGCTCACTATGTAGTCGCAACAACTTTCACTTGCAATTTTCGAATTCTTTTTTTGGATTTTTTGGGGCGTGTAATATACCGTTGGAAAGGTCTTGGAAATATCTTTCCAATGGTATATCACACGCCCCAAAACACCAAAATTTCCAATCGAAAATGCTAAAAGAAGTTTGCTGCTTCAAAAATCAAAACGTGGGCGTCCATCTTAGTGTCCGCCTATTCACCTAGCCGTCCGCCCCCCCCCCCTTGTTCGCTTGGTGGACGGGCAATCAACTGGGCGGACGTTCACTATGTAGTCGCAACAACTTTTACTTGCAATTTCCGAATTTGTTTTCTAGAATTTTGAGGCATGTAATATACCGTAGGAAAGGTCTTGGAAATACCTTTCCAATGATATATCACACGCCCCAAAACACCAAAATTTCCAATCGGAAATGTCAAAAGAAGTTTGCCGCTTCAAAAATCAAAATGTGGGCGTCCATCTTAGTGTCTGCCCATTCGCCTAGCCGTCCGCCCCCCCTAGTTCGCTTGGCGGACAGGCGATCAGCTGGGTGGACGCTCACTATGTAGTCATAGTAACTTTCACTTGAAATTTTCGAATTCTTTTTTTGGATTTTATGGGGGCATATAAAATATTGTTAGAAAGGTGTTGGAAATACCTTTCCAATGGTATATCACATGCCCCAAAAATCAAAAATCTCCAATCAAAAATGTCAAAAGAAGTTTGTTGCTTCAAAACATGGGTGTTCGCCTTGGTGTCCGCCCGTCTGCCCGTCCGCCCTCCTGTCCCCCCCCCCGTCCGCTTGGCAGACGAGCGATTAGTTGGGCGGATGCTCACTATGTAGTCACAATAACTTTCACTTGCAAATTTCGAATTCGTTTTTTAGAATTTTGGGGCGTGTAATATACCGTTGGAAAGGTCTTGGAAATACCTTTCCAATGGTATGTCACACGCCCCAAAAATAAAAAATCTCCAATCGGAAATGTCAAAAGAAGCTTGTTGCTTCAAAAAGTGAGCGTCCGCCTTGGTGTTCGCCCTCTTGTTCGTTAGGCGGACGGGCGAACGGGTAGACAAGGAGGAAGGCAGGAGTGAGAGTTGGATGCGAGAGTGAAGTATTTTCAATTTGGTGGAGGTTGGCCCACAATGGACGGGCAGACAAGGGAGAGGGTGAGAGGGAGAGGTGTTTTTAACTTTGCAAAGGTAGGCGGATGAGCGGACGAATAGAGCATGCAATGCATAGTGAATGAAGAAAGCTATAGAAATTATGTCTTTAATATGTTATATAGTGAGGCACTAAATCAATATAACTATGAAAAGTGTCACCAAATAGCCTCTTCTTTGGAAAATCATTTGATTTGTAAACAAGGAATTCAAATGGATGTGTAATTAAAAGAAATTTAGTTTTACATTGGTGGTTTTTTACAAGTTTGCCATATCAACAATACTTTTTGGCTAATAACAAAAGATATTCAAAGTCAAAATTATAACAATTTAATTGGTTTCAATTTCTAATTGATTTCTATGCCTTTGAAGGAAAGTAATTAATTTCTAAAGTCTCAAAGGCCCTACACTTTTATAGAGGACTCTTGTGAAATATGATCTCAATGAAATGATTTATTTTTGAATTTTTATCTAAGATTCTTTTCTTATTAGCTAGATTCTTCAATAGAAAATATTATAAAATTAAAATCGTTAGTGCCAAAATTTAAAGTGAAGAAAATGAAAAGCCCAAGAATCAAGTATAGCAAGACAAAAGAAAAGATTTTTTTTCTTACTTTAAATATAAATATCATGCAATGCATGCACTTAATGTTATCAAGATGATAACATTACTCCCATACATTTTTATACTAATCTACTCAAATTCCTATGGTTAGATATAAAATTAATTTATAAAGTTTTTTGCTCTTCACAATAGAAATGACAATTTTGAATGATATTTGATAGAAAAAAAAGGCTTAGGACTTTGGGGGTTCAAGATTTAAAAAAATCCTAGGCCTACACAACTACATAAGCAATTAAATCAATATTGTAAATTTATAATCTACAAGATATGATATTATGAACCTTCTCATAAAATCATTTGCAAAAAAGTCTTGAGATGAAATGGACTTGTAATCATTGGAGTATGACCTACTTATCTCAATTGTTGTATTTGAATTTTGAAAGCTCATCATATTTGAAGGTCAATCACATTTTACACTACCTAAGCTCTAATATTTGAGGGTTGTGATAAATTTATTGATGGTTTACAATTTAGGGTGCACACACGTATACATAAGTATAAGCATGTATGATAAGAACCTCCATTTCATTTTTATTGTATAAATGCTCACTTGAATGTAGTCTACATCGTATCACATAAAATTACATTAAAGTACTTAAATCATTTTAAGCATCATCCCATAAATGTTGTAATAGAATAATGAGATAATATAAATTCTTTTAAGATATTTACGTTGGTGTTTTGCACTATCAAAGCATTCTACAACAAAAATTGAAGAAATACTCTAGGTTATAATCCAATGATCCACATTTGTGTAGTAGCCCAAAATAAAGTAAATCTTAAGAACAATTGAAACCTAAATGACAAAGAAGTAAGGTCTACATATAAATCACATTGTCATGATTGCATTCTAAACTTCAAATATTAAAAAATAAAACATATTTCACACATTGCACCACTACTTTTGAAAACTCATGCAACGTTATAAGTTAATATGTACAATTGAGGGTTTTACAATTCAGATTTTTTTTTGTAGGGTTTAGGGTTTAGGGTTTAGGGTTTGAAAAGCATGTTTAAATGTGGGGTGGAAAACTTGGAATTATCCTTTTCTTACATTAATATTGCATTGGATACTCATCGCATTGAAGAGATTTTTAAAAAAAAATGAAGCTACGGTTTTGCACTTTTCAAAATTAAATGTAATAAAACTACCGGCGGACAAAGGTAAAGTAGGTTAGACAAGAAGGCGGATAGCAATATGTTGGCTCGGAAGGTCCGGGCAGTTGGCAATGGCGAACAGACTAAGCGAATGGAAAAGGCTTGTGGCGGACAGGAAGGTGGACAAGCAAACACCAAAGTGCACACTCACTTTTTGGAGCAACAAAGTTCTCTTGGCTTTTCCGATTGGAGTGTTTGGTGTGTGGGGGCGTGTGATATACCATTGGAAAGGTATTTCCAGGACCTTTCCAATGGTATATTACGCACCCCCAAATTCTAATAAACGAATTTGGAAATTTCAACTGAAAGTTGCTGCGACTACATAGTGAGCGTCCCCCAACTGATTACCCATTTGCCTAACCGCCTATCTGCCGTCCGCCTGACCACCCGTCTGCCTGTCCGCCCGACCACCCGTCCGCCCGTCCACATATCTACTCGACCGCATTTACCTTGGATAAATTTGCGGATTGCGTTTTTTACCCACCGGAGACGCAGCATCCGTGGAGTGTGGACGTCCGATTTTTGGACGCGATTTTGCCTGGGACGCTCACTTTCCTCAACCATACTTGAGGTTTATAGTAACTTTTGTCATAAACTATAATCACAGTTTTCATAAATTCTAAATTGATGTGAGGCATTGCAATCATGCATCAACATGGCTTAGCAGTTGTATAAATGATTGCTTACAATAAAAAATGAGTACATATGATTTTTGAGATGCACAAAAAATAATCATATTGAAAAAAGAAAATACAAGAAAAAATGTGATTTTTTTCAATGACATTTATTAGTTATTAACACAAAAATGTATCACAATGACAGTCTATAAATGTACATTCTTACACACTCTAGGACCTATATTCCTTACAAAAATGTAAAGAAGTTGCCTCTTTAGTGCTGTAAGTAGTCTCCAATAACTTCAATCGAGCTTTAAGTGCCTACATGTACAATGAAAGAGGTTAATTTTTAGTGAATGAATAATATAGTTCAACCTTCAAAGATTTAAACTAACATAAAATGTGAAGCACAAGTTTAAGATAAGAATTCATAACCACTATATCTCTAAAAAATGCAAAAAAATAAAAGGAAAGAATAACAATAGTCATAAAGGGAACAAAAACTAGAAGGCAGCAAGTGCTAAGAGATAATAATAAGCAAAAAGTAAGATTTAATAAAAAGAAAGAAGAAAGAAGAATTAAGATGCAACAAAAAGCAACAAGAAACACAAGTTAAGATGCAATAAAACGCAACAAATAACAAGAAGTAAGACCTAAGATGCAATGAGAAACAACAAGAAATACAATTTAAGATGCAATAAATAACAAGAAAAAAGAAAAAACTAAGATGCAACAAGAAACAACAAGAAACATAGATTAAAATGCAATAAAATACAACAAATAACAAGAAAAAACAATAATTAAAAGGTTATAAGAAACACAAGTTAAAATGCATCAAGAAAAAAATTAAAAGCAAGAACTAAGAAGCAATAACAGATAAGAACTAGGAAGTGAGAATTAAGACATAACAAGAAGAAACTAGAAACAAGGAATAAAAACTAAGAAGCAATAACAGGCAAGAATTAAGAAGCAAGAATTAAAAGGTAATAAGAAGAAACTAGAAGCAAGAATCAAGAACTAGAAGTGAGAATTAAGATGTACTAACAAGAAGAAACTAGAAGCAAGGATCAAGAACTAAGAAGCAATAAAAAGTAAGAACTAATCAGAAGCAAAATCGAATAGGCAACAAAAAGAAAAAAAAGAAACGACAGCTAGGGTTTCAAAACCCTAAATCAATAGTGGCTAGGGTTTTAAAACCGTAGTCATGCACATGACTTGCTTTAGTCATGTGATTTAACATTATCGTAGAGTACATGCGTTCATTATGTGAAAATACATAATTTTTTGTTAAATTGGAGGGTTTTTCCAGAGTCTCAAGAAACAAATGGGATTATACTCCACTTGAACCCTTTTTCTACCTCCATCTGATAAACATTTGAATTTTTTTATTTGATTTTTATAGTAGAAGATGTTTTAATATTTTGGTTTGTATATTCGAAGTTGTAGAAATGAAAGTTAAAGCTTGTTTTATCTTTCTTTGGTAGTTTTTAATGGATTAGAAGTCCGCGTAGATGATGTGGATAGACTTATGGAGGATAGTAGGTGGCGCTTGGGAGTATTATGGCCCATGTGGCATTTAGTGGCCAAAATCCATTAGCTTAGGTGTTTGGCATGGAGGTTGAGGTGGTGGATGAGGTGTTGGATGAGGTGTCGGATGAGGTCATTTTCTTCCCCCTTCTTGTTTGCTAGAAAGAGTTGTGACTTAAATTCGTCATTTCGGACTCATAGATTTTTTTTTTCACTTATCGTAGTTAATTAGGTAATTAGGTGTAAAAAATCCCCAAATAGCCTAAGGCCAAAAGAGGTTGTGACATACCAAATTAGATACTAGGCTGCTTTTAGGATTTTAGATCTAATTACCCCTTGGATGTTTACATATACATAGGTTAGAACCACAAATGGTGGAAGTTAGTGGATTTGGGTATAGTTGGCTAACTATGCCCCAACTTGCTAAATAGTAGCCCCAACTAGCTAGGAACTTTGCTGAGGGAAGTCCTATGAGGTCTCTAGATAGGTCTCTATTTTCCCATCCCATCGTTGAAACCATAGAGCTTAAATTATTAATATTGCAAGAGTTACCATACCAAAACTAGCTTGTAGAGGAATACACAAGTCCCAAGCGTGGATCTAGGGTCTAAAGTATACTAAGGGATCGGAAGCGAAGTCCATTTGCCAAGATTCCCTTGTATGCAAAAGATTTCCTATTTTTCATATAATTAGCGGAGGGTGGGATTTATCCTCCCTGTCCCTACATATACAAAGTAAAAATATGAGCTTGCACGGCCATTGTGGGACTCTTTGAGAGGTCCACAAAAAGTCTCAAAATTTTCTGACTTGTAGAAATATTTTTTCTGGACGTTCAACTACCGAAACTCACTACGGGAAATTTGTGGAAATTTCCCAGAGGGCGGTAAAATGTCCCTAAAAATTTGATTAGGTTATTTTTTGTTAGTAAGGATCCCCAACAAATTTCGTGACATTTTGATAGTGGGAGGTGTCTAAACTGGAAGATTCCTTCTAAATTTGACAATGCGGCTATGCAGATGATGAGTTGATTGGCGTCTTGAGAGCATACGAATTCGAAATGAAGTCAATGAAAGGTCTTTTCTTACCCCCTTGGACCTTCCGAATCACCTTGGACCTTCCGAATCACCTTGGCCAATCACCTTACTTAAAAAAGGCAACACCAACAAGCTAGATTTTAAATCCTTTTTTGACAAAGGATGGCATTTGATTTTGATGGGTTTTTTGCGAAAGAAAAAGGGGTTGGCTTCCCTTGGACTAAAAATGGACTTCTAGAGTGAACATCTCAATACGTTTGCTAATCGGAGTTAAATTCCAAAAGTTAGAAGTGGACCAACAAAGAAACGTAAAAGTCAACACTTAATTAAAGTCATAGATCTTATAGAGATTAGGGTTAGGACATTCCCCTCTTGGGGATGAGGTTCCCGGCTTGTGAGTGGTGGGAGCTTAGTTGTCAACACCCTTGCATGGGGAGAAATCCCAAGGCAATCTAAGGTTTGTCAGTGCCCTAAGTAGGTTAAAATCTTTTAAGAAATCTAGGGTTTTTTAGATTCCCATCTGTGGAAACAGAGTTTCCGGCTTGTAAATTTGAGGGGAACCAGGGTGCCCATCCTTCTATAAAAGGGAAAGCCCTTTTCTTCTCAAAACACCCCCATTTTGTATTTTAGTCCGTTGGATCTACTTTATTGGAGTTTTTGGTGTTTTGCCAAAAAATTTGGTGGTGTTTGTCTTTTTGTTGCTTTCTTTGCTCTTTTTTGCTATTCTTTTGCTCTCTATGGGTTAGTTTTGTTGCAAGTTGTAAAGGTCTTGGGGTTCTTTTTGCACCTTGTTTTATTGTTAGCAAGTCTTAGGCTCCTTTGTGGTTGTCTTGTCTTGAATTAGCTCTAGTCTTAAGCTCTTAGTCTACTAACCGTGGAGAGGGCTTCATGCCTTCTTCTATTATGTCTTGCTACGTAGTGAGAGTGCCCTAGGTCCCTATAGAGTCTTAATGTTGTCCTACCTTACTCTTGGCATTGTGGATCCCATTGGGAAGGTGAAGCTTTGGACCCCTAGGTCCTTAGAGTCTTAGAGTGTGTGTTAAAAAATCTCATCAAACGATAGAGCCTTAAACCCATAGGTCTTCTAAGTCTTAGATTTGGTGTTAAATTCAAATCAACAGCGGAGCTTTGGCCTTGTATGGTGTTCACCTCCAAAATTTAGTTTCTAAAATATTTTGGGAGCAAGTCAAAGTTTATTGCCCAAAACCCGGTCCTAGACTTTTAGGTCCTAACCATTAGGTGTAGGGATGCTCTCTAATTCCTATGTCTATCCATATTAGCTTCTTTTTTACTACCATTCAAACACTACCAACAATAGCCCGAGGGCCCCAGCCAACACCAATGACCTGAGGGTCCCTCCAACATCGACAGCCACTTGACAGGCACCAGTAGCCAGGTGGATGCTAGAAGCCTTGGGCGAGTACCGGTAGCCATCGGGCAAGTGGGGAGTCTAATAGTTCATAGTCCAACAACTAAGAAAGGGTCCAATGTAAAGAGGGGATAGATAGGAGGAATTAAAAGGTGGGAAGAAGAATAGAGTAGAGAGTGAAGAGAGGAGAAAGTAGGGTAGGATTGGATTAAAGTAGTCATAGAAAGGCAACCTCACAAATCCATTCTCTCCACCAACTCCATAACAAAACAAGTGAAGAATGAGAAAGAAGGGAGTGAATTAGTAGTGCATTAGGGAAGGGCTCTACCATTAGAAGTAGGTTGGTAGGACATGAGCATTGATAAGAAACTAGTGATAGTGGTCATGAATCCTAGGTTAGTGGGGGTAGTGCAACGGGGTAGTTTAGTGGCCATTAATCACTTCAATCGGTGAGGCTTAGAAGTAGGTGGCCAACCAACCACCTCACTCCATGTGGAGAGAGGATAGGAGAAAGGGAGGTAAGAAGAAGAAAGAAAAGGAAGGAGGGAGTGGGAAGGAAAAGATGGTGAGTTAGGCTCACCAAGTGTATCCACATCCAACCTACGAACTTCACCCAACATTTCATCCAACCCTACAAAGGTGACATGGCGGCGAGGGATGTATTAAAAGGGAATCTCGGTCACCTAGACAAGGAACCCCGAGCTGAGGTATGACGTCAATGCTCCTCCTTCCATTTAGCTTGCTCATTTCCACAACCATAGAGTAGGGCTGAGGCCTAGGAGTAGATGGCACCCCTAGAGCTAGGAATCACATTAAAGTTAGCAATATGATCATAGAGTAGACGTCAAGTTAGTTCCGTGGGTATAAAATATGTCCCAAACTGACTCATAACGAGGAAGTTATGAGCAGATGAAGTTAGGGTCCAATATGGATGAAGTAGGTTGAATTTCATCTGTCTGTGCCCAAACTCGGAACTTGCATATTAATTAGTAGGTTAGGGTTAGGATTAGTGTCCAAAAATCAGGATTGTTCAAGTTAGGAAAGGGGTCCAAAAAGATGGATGAAGTTTAAGTAGCCTCTTCAAGGGCTAAACTTCATCTGGCCATAACTCCTTGTAGGAACATCCGTTTTCTGAGCAAATGAGGTTTTTAGAAATGGTATGAATTGATTTTAAAGTTATTAGTGGTAGACTTAGGTCAATTTTAGTTTATTAGGAAGTCATAACAGTCAAGGGATTAAGGCAATAGCGTTACATTAGGAGGTTCACGGTGAACTATAGAACTTAGGAGGCTTAGAAAATATCCATTGCTTGGAAGACATAGTGGATTGATGTTAGGCACCCATTAGAATAGAGTTCACCCTCCAAACATAAAAACTTGGTTGTGCTTGTATGTTTGCCAAAGGTGGGCAAATATCAGCTCACATTAAGCAAATGTCTTGCATCAATAAAAGTATCTTCGTCTATGCATTAAGTGTATTAGAGCAAAAAATATTTAATAGAGATACTATTTTAGAATATTTTTGAAGTATAAAAAGTGATTATATTTTTATAGTCTATATCCTTAAAAAAACATTCAAACAATTGTCTTTTAATTGCAATACAAGCATGTGTATCATGGTGAGCCAGAATCTTCATATGAATAATTTTGTGACTTCTAAACGATTCTACAGAGTCCCTCTATAAATATAACAATATGGCTTATATGACATTGCAAAGAACCTTCTTAAGAAAGAGACAAACTTCAATACATAATATATGTGAATGTTTTATCTATATCCTTGATATTTGGAGGTCTAGAGTTTTGGCTTAGATTAGCCAAAACTTATTAAAACCTCTAACTTTTATAGTTTATGTCTGTTTTAGTTTAGATGTGAATCATTTATAGTTTATCATTAGAAAAAAATTGTTCATTGCTTATAATGCCTATTTAACCATACTTAAATATCCAACTTAGGATTTGAAGCCCAACAACAACAAAAATATAGATGGATGAAGATTTGTCTCTAATTCATCCTTTAAGATTTCATCCAACATTTTCTTTTAGCGTATAAGTCTAAATTCATTTTTACTTTCAAAATTGGGTTCTAAATATGACTACATTTCAAGTTTCCTTTTTGATTTGAATTGGATGAACTTTGGTATTTTTTATTCAAAACTAATGCTACAGATTATCCAATTTCATTGTAATCTATCTTCCATAATTTTTATCTATTTTTTAAAGTGTGATATGTTACTAGAATTCTCTACAAATTAACTAAGTGATCTTGAATTCAAAGTTGGATTTAATAAATCCTTATAAGTTTGACCTAAACCTTTCATTTGTAGTGCAACTATAGTTTCTACAAGAAGAGAAAAAACTAAGTGCCAAATTTAAAGACATGCCTTGGAATTTGTTTCCATCACATCCCAATTCTCCAACAATCCAACATGTATATTGTAATTGTATCATGAGGTCTACTTTAATCCATTTTTGTTTCATTTTTGTGTTTTTGTATACAACTTAAATAACAACTTTTACAACAAGAAGTATAAATTAGATATATAATCTAATTTTTTTCTTTCAACCTATTTCTTTCTACTTTCCCCTCTTAACTTTCTCCAAATTATTTTCAATATTTTTTATTTTTTTCCTTCATTTTTTGGATTAGTTTAGAATTGCAATCTTTGACTTCTTTTACTACTAATTGATTTCTAATTACTCTAGGAATCAAACAATTGTAATGACATCAACCTCATAAGTGATAATTAAATATCTACTTAAGACTTTGAAACTTCCTTTGATCAACTATGTGTATTCTAATCAACAATCTTTGTTTAATAAATAGTCAAATCCCTATAAGAGGTTCATATTAGTCTCTTAACTATGTCCAAAATTTCGAGTAATAACTTAGAACCTACGCTTCTTCTTGAAACACTTAGAGACTCTCAACACAAATCTCACTCCTCACTTACTCTTGCTCCATGGCCATTCGGGTATGAATTTTTCTCACATTCTTTTTTTCCTCCTTGGATTAGATTTTTCCCAAGCTTCAAGTATTTTTTTTAAACTCCACAACCTTCAATTTACATCACCACTTTAAATGCATTAGATTTCACTTTGTATTAGCCATCACAATCAATTAGCATAATTAGTCAAACCCATGACAAGTTCCAATATTGGGTCAAGGGAAGCCTAGTTTTCATCTTGGGTTCTCAAGTTTAGTCTCACCATGGTGCTTTGGTTTGTCTATAGGCTTTTATTCCTCTCTAATTTTTCTTTAAATCCCCCCCCCAAAATTCATTATCTCCTATTATTAATTGCTTTATTCTTTTCTAATCCTTTTCTAATTCCTATAAATTTTTTAAATATATTAATTAAAATATAAACATGTGCTACCCCAAATTATTTGTACATGAATTATTTAATAGATACATTATACAAAGAAAATAATTTATTTTAATAGGTATTAAACAAAGTTATGCCTTCATTCCAAAGACTAGCCTCTAGGGGCAAAATATAAAAGAGCCATCTTAGATTGCCCACCTTTTCTTTAGGCTCTCCCCAAAGAAAAAGAATAACTACCAAAAAAATGTATCTAAAAAATATGACTGATTCAAAAACATCACTACAAAATATGACTAAAGTGAAAATATGATTAACAAATAAGATTTCGCACTCTCCAAATATATTCTCCACCCAAATTTCTTCAGGTTGCCCAAAAGGAAAAAAATGTAACTATCATAGAAATACGATTGCAAAATATGACCGAAGCAAAAATATGACTAATAAAGATGATTGTGTGTTCTCCAAACATGCTCTCTATGAAGCCCTATGAAGTACTTTGGTGTTCCCAATGAAAGTATACTATATGCCTACGATATATAAGGCCAAAATATGACTAGCAGTCATATTTGCAATCATATTTCTCTTCAAAGTATTGGCCTCCAAAAATATTACTACAAGCAATCACTAGTCATCCTCAGTCATATTTTCATAGTCATAAAACATCCATTTTGTTGTAGTGCTTGTAGTGTGTGACATACTATACATTACCATGGAAGTTTGAAGAAAATATTAGTTGTGATTTGAAAGAAAATAAATTTTATAGGTTGGTTATGTCTAAAACTCAATTTTGTTCATGATTTTTGGAATTACCTTATCCTTTGTCAATTTTTTCTTAGAACTCCAAAAAAACCTCTTTGTGCATTGGCATGTTTGAATACATCATTTCAAATTGTTGTATATAGAAATTGAAGGAAATTTACATTTATATAATTCAAAATATCAACAATTTAGATAAACATGCAAATGATATTGGTTCTCACAATATTTGAATTCTTTTTTGGAATTGAAAGTATGGGATTGCATTAGCCATTATAGAGAGAGTATAGGTTGCAACATGGACCATTGTTATATCTTAATGCCCTATTGCCCTTGCATTTGAAATATTTGTTGAAAAGGGCAATGTGTTCAATTTATGTTTTATAGCCATATAATGCATTTATAGATTATTTTGTCCAAAAAATAGAGTTCATGATGAATATAATTGATCAAAAAAATTCAAAAAAATTCCATGATTATTGCCTATATCATCAAAAAATAGCCAATTTAAGAAAAGCCAATGTAATTTTTAGCAATTTCCAACTTTTTGATGATATTGGCAATAATCATGGAATTTTTTTGCAATGAGTGTTGACCCGAACCCGAAGTTGCCCTTCATGGACCCACAATCACCCCACTAGGAGCTATAGTCAGCCTTTATGGACCTGTGGTCATCCTCCAAAGGACCCAAAGGACCCCTTTTTGGACCTGTAGTTACTCCACCAAGACTTGAAGTAGCTTTCTTTTGACCCAAAGTTGGCCTACCTACAGTTGCCCAACCTACTCACATTTTTTGAAACAAATGTCATCCATGCTCATCCCACTCGTATATCCACTTATCCATGCAATTTTTTTAACCTTCATTCTCCATTGAGACATTTTTGCTTGCATCAATTGGTAATTGCATACATGAATTTTGTATTGAATATTTATTCTTTATTGAATTCATCTAAGCTTGTGATATTGTAAGTTCTTGATGAAAACAAATTCTAATAAGGTTTTTGAGCCTTACTCTCAATAGTCATTCATAGCTATCAAATGCAAGAGTGATGTGTCACTTCTTTAATCTCTTAAAGACTATACACACTCTAGGTGTATTTAAAAAGACTATCAAAGACAAGACTCAAAAGCGCATGGGCACCATCCACCAAAAGCGATGGTACATACTCAATAGCAAAAACCACCTTACCTTTAAAGGATAGAATAGAGAGCTAGAGCTATATATAATGCAAAACTACAAAAATTACATTAAATGGTGCCACATTGGCAAGTTGTTTTGGGCATGGTGCCATTCTTACAACCAACACATCAACAAGGCAAGCTTAAAGTACTGTGAGAGTTCAACTTTCCTTTACTAGAAGAAAACCTTGTTGAAGTCAACAAAATCCACATGACATTTTCTATTTTATGTAAGCAAGCACGTTAAATTCTACACAATTTTTGCATTGAATCTAACATATTTGGTTATAGGAAACAAAATACGTCATGTGGATTGTGTTGACTTCAACAAGGTTTTCTTCTAGTGCTTCAAAGGTGCTTGGAACTATGTTAGGTCATCTACAAAATCCCTTTTGTAGACAAGAATGAGGTCCCTCTCTTCATTACTAGAAGAGCAAATGTTGAGGTTCCATGAACAAGGAGGTTGACTAGTGCATGATTAATGAAAACATGTATGTAGAATGTCCAACAAGCGGTTTAATACCAATATGGATTTTGACTCTCATAGGGAGGACTTGGACCTAATCAAAGTGATCCTTGAAACAGAGACACTAATGAAGTTAACACTAAGGAATTTGAAGAGGATGACGATTCCAATGGTACAGGGCCTTGAGGATAGCATGAATCAAGGAGCAAACTATCACCCACACTGAAGTTTTGATTGAAAATGTTGACGTGTCTACAATGTCACAAAGATGGAGAATGAGACACTTAACAAAGGTGTGACATTCTACCATATGAAATGGATCTTCAATAGCCTAAAGGGCGGTTTTGGACCCATCATTGTTACTATAGGACATTAACAATGACTTTGACTTTGGCTCGAATAATGGCATGCCCATGGAAATAGTTGTTTGTGCTTCCATTCCTCAATCCTAAGTGACAACACTATGACTCAAGCAAAGGCTCTTGACCCCTTGAAGACCAAAGACACTACAATTGTTTAACTACAAAGTGATGTGAGGAAATTGTGGTTTGGGTGTGAAGGGTCAATGCAAGAAAGACCGACCGGTTTTTGTAGCATTTGGCTTTTTGCCTGTTGTATTGTGACCAGGGTTGCTAGCATGCGAGCTTGGAGCGGCAAGCTTGTGAGCCTGTGAGCATAGGAGCGGGAATTTTTTTTTAGAAAATAATTGGAAGGGACCTATGACCGTGGATTTTGAAAACCCTATAATTCTCCGAAAGAAGGGTCATTTCTATGGAATATAACGTACTTTTAACTTTTAGTTCATTTTTTGAACTAACAACTACATTTAGTCCAATATGGTCCAATCCTGAAAATGATAAATGCGAAGTAAAATAACAAACATGCAAGATATAGCCATAAAATACACAAATCCAATCCCAATAGAAATCAACACTTAACAGCACGACTCATGAGATATGTCAATCTCGTGAGTCTAAGTCTCTGCAGACTCGGTCGCAGAATCAAAAGTCTTGGATGAGTTTGAAGACTCTGTACCCTCAGACGCAGACCCATCTATAAATTGCAAGACATTCAAAGCGTAAGTGTCTTTACGGCGTTTAGGTTTAGAGCAACCAAAATCCGCAAAGGCCTTAGCCATTTGTTGAGCATACACTGGAAGGTCGAAAGGCTTCTCCGAACTGATGACACTTTGTTTCTCCAACTTTGCACTTGCTGACATCAATCCTCGATGACTGCAACCCAATATGATTCCATGTAAGACTGTGACAATTTGGAAATCACCATATAAAGACAAAATATAGAAAGTGCCAACTTACTTACTGAATTTTCCCTTCCGAGTGAATTTCCGAGGTACGACGAGCATATCATCTGGATCTTGTGAAACCAAAGCAATTGTTTGTGGTTGTGTCGCCACCACAGCTGGAGTGGACTTCTTCATCGGGGTGAGGATGGCGTCAAAAATGTCCTTGTTCTCCTCCAAAGCCACAATGTGGCGGCTTGTTCCACGGCAAGCGGTAATTGATGCACCTGAAAGCAAGAGGAAAAAATTATTGTTTCAAAGACTTCCACCATAAGTAACGGTTTGGAATACAACAAATGAAAGTTCAATCCTAACATGTGGATGCACTGCAATCTAACACCAAATCGCCTTCGACGGTTGTAGCTTCCAATAGGATTAGGAAGAATTGTAGGTCTTTCTCGCGAGCACCCAACCATGGCTTTCCACCGTTCATTGCCATGTCATCTGGATGGGTGTAGTTCATCAATATGTCATCTCGTGCAATGTCTACACCAGCTTTCTTCATCGTTGGTGTGCGTCTGAATGAGAAATTGGACTCCCCTTTTGCGCCTAAGTCCTTCACTACAAGGGTGATTCCAAATTTCTGCATCTGCAATCATCCCAAAGACGTATATAATCATGAGGAATGCAAGGAACATAATGCACTCTGAAGTGGTTGTGAATGCTACAGAGGTCCAATGGAATTTACCGTTTTGGAATTGTCTATAGCCGAGGTCAAGTGCATTCGGTTCATGCCCATCCACTCCTTTTTCTTGACCATTTGATACGTGTTACACAATCCAGCAATGTCGGACTTAGCTTTGGCACTCCACGAGTGAAACAGTATGATGCATCCATGGTCTTGTAGGTGCTTCAAGGCGAAACTGAATGCAGATTGGAGAGCCTCATCTTCCAAATCTTCATTCCATTCCGGCACCTCTCGTGGTGGAGAAGATAGCCCCGGCATTGGCAAGTTTTCCGGGTAGTCAAAAAACACGACATCCACCCCCGGCCTAGCATTTGGTACACCGTAGAACATGCGAGGCTTTCCCCCTGATAGCTGCCATTATAAAAAAGATCAAGAAACAAATGATGAGCATACCCTATATTCACAATAATTCAAACATGGAAATGCATTTTTAATTTCAACTCCAAGAACATTACCTTCTTGAGAAAGGTCAAGACTTCTTTGTAGCATGTCGGATTCTTGGACTCCATGTTGTCCACAAGGTCTTCGATGGAGATGTTGAGGATTAAATCCTCAGACTTGGTTAAATCATCTTCACTAAGAACTATCGCCTGTGTGACATGAATAATGACGTCTTGTGTGAGCTCCGAGAGAGTGGCCTTCCTCTTGATTCCGCTCTGAGATTTGGCTTACATCTCAGAGCCTTGATCCACTGTGGAAGATGCTGGATTTTGGTTGTCCGCTTTGACCTTCTTCTTGCCTTTGGCCTTGGCCTTCTCTTCCTTCTCTTTTTCCTTTTCCTTTTCTTTCTCCGCCAACTTGGCCAGTCGCTTTGCTTCCCTCTTTTCCTTGGTGGTGAGAAGAACTTGGACCTGCACCTCCTTCTTTTTGTCATTTGTGTCCCTCTTCGCAATGGCCTTCCTCCTCTGCTTGTCCGTCATGCCTGAGAACTCATCCACGTCCAAATCGATGGCACCTTTGCCAGCCAAAGATGTGCGGAGCTCCACCTTAGACGGATGAGTGAATGCTAGTGCACAGTCCAAATACCACGCTCCTCCATTGAGATGAGTCGTGGTGAATGTTCTCATCTGGCTCGGTGTGAACATGCAGTCGGTGGAGCTTCGATCGAGCTAGGTGGACAGGAACGGAGGTAGTTCCTTCCGGTCAATTGCACCCTTTGCCTCTAGCTCATACTTGAAGTATCTATAGCGCAAGAACTTACGGTCATTAAGGTCAAGCGGACAAATGCAGATGCAAATCAGAAGAGTGGGAGCACTTTGTCATCCACTGTAATGCAATTTGAAGATCCTTCAACTATCCAAATAATCAGAGCATTTGAAAACCTTGGAAGAGAACCAATATGACCATAATATCTGCATGGAGCCATCTTTTATAGTATTGGAAGACATGTAATGTCCTTAAGTTGTAACGAACTACAATCATACCTGAAAAGAACCCTTCTGATTGTCAAGTTTGACCCCTCGTGATTCATGAAGGAGTCCCCTTTCTTGAAGTAATTTGCCCCTTTGAAGTATGGTCCAAAACCTTGGTCCCAAATCTTCCTCCTCCATCCCTCCACGTACTCCTGTAAGGTCTCTAGTTGTTGCGAGACATTCATGTCTATTTTGATGTTGTCTTGTTTGACCACCCCCTCAAAGTACTCCACTGCTGCATCTTCGATCTGGACAAATCATTTAGTGTGACTAACATAGTATAAATGAAGGAGATGAAAGAGTCCTAATCAATTACAATTACGGGTATTGGACAATATACATCATTCTATTGAATGCACTAACTTTAGATACAAGTATACTTACCCCCGCATACCAAATACACTTGTTTAAGAAAGGTCCGAGGTGTGTTTCAGAGACAGGCTTGGGAGGGAACTTCCTCGCTTCTCGAGATGGAAGTGAGGAGTTCCACCATTTCAGGAATTTCACCTTGTGGTCGGCTATGGTGTTGCAGGTGGCTACCATCTGCAATTTCTCCAAGGTCATTTCTGGCACTTCATTGGAGCTCCAATGCCTCTCCACCTGCGCCAACAAAAAGTAATGTTCTCATATGTTCAAACTGTAGTTCCAACTCGAAGAGAAAACAAATCATGACATAATTTTTGAAATTTGTGTACTCACTTCTTGAAGAAATCCAGCCCCATGAGCAGGATTGGCCACTGTCAACAACTTTATCATATTGACATAGAGCTTCACGTTTTTCTCCTTCGCCCCTACCCTCATGGTGTAAGCGGCCCCTTCCATGGACTTCTCATCAATTGGTGTGGTCTTGTGGTATCTTCTAAGGGTTGCATCTGCTGCCAAAGCAATTTCGTGCTACCAAAATCCAAATACTTTTGAAATATTGAATAAAGCAAGTCATTTAAGAACTTAGAGGACCACAAAAATGAAGCGGAATAGTTTCCTAATTCCAATCTCACCCTAAAGACAAATGAGGTGAACACCTCTGCTGGCATAGAGTACCAAGTCTTCCTTTGTGGTTGGGAGACACATCTCTTCCTCTCCGATGGTCGCAACATTTCATTGAACCTCTCCATCGGGAGAAGGCCGTACTTTTGAACCCGATATAGGGTATGTACCAAGTTTGTCTTCACATGTGAATCCTCTGTCGATCTACATGATTTTGAATGGACCATGTCTTTAGAACTCCATTAAAAAATGACACGACAATATGCCCCCCCCCCAACAATCATTTCAAAATCCAAATGTGAAGCATGTACTCACTTGTTGATGTTATGCATAACCTGCATGATAAGCTCGATCTTCCCTTTTGTGTCCAATAGTATGCAGTCCACTGCATAATGCCAATTAGGGTTCGTAGAATACATCCTTGAGATGACGTTCATCCAAGCCATGCGTCAATGGTTTCCATCGCAAACGAAGAACTTCATATTCTTGAGAAACTTCAACGCTGGCTCGGAATCCACATACTCCTCAAAGGTGTCGTTCTTTTGCTTCCAAAGAGGATCCCAGTCGTCCATCTCTTGCGTTGTGAACACCGCACTCTCTCCGGCCTCATTCGTAGTAGATACATAGAAGACGGCTACCCCATCCTGGTAGCCACAAGAAAATTCCCGCTCTAGTAGTTGTATGTCACACGAGAGTGTGGGACGTACCATTGGCATAGCGACAAGCCTGCAAAGCGGTATTGAAAGTCGAAAGGTTTTCTCTGGCTTCATTCTCAGAGCATTGATAGTTGAAATTGAGTCTACCTTTTGCAATCAGCGTAGGTCATCTTCTAACAACTCTTTCTTGTCCTCATCAACCACGTCCTCCTCCATGAATTGTCCTTCCTCCTCCATGAATTGTCCTTCCTCCTCCATGCCGATTTCAGGTTGCATGGTGTCATCAGTCCCTGGAGTCTCTATTAATGTGTCTTCTTGTGTTTGATTGATAGGCGACACATCCATCTATAAAGCCAATTCAAGAAGAGAAGGAAGAACATTTAAATGGTAGAATGAAAAGAAGAACACAAATTCTATGTGAAAACCAACACAATTTCACTTTACTAAAACCCAAAGTCCAACAACACTTATAATGAAAGATATGAAACATGTTCATTACCAAGAACATGCTGTAGCCTCCACATTAGATAGCGAGTATATCTAAATACAAAAGAATGAGGTACACTCAATCCTCTATGATCTCCACATCACTCTTTGAGTCAGAGCTAAGAAGAATGATCACTTCACCAAACCAATCCGCACTATCACTACTATCACACTGACAAAAGTCTTTAAACTCTGGACTGACAATGGAAAGGGAAACATGTGGTTCCGAACTATACTCGGTCTCTAAGCTCTCAGAAGAAAACTCAAGCCTTTTTCGTTTATGAGTGTAGCCTGCAATGAGGTGGCCTGGCCAATTGGTGTTCTGGCTAAGCTTTGACAGCACCAAGGTGTCAGAAGTTGGCCTAGCGGACACCTCAGGACCCTCAAGTCTTACCAAGTCTTGCTCCTCCTCTTCTTTGTCTTGCAAGTCACTTGACATCTCCTCTTCCTCATCTATGGAAGTCTTTGGTTTCAAGATACCACAAACCTCTTGGGCTTGTTCTTGTGCAATTGGTTCATTGGATGACGGAGTAATGCTTAGGAGTTTGCTTCCTTCCACCTATACAATGCACTAGAAGAAATCAATGAAACAACTACTGATGAAGGATAAAAAATAATTAAATAACCACATTACAATCAGAAATAATCTTCAAGAACATTGAGGTTGCCACCTAGAAATCTTATACCATACTCCATGACCAAATAAATTACTAATAGTAGAACCAATATTAAACATTCGACAGAAGGTGCCCTCCCCTGGTGCCATGACCGTTACGAGGAGGTCGTGCCACACATAACCCCACCGCAAGTCCCCTTGTCCCCCGCCTAGAGATGCGAGTGAAGTCAAGGACGTTGCAAGTCAAATCAAGGATGTTGCCAGTGAAGTCAAGGACGCGGCAGCTCCTTTCCATGCTCACACTGGTGGTGAATGCCGTGAGGAGCCCACACTCTACATCAACTAAATCCAAGGCCGCGTCATCCTATCTCGCACGCCAAAGGCATTAGCGCTGCGGCAGTGACGAGCAAGTTGCACCGCGCCTCATGAAAGCTCGAGAGTGATGAAAAAAATTTGTAAGTGAAAAGGTGAGGTCCTGTTTTCAAGAATACCCCAGGCATCGCTGTCGACCCCAATCGGGTCCGACTAAAGTCCCAGGCCAAGCGTGAGGTACCCTTGAAAATGGGACCCCACGGCGAGTACCCCTGTCCCCTACCCTCACTTGCGACTGAAGTCAAGGACATGATAGCTCCTTTCCACGCTCGCACTGGTGGTGAATGCCGTGAGGAGCCCACACTCTACATCAACTAAATCCAAGGCCACGCCATCCTATCTCGCACGCCAAAGGCATTGGCACCGCGGCAGTGACGAGCAAGTTGCGTCGTGCCTCACGAAAGCTTGGGAGTGATGAAAAAAATTTGTAAGTGAAAAGGTGAGGTCCTGTTTTCAAGAGTACCCTAGGCATCACTATCGACCCCAGTCGGGTCCGACTGAAGTCCCAGGCCAAGCGTGAGGTACCCCTGAAAATGGGACCCCACGGCGGGTACCCCTGTCCCCCACCCTCACTTGCGACTAAAGTCAAGGATGCAACAGCTCCTCTACACGCTCGCACTAGTGGTGAATGCCGTGAGGAGCCCACACTCTGCATCAACTAAATCCAAGGCTGCGCTATCCTATCTCGCACACCAAAGGCATTGGCGCCGCGGCAGTGACGAGCAAGTCGTGCCGCGCCTCACGACAGGGTTGCTAGCATGTGAGCCTGTGAGCCTGTGAGTCTGTGAGCAGGAAATTTTTGTGCGAGAAAAAATGGCTGAGGGACCTATGACCGTGGACTTGAGAAAGTAAAAAGTGCATAGAATGTAGAGTTTATTTTTCAAAATTCGAAGCACTTACCCCCTTTTTTGATTGAAGGGTTTCCCACAACAAAATGTATTCCACATAGATGAAATTCTTACAGTAGAAAATAAGAATTAGAAGAATGCATGTCCAAGATATAGCCATAAAACACAAAAATCCAATCATAATAGAAAACAATACACAATAGCATGACTCATGAGATATGTCATTTTCATGAGTCTACGTCGTGGTGCAGTCGGTCGCAGATTCGGAAGACTTGGATGAATTTGAAGACTCTTTACCCTCAAATGCAGACCCATCTATGAATTGTAAGACATTTAGAGCATACATGTCTTTACAGTGTTTTGGTTTGGAGCAACCCAAATCCACAAAGGCTGTTGCCATCTGGTTGGCATAGATTGGAAGCTTGTATGTCTTCTTCGGACTGTATAGAAGGCTTTGTTTCTTCATCATTAGATCAGGTGACGTCAATCTTTGATGACTACAAATAGAAATGTTACCACGTTAGAGTTTTGAAAAGTAGAAGGCATTATGTACACAGAGAATTAAAAAAGTGCGTACTTACTTACTCAATTTTCCCTTCCGAATGAATTTGCGAGGCACCACGGGCATGGCATTCGGATCTTGCGAAATTGCAACTGCTGGAGGCGGTGGTGTCACTTCCTTGGCCGTAGTGGACTTCCGCATGGGTTTGAGGATGGCCTCGAAGATGTCCTTGTTCTCCTCCAAGGCCACAATGTGGCGGCGCGTGCCATGACAAGTGACAATGGATGCACCTATAGGCACGGAAAATTAAAAATATATTATGAGAGACTGAAATTGTAGTTTGGTTACAATTGGGAGGTAGAGTAGTATAATTGAATATTGACCTGTCGATGCGGTGCAGTCAAGAATTAGATCTCCTGGGACGTTGGTAGCTTCAAGGAGGATTTGAAAGAACCGTGGATCTTTTTCGCAAGCCCCACGCCAAGGCTTTCCATCATCCATGGCCATGTCATTTGGATGGGTGTAGTTCATTAGCATGTCGTCCCATGCAATGTCGACACCAGCCTTCACCATCGTAGTAGTGCGCTTGAAAGCAAAATTGGATTTCCCTTTCGTGCCCAAGTCCTTCACCACCAGGGTGATTCCAAATTTTTGTGTCTGCACAATCATCCAAAATAGGTGTACAATCATGAGCAATGGGATGAAAGGAATGCATGTGAAATTGCCATTTGGAATTGCAGAAATGGAATGCAGTTTACCGTCTTGGTTTTGTCAATGGCTAAGGTCAAGTGCATGCAGTTCATCCCCATCCACTCCTTCTTCTTCACCATGTCATATGTTTCACACAACCCTATAATATCCGACTTTGCTTTGGCACTCCATGAATGGAAGACTATGATGCAGCCATGGTCTTGGAGATGATAGGAAGCGAAGCTGAACGCTGACTGTAGAGCTTCATCTCCCACGTCCTCATTCCATTCCGGCACTTCATGTGGCGGAGATGACAGCCCAGGCACGGGCAAGTTCTCCGGACAATCAAAGAACATGACATCCACCCCTGGCCTAGCTTTAGGGACACCATGGAACATGGATGGTTTCCCCACCGACACCTGCCAAGGAATAGTGCAATCTATAATGACAATAAATGAACTCAAAGTACAACCATTTGAATGAGAACTTATGACCGTATTTTCAAATCCAAATGAGACATGCATACCTTGTTCAAGAAGTCCACGACTTCTTTGTACCATGTCTTTGTCTTGGACTCCATGTCATCCACTAGGTCATCAATGGAGATGTTGAGAATCAGATTCTCAAACTTGTCCAACTCGTCGTCACTGAGAACGATTGCCTTTGTCACATGAGTGATGACCTCCTCCATGAGTTGTGAGAGGGTGGCCTTCCTCTTCACTCCACTTTGCGATCCGACTTGTAGCTCGGAGCCTTCATCCACCGTCGAGGATGTTGGAACTTGGATGTCACCTAAGGCCTTCTTCTTCCCTTTGGCCTTGGTCTTCTCTTCTTTCTCCATCTCCTTCTCCTTTTCCTTCTCCGCCATCTTGGCAAGTCTCTCCGCTTCCTTCTTCTCCTTGGCGGTGAAAAGGACTTGAAAACGGGCCTCCTTTTTTCGGTCATTGGCTTCCCTCCTTGCAATGGCCTTCCTCCTTTGCCTATCTGTCATTCCTGCGAACTCATCTACATTCAAGTCTATGGCCCCTTTTCCATCCAACGATGCTCGCAGCTGCACCTCGGACGGATGAGTGAATGCCGGTGCACAGTCTAAGTACTATGCTCCTCCACTGAGGTGAGCCGTGGTAAACGTGCGCAGTTGGTTTGCTGAGAACATGCAATCCCCTGAGCTACGGTCCAACCATGATGCGAGGAAGGGAGGCAAGTCTTTCCTTTCGATGGCACCCTTCGCTTCGAGCTCATACTTGAAATAACTGTAGAAAGAAGAATCAATCATTCTAGGCAATTAGAGACATGACTACAACAATGTCTACGAGCTCAACACATGCAACTGAGTTTCACAACCATCCACATTCAATGTGACAGAAGTAGATGTTTTGAAGGGTTTTATCATGCACACATCAAAATTTGAAGAAATGAGTTGTTGCCAAACCAATTCCAATCTGATAGGTCTAGAAACATACCGGTAGAGAACCCTCCTAACCACCAAGTTGGACCCCTCAGAATTCGTAAAGGAATCCCCCTTCTTGAAATAATTTCTTCCTTTCAAGTACGGATGGAATCCTTGGTCCCAGATCTTCCTCCTCCATCCCTCGATGTACTCTTGCAAGGTTTCCGGTTGGAGCGGGACCTTCATGTCGATCTTGATGTTGTCTTGTTTGATGACCGCTTCGAAGTACTCCACTGCGGCATCTTCGAGCTGCACGAATTGATGATCCCAATAATTAGTTTCAGTCCACTGTGACGAAAAAAGAGACATTACAAATTGAGACACGTTATAATCGATTGTCATAACGAAACCATGGAAATCAAAAAATGAAGTTAGCTAAGGCACTTACCCTTGCAAACCAGACACACTTGTTCAAGAAAGGGCCAAGGTGTGTTTCGGAGACTGGCTTGGCTGGGAACTTCCTCGCATCACGAGATGGGATGGAGGAGTTCCACCACTGCAAGAACTTCACCTTGTGCTCTGCCGTGGTGTTGCACGTGGCCACCATTTGCAATTTTTCGAGTGTCATCTCTGGCACCTCGTTGGAGCTCCAATGCCTTTCCACCTGCATTACCACGAAAGAATTGAGTCATGTTTGTACAGGAAGATCCGCACCTAGATGCTTTCTGGCATGATTTGATGAACATGAGGACTCACCTCTTCAAGGAAGCCCACCCCATGAGCGGGATTGGCCACTATCAAGAACTTGATCATTTTCACGTATAGCTTCATGTTTTTTTCCTTGGCCCCTACCCTCATGGCATGAGCTGCTCCTTCAGCACTCTTTTCATTAGCCGGTGTTGTCTCGTGGTATCTTTGAAGCGCTGCATCAGCTGCCTGTGCAATCTCTTGCTATGGAGTCCTAAGAGTATATTGTGAGAAAATTGGAAGAGTAAGAAGCACAAAAATACCAAAGAAGATTCCAATTGAGTACTTCACGTATATAGAGAATGTGTATCTCACCCTGAAGACGAATGAGGTGAAGACCTTAGCCAGCATGGAGTACCACGTCTTCCTCAATGGCATTGCTACACATTTTTTCTTCTCTGATGGCCTGAGCATGTCATTGAACCTTTCCATCGGTAGCAAGCCATACTTTTGCACCCGGTACAAAGTATGTATCAGGTTCGTCTTCACATGGGAGTCCTCCGTAGATCTGCATAGTGGTCAGAAGTTTACGCTTTGAGTACATCATTTTGCAAGTGGACCAAAATATGAGATTTAGGATTGAAACTCAGAATGAAATGATATTGGGATTAGTGACCTCACTTATTGATGTTGTGCATGACCTGCATGACAATCTCAATTTTGCCTTTGGTGTCCAAAATAATGCTGTCCACCGCACAGTGCCAATCAAGATTGGTGGAATACATTCTGGAGATGACATTCATCCAGGCCAAGCATCGGTGGTTTCCATTGCACACGAAGAACTTCAAGTTCTTGAGGAACTTCAGTGCAAGCTGTGAGTCCACGTACTCCTCAAATGCAACATTCTTTTCCTTCCAGAGAGGGTCCCATTCATCCATCTCTTGTGTTGTGAACTGTGACGTCTCGCCCGCCTCATTCGTCGTGGAAACGTAGAAGACTACTGCCCCATCATGATATCCACATGCAAACTCTTGCTCAAGAAATTGCACGTCGCATGAGAGAGTGGGTCGCACCATTGGCATAGCGACAAGCCGGCAAAGAGGAATCGGAAATCTGAACATGTGTTCTGGTTTCATCTTCAACGCATTGATGGTGGAGACGGAGTCTACTTTCTGCAGCCTTCGTAGGTCATCCTCCAACAAGTCTTTCTCCTCTTCGTCTAGCATATCCTCCTCCATTGGGTGTCCTTCTTCTACTCCAATTTCAGGTTGGGTAGTATCATCGGTTCCTGGTGTCTCCAAAATTCTATCATCTTGAGTTTCATTCATAGGCGACACATCCATCTCCCAAGGCAACCATGAAAGAGGATTACGAAATAGGCATGGATAGGAATAAATGTACATGAGATATACAAAAGCCAAACTCCACAGCAATGGACCCAACACATCACTTGTATGACCAATTGAAACAACACTTGTAATAAAATTTCAAAAGATGTTGAAAATATGGTTTCTTCAAAGGTCACACCTGGCATACACCATACTTTAAGTCTATAGAATGACATCAAGTCCGGTCAACCCTCAAGAATCTCAACATCACTCTCTGAGTCTGAAGTCAAAAGAATGGTGACCTCTCCATGCCTACCCACACTATCGCTACAATCACATTCCTCAAACCAGAGACTAACAATGGACAAGGACGTTTGTGGCTCTGAGCTATATTTGGTATCAGAACTCTCAGAGGAAAACTCCGGTCGCATGCGTTTGCGAGTATATCCTACAATGAGGTGACCCGGCCAATTGGTATTCCGACTAAGCTTCGAGTCCTCAGAAGCCCTAGGTGGAAGACAAGCACCATTTCTAATATCTTGAGTCCTTACCAAGTCCTCCTCATCACCCCTTTCATCCTTGGAGTCACTTGAAACATCGATGTCTTCATCTGCGGGAGTTTTGGGCTCCAATTGCTCTCTTGCATCTTCCTCTATGCCAGGTGTCACTAAATGCAGCACACTCGATGGTAATTCGGGGGGTCCTTCAAAAACCTGAAAGAGAAATGATGTAAGATGAGATGAACTACCAAGACTTCAGATCCAACAGATCCTCTGGGCGTGCCTGCTCCACCCCCTCAAAGTGGGACCTTATAAAATTTTGATCAAATTTCAAAGAGCAATGGGAGACAGTTGAAACTAGAATTCAAAGGCAAGGGGATCGCTGGCTTGGCCCATGAAGGCAGGACCGCATTCAACAGTGGCCAGTGACTTGCACTGATTCAATAGATTGGGGCATAGAGACACGCCACAGCCAGGCCACCACGAGTTCCCACCTTCACAGCGGACCCTCTGTCCGCACCGTGAGAGCCCACAGGGGTGTTGAAAAAAAAATTGAGATCCACAGGGTCCCATTTCCGGAGGATGGAGCTGGCACTTGCCAGAGTCAAGTCAGATCCGACTGATCATCTGGGCGTGCCTGCTCCACCCCCTCAAAGTGGGACCTTAAAAAATTTTGATCAAATTTCAAAGAGCAATGGGAGACAGTTGAAACTAGAATTCAAAGGCAAGGGGATCGCTGGCTTGGCCCACGAAGGCAGGACCGCATCCAACAACAGCCAGTGACTCACACTAATTCAATAGATTGGGGCACAGAGACACACTACGCAGGGGCCACCGCGAGTTCCCCGCCTTCACATCGGACCCTTTGTCCGCACCGTGAGAGCCCACAGGGGTGTTGAAAAAAAATTGAGATCCATAGGGTCGCATGATTTCTTCGAATTCTTGAACCAAGGCTTCAACAACAGATTTTGTGTTGTGGGAATGGGCATGAATTCGAACCTTATGTTCGCCGCCATGCTTGCATGGCTGCAACGTTGGCGTTCCTTCCACGTCCTTCACGTCATCTTTTGCACGGCTTCGTGTTGTTCGCTTTCCAAGCGTACTTTCCTCCCTCTACGTGTGTGTCATGGCGGACGCTGGGTGAGAATCTTGCATGAATCACACACTCTCTCTGGAATTTGGGATTCAGGATTCCGAAGGGGGAGGTCGGCCATGCCCAAGACGGGGGTTTCGGCAATGTGCAGGGGGGCAGAACAGGAGGACTGGGCCGGCATCCCAGGTTGCGGCCAACTTCGGCGCGCCCCATCCTGGGGAGACGAAACTACAAATGGCGGGGAAGGGGCATGGGTCGGCCGATCCTCTCTCTATTTTTGGATTCCCTTATCTCTCTACCAACCCCCTTACTCAAATCACAAAGTGCATGCACTTCTCGAAATCTCGACCTCTCCGAAAATGTGAACGAGGAAATGCGGCCATGCACAACTGTTACCATGCACGCGGTGGTCGCGACTACGCAGGGACCCGCGGGGCTTTACATTGGCTTCGCCGTGCTTAGACCAGAGAATGGACAACATTTTTAATCTGCGTATCTCATGCGTGTTAACGGTCTATCATGTTTCTATCTTCCTAAATTGTACAAAATAATTCTACCTGTTGAGTGGAAGTCGTCAATTACACGTCCCTTGGATTTTAATTTTCTACATGCCGAATTTCACAAAAGGAGAGCATGATTCGTAACCGTAAAAACGGCTCGCTACTTCTCTACAGTCAAAGCCTACGTTTCTTCCCTGAAAGACTTCCTCTTGCAACGGAGAGGAATCTTTCGTTTCTCTCAAGGGATCCACGGTTCGCCCCAAACTGTGTTTTAAGGGTAATTCAGTACCCCTACGGGATCTTATATTTTCCTAATTGTTATATTTTCCAAACACATTGGACACATTGATTTCTAGAATCCTAAACCTCCTTTGCACAAGAGGAAAATGGAGTATGTCAATTGGGACTAGAACAATGAAATAGCAAAAATGGAATTAATACTCACATTGGCCCCGGAGTTGTCTTCTTCTTGCTTCCGGTTGACACTTGATTCCTCTAGCATGGACTGACTTCCACCAACATTTTTTGGTACGGGGCCATCCTCTCTACTACTTCCGCCACCAACAAAGCGAAGGGACTTCCTCAGCTCTCCAGGTGTAGACTGAGAAGTTCTAGACACTACCTTCTTCTTGTTCATCCTGGACTTCTTCAGAGCCTTGGAGGAGGAGAAAAAAAAACTATGACGCCTCTTTCTACTCCTCACGTCAATGGGCACAAGTTCAGCTCTTGGGGATTCTCCAAGCATAAGGGCAAAGAACTCTACATGAAACCTCCTTCTCCTCTCCACAACCTATGAGATGGCCACCAATTAAAATGGACATGGCGAAGTTGAGACTCAAAATGTATGCACTTGTTTCAAAGCTTCAACCTAGGTATACGACATGGATTTGATAAATTCCTTTGTGCTCATCGGGCCGCCAAGCATATTAACTCCACTTCCTAGCCGAAATTTCAATGTGCCGCTTAGAGGCAATTAAATAAGTCGGGGATTTCGAGATCAACTAACACAACGATTATTACTCCTCTTCCAATGCATCGGTGACGAATCTAGTGCCTCCACTTAATGAACGGCAATAAATAAATGGTGAGGCCGTTTCAGTTTCCCCGAGGTCTTGGACTTGCAATAAATGAATACTTGGATGGCGGTGCATAATGGGTAGCTACCTCTGGTGGTGGATTTTATCGCTCAAATAAGATGATTAATTATCACACCTACCCTAATTAACGAATTGCTCACCCAAATTTAAATTCCAAAATGAAAGGGTACTACATAAGGCCATTTGAATTTAGGGGCCTTCACTGATCCTAAAGTTCCATTGCCTGTCAACGTCCCTCAGCTCTTGCTTTTGTTCTACGAGGATGGCTTGTATTAGAGTGCATGGTCAAGATGCTCCGCTTGTGTTTCCCGTAGACGATGGACAATTAGCTAAGGTCATGAGTCACCTCTTGTACGTACGCTTCAAATTTGTAGAGTCCTCCATCTACATTGAAGAAGAAAAGTTGTCCCAGTCAGGTGAATTGGTGCAATTCATTTCGGTTGTCAAGAGTCTAGATGGAGATGGCCATTGCTGGTACCTAGCCCCAGGGAACTATAAGGCTTGTGGACTTCCGCTGTCCATGCTAGGGGTTTCAACGGAAATTTGGAGTCGACAGTCAGATAACTCCACAGTCGCCATGCCATATCTTGCACGCACGGTGTCACCCAGACCGCCTCGTGAGGGCTTCCCAGTGCTACCCGACAATACAATTCTACGGTCAGTCAAGGTAGAGAAACTAGAATCCATCATAGAATTGTCGAGTGAATCAGAAGGGGAGTCACCTAACGTGATGCTTGAAAAGCAACAATGTCCAATCTCTTTGGAGACCAGTGAAAAGACCTACATCCACTCAGAACAGATCACCCCCTCCAATAGTCCAGCCCCATCTCTATTGTCACATCCTCCATTGCACCCATCACCGACTCAATAGGTCAGCATAATGGAGTGCTTGAAGAGACTGGCAATTGTACGGCATTCTCGGAATGAACTGTCCAACATGGATGTCAATGCCGTGAGCACCACCGTGTGCAGTACTTGCCGACTGATTTCAACAGGGACGTCATCTTCGAATTGCCCCCGTGCCGATCCGCGTCGTCCTCCTCGACGGCCAAGAACCTGGAAGGAATGGACAGGCGTTACGACGGACATCCGTGGTGTAAGCTGATGACCACGAACATTCACAATTCCAACAACCTCAAGTTCCGTAAGTCATACTGCGCCAGACACCTTACTTGTCAAAATCCTGAATGCGATTATGTAAAAAGGGCTTCCAAAATGAACAAAACGGAGTGGACTGGTTACACGATCTGTCCTTTCGCTAAAGGAGGGACTCCTCCAAAAGATTGTACTCTAGTATGCAAAGTTTGCAAGAGCCCCCCCTTTTGCTTGAATACATGTGATGCTAGAATATACTACGTATATTGTGATAATGAAAAAATGACTAGGGCCGCTATACACTTCGGAGATCATACGCACCCTGTAGCGAAGGGCGTGTACAGAGACTTCGCGGAGAAAATCTCGGGACTCATTGCACAGCAGGTGGCCAAAACGCCCACAGCCACCAACTCTGCAATTGCACTCTCCGCCAGCAAAGAGTTCCTCACGAACTATTTGTTTCACAATGGAGAGGGGGAGAAAGAAATGTTGAAGGGAGAGGAACTAGAGGAAGTGATGGATCGATTCCAATATCTTAGCAGTCCGAACATTAGGAATGTCATATCATCGTTTCGCTCCAACAATAAGGGAGGGGTCATCGACAACATCATGACAATGAAGAAAGAGTCAAAGTTTGAGTTCATACATGACAGTGTCTTCCTAGGATAGGAAAGGGAAAAGGTCTAACTCTTCAAAATGCTCACAAAAGGACCCGGAAGTGGAGTGGACCTCGTCAAACGAATGCAACCAGGAGGGGATTTACAAAACACATGGATAATGTTTGACCACGTTAGACACGTCAACGAGTGGAGCACCATGGCATGCCATGTGTACGATGCGGAGTACAAAAAAGTCATGACCGTGGCCACCTGCGATATGCAATCGGAGAATACGGAGATCCAAGTCCAGTTCTGGAGATCTCTAAATACGGTCATGGCAAGACATGGAGTGGGAGACACCAACTTCAAAGGATTCATGGCAGATAGTGCGATGGCCAATTGGAATGCGGCACGGATTGTCTACGGAAGTGGGTCGCCCGATGAGAAAATGGAGAATCGCAAGAGAACGTGTTTGCTGCATTGGAGTATGTGGTAGCATGAAATTCTAAATTTTTTGGTTTTACTAAGTAATACTAACCGGATAGTTAGATAAGGGTATTCGGCTTTGGTTAAGAAACCATAAGGAGCGGAAATAGAAGTGGAGAATGAGTTAGCGCCAAGATCTACTCCATCCCGTTTCCAGAGAATAAACAGATACGAGCGGATGTCGGACCGGATAAGTGACGGACCGGATACATTAGACGAACCGGATCTGGATTAGGTCGTGCTGAGGTGGCAATGGGGGCCAGCTAGTATAAAGGGGCTGGCCTGGCCAGGCCAGTTGCACCCCTTTTCACTATTTCATTTTCCAGCGCTTTCAAGCTCCTCGTGTCTGTCAGCTTAGGCGTTCCGTGTCAGTCACTGCTGCGAGTGTTTTTCGTGAGTGTTATAGTGGCCGCTACAGTGTTAGTTTGATTTCCGGTTGAGATCGGAGAGTGAAGGAAAGGAACGGGACATGCGGCTAGAAGAGCGACAGAAAGGCAAGATCGGAAAGGGTTCAGAGTAGCTCGTCCGCAACTATGCCGCAGCTCAAAAGGACTAGAGGTCAGGCTAGCTCATCGTCAAATGTCAAACTCCGGAAAGTAGTTCCGATTATCCTGCTGTCAAAGGATACCCGAGCGGAACTCATGGACGACTTGAACTCCATGGGTTGTATAGGGTTTGCAACCAAGCCCTGGGGGTTTAAGGAAGAAGTCTTTGTCCGGGAACTCTCGGGTAAGGTGTCTAACGAGTTTGATAATATGTTGAGAGTGGTTCCACCCCTTTGGACGGAAGAATTCTAGAGGTCAGTGTACAGCTTCCGGCCGGGAGGATTTGGGATGGCCAATCGGAAGGACGACTTCGTCCGGGGCAAGTTCGAGGGAGCGGTCAACCCGAAGGACGGATACGCCATAGAGGACTGTAAGGATGAGCGGAACCGCTGACTCCTACAATTCCTCGTTCCGATCCTCCATCTGGAGAAGCCAACAAGGGTAACTATTACCCTTGCGAACACTATTTTCAGGGCTCTGAGAGGGGACCGGAAAGTCGACTGGGCCCGAATCATTTTTGATCTGGTGCTCCAGTTAGTTAGTAGAATCGGAAAGAGTAGGGCAACTCCAATAAGTCCCTACTTGATGCACCTCTATCAGTCGAATCAACTCCTAAACGACAGAGAGGACGAGGTGTATAAGAATCAGGAAGTAGTGCTGAGATATGGGGAATCAGGATCGGATCGGGAGAGCGAATTCAGTTCTGAACCGAGAGAGGATTTGGAGTCTGAAGACGAGGAAGCGCCAGCACCACCGGTCAAGCGTCACAAGACTACCTCCCCGAACAAACGAGGGACGCCACCTGGGCCCAACACTCCCGCTCCGGAAGGGAAACCGGAAGAGGAGAAGGCAGTGGATCCCGAGGATCCGTTCCCACCTCTGGTGAAGGTCCTCTGTGACATCCGAATGGATTGGGAACGGAAGAGAAGGATAGTCGTAGCCATCGGGCAGCTGGTGGGAGCAGCACCCAACCGAGAGCTACCGGAAAAGGTGGCGGCCTATATTTCTGATCCGGTCGAGTCCCGAAAGTAGGAAGCAGAGATCCGCCGGTTACAAGAGGAGGTGGATCGGATGAAGACGGAGATCCTAGTGCACCAAGAGAACTTCGCAGCCACCAAATCTATCGTAGAGGATGCTTGGCAAATGATGGAGCAAGTGAAGGCCACATTTGGGGAGACCGGAACGGCCCTCACCAAAGCCAAGTTGTTTGACGAGCGGGTGCACAAGGAGAAGAAGCTATCCGGTTCCCGGATGGTGCGGATCCTCAACGACTTTGCCGAGCAGGTAGAAGCGGCAATGTAGGAGGCACAGAAGGCAGCGGACCGGATGGAGGAGAGTACCCGGATACTGTCGGGAGCAACCTGCTCTCGCGGTATCCGACTCTCGGATATCTCTCTCCCGGATTCGTTCCCGGAAGTGACGGCAGGCGAAGGGAAGGATACGACCCCCAAGTCCAAGAGAACGACCCAAGCTGGCACGCTTGGAACCACCATCGACTTGGACTCACCACCCGCATCCACAAAAGGCAATCCGGTTCCTCGACCTCAAGAGATTGAGAGGAGTTGGAACCTAAACGAGGTTTTTGAGCAGATGGACCCGGGAGTGGACAGCGCGACCATCGGATCGCGAATAGGAACTTAGGATGTATAGGGCAGGTAGAATAGGAACGGATACGGAACCTATTCCGGTCCAGTTGGGAGTAGGTAGGACCGGAAAGTCTGACTGAGATGGCGGCGGAACTTTTGCGAGTTTTCCCGCCCATTTGTAACTTTTTGAAATGTATATAGTCAACGCCCGTGAGGGACGCTGGGAGTCTTCTTTTTGCAATTTCTGTTGTACCTTTGTATGCGCTCTCTTGTTGTGTGTGTCTCCCAAGCTTGGTAGGTTTGCATGATGTGGAGTTAGGAAGGTGTAAGGTAGAGTTGTGGTTAGATTTCTCCCCTTAGTGCGAGAGTTTCCGATCCTTAGTGTGTGTGCAGGTTGTGTAAGTGTTGGGAGTGTATTTTTGTGCCTCAGCAAGATCTAGGGTTTTAAAGTTCCGGGTGAGATAGCCGCTGTTAGGCTAGGTGGATAGGGAGGGTATCCTTAGTCACGCTAGAACTCTTGGACGGGTAGTCCGGTTGAGTGTCTGACCTTCTGAGAGGTCTCATCACCGTAGTTGGTAAACAGAATGATCCTAGTTACTGTTGGAACGGACAAGTACACTTGTAGCCACCTAGCTTCGCACGGGTAGGAGCTGGCATTGAGGTCGTTGTAGTAAGAACGGATCGTACGGGGGATCTCTATATGACCTACATTCTAGATTACTATCCGGATTGCTGTGAGGGATCAAACCGGATTCGAGTTAGTTAGGAAAGGAGGGGAGAGAACAGTGGGTCTTCAACCACTATAATCCGCAGAAGGAGTGGTGGGCCTACCACTCAGAAACCTAAGCGGCGAACCCTCTGATGGTCCAACAGAGGCAAAACTAAATCGGAAGAGTGTTGAGGAGATACGGGAACCAGTCGAAGCGGATTGGTTCAGAGTAGTACCAGGACCGGAATTGTTTAGGTCCTGGAGATTGGGAGAATTGGGTTTAACGGAGGATTTATGAATCGGGTGGGAAGTAATCTGGTCTGGATCCTCTAGGTGGTTGTTTGGTTCCGGTTTTAGATCTAGAACCGGAAAGGAAGTTTTAGAGGGTGAGAGCGCTTACTCGCCCAAATTAAGTAAATACTTCACAGAATCTCGTGGGTTCGATCTTTAAAGTCACTTTGTTACGCTCTAGAGTGATTTTTGTGAGCATAATAGGGAATTTACTTATCCTATGCTGCGACAGAGTAGTTCACTCCACAAGCATACCCAAAAGCACATCAAGGAAGCATTCCAACAACAACACATTACCCTTTGCAAACAATACAAAGAATCCGAGACTATCGAAGAAGCAGAGACGCGATACCTCGCCATTCTATCTTGGTGGTTGTCGTCGGGTGCTGTAAGTGAAGAAGATCTTCATCACTTGGACCACTGGCTAGCCTTCTGGCATTTTCGATACCTATAGTGGGGAGGCTTCATGACTATGGTAAGTGACTTCGTAAGCTGATTTTGAAGTATCCGTTCTCCTCTATGTAAAGCGGTTGTTGAAATTTAGAGGTGTACCCTCCAAACTTAGAGGCATGTACATGAAGACTTTGATTGAGAATATTCCAGTAGGAATTACTTTTACATTTTATGAATTCATTGATGAGCATGTGAGGGGGGACCCAAATGGGGGGTCAGGGATAGGGCACCCAGGCCTTAGTCGGATCCGACTGAAGGTTCTGGGCTCCCAAATGTTACTCTTTTTTTAAAGACTCCCACTCAAAAAGGAGCTCTTGGACCCCCTCCGCAGAATCTCATGTCAGTCTTTTTCCTCCAAGGTAGACGTCTCATGTAGTGCTCATTCATAGAGAGAAGAATCTCTTTTGTATTTTTACATTCATGAACATCTTCCTCCATAAGCAAATGAAGTTCATACATTTGCAATGAGTCTAGGATGATCACATCGGCCTGGCCCTCAGATATGAAATTGGATGTCCTCACTCATGTGTTATGGATGGATGGATTTGTAGAAATTGAGATTGGAGGAGATGACCGACCTACCTTTCTGAAATTTGTCCGAAACGGTTCACAACAAATGGCTTCAAATGTCAGGAAAGCGAGGAAACAACCTCTTCGACGCAACCTGCGATGACAGCATTCGTGCATGGATGCAAATGACCAACTATCGGGCTTACCTCAGAGGACATGCACGTGGATCAGGGCCATCCAAGGGAGAGCTCAAACTCAGAGCTGCGAGACGTAGTGGATGTCCCAAGAAAATCGCAGAAGCATTGAACATGTTGCTTGGAGCAGAGGGGGTGGGAACAAGAATACCACACTTGGAAGGAGAGGAAATCTTTGGGAGCACGAAGAGGAAGTTGGACATACCCATCGGTGATGCAAGAGATTCACATAGACCAGACAAAGTGAACTTCTCTCAACCACGTGTGACAACCAGGTCCACAACGGCTTCTCTTCAATCTTTGGAGGGCCCAAGTGAACAACCTCAAACCCAGAACCCTAAACATGTCACTATGGCATTTGAAAGTGACTGTGACACCTTCAAGTGGCACATTGCTAGGATCAGCCACAAGACCAATGCAAAATGCCATGCTCAACAACGGACCACCAACATCAGGTGCACCTCCAAAATCGCAAGGGGAAGGAAGGGAACACCAGCTCCAACCTATCGGGGCCGAAAAGAAGATTATGGGAGCAAACGAGAGGTGGTGGTGGACTTCTGGTTCTGTTGGGATGACATTGAACGATGTGTAAAAGGTACGAAAAGGAAGTGGGTCATTGATTGGCTTGAGGTACCAGAGGTGTGGCCCGTTCTCAATGGGACCAACTTCAATAGGGAGGAGACTCTGCTGTTGCAACATGCAGGCTTCCACCTTCAAGAAAGGTCGACATTGTCCCCACGCCAACTCTTCACCATGTCGAAGGTTTTCTAAACTGTCTTCTACGACCAGCCAACGCCAAAGAACCCGGATGCATATCCAACGGTTAGGAACAACCGAACCATTCGAAGGATAGCCAATGCACCAACTACGGAACAACGGAACAAGTGGGAAAGTGCAGCAAATGTTAGAGGACAAATAGTCGGAGTCACCTTGCTCCCCTTCCCAGGCCTTGGTGCAATTGTGGCGCTTGAGATAGGGACAGACACTAACAAAAACATCTATCGAATTACAGTGGGTATCTTCCCCACTTGCACATGCCCAGACTTCGTGAATATGGTTGTTTCAGCTATTGGAGGTCGACAGCAATACGTGAATTGCAAACACCTATACTACTTGTATAGGTACTTTTGCAAGATGGACATCCATGAAGACAAATTCATTCATGCACCTAGTTATAGCTTCAATGAATTGAAGCTACTCCTAGTTCGAGCAGGAATCATTACAGTTCCAGAATAGGCATGGCTACATTTATCCGCGTACTTCAATTATATAGTATTCATTCACATATATTGCGATTGAAATGATTTGCAGTGTATAGAGGAAAAATGTTAATGCATTCATGAAATATAGAAGCATGTTTCATAAGTGAAGTGCTTTGTTTCCTATTCATGGAAATGACTATATTTCCAAGTATTTTTCGTACTTTCAAAACACCTTCATAGTCTTTTTACTTCCAATGTGTTCCCATTCATTTTTCCATTTTTTAAATTTCTGTCCCTTGGGTTTTTTCCCCATTTTTTTACCTTTCCTCATTCTTTGCATTCCCTGGGTTTTTTTCTTTTCACATTTCGTTTATCTTCTCCATTCCCTACAATTTGGAGGAGGATGTCAACATTTTGGCAGTTCTTACAATTATGAAGAGAAATGAATTTTATAATTGTAAATTATGTAAACCACCAAAACTTAAGATCATGGTTGTTCGGCCGAACAACTTGACAACACGACGAACACGACGTCCAACACGTCTAGTAGACCTCCTTGTCTGTCTAATAAAGTCAACTTTAAGGTTGACTTTCAAATAAAACACTTTCTATTTCCAATCTTGACATATTTGAGTTTCATTTTATTAAAGTGTCTCAATTTAATAATCACTTATTCCATTCTTAATTATGGATCATAAATAAATTGAGATTTCAAATTATCTCTGCTATTAGGATAAGGCTTTATTCGTCAAAATTGTTATGTATACACGACACTCGTCTTGTACGACACACGACATCAGACAAACAACTCGACACCCAACTCCAAAATGTGTTCGACAGAACAACCCTGCTTAAGATTCGAGTCAAATGCCGATCCTAAATCCACCATGGCTTCTACTCATCATCTCACCCAAACCTTGAGGTTTTGTACTCAACCTACACAAAGTCACATGAAGAATCCCAATTGATCTAGGATATTCAGACACCAAATCCTATGTATTCAAATTAGGTAGTGAAAACAACACAACTAAGTTGTGTCCAAATGGCATCTATCTATAATACTGAAACCATCTAGCATATTTCCCACTGTAATCATTGAACTAAGTGTTGCAACTTCCCAATCAAATTTGACAATCTTTTCCCATAGTAATAAGCAATTTCTGAAGAATAAAAAAGAACTCATTCCAGAGTCCACAGTTTTAGGGGACACGGTCGTAGGTCACAATTTTTACTCAAAATAGGAAATTTTTGTCCATTTTAGGAGAAAAAATGAACAAAAAAAATTTGGGGGCAATTTTTTGCCCCAAAAAAGTTTTGGGGGCTCTAGGCTCACATACTCCACGCTCACAGCTCACAGGCTCATGGCTCCAAGCTCACATGTTAGCGTCGTTGCGCCTCACGAAAGCTCGGGAGTGATGAAAAAAATTTGTAAGTAAAAAGGTGAGGTCCCGTTTTCAAGAGTACCCTAGGCATCGCTATCGACCCCAGTTGGGTCCGACTGAAGTCCCAGGCCAAGCATGAGGTACCCCTAAAAATGGGACCCCACGGCGAGTACCCCTATCCCCCACCCTCACTTGCGACTGAAGTCAAGGACGCGACAGCTCCTCTGCACGCTTGCACTAGTGGTGAATGCCGTGAAGAGCCCACATAGAGCATAAACTAAATCCAAGGCGGCACCATCCTATCTCACACGCCAAAGGCATTGGCGCCGCAGCAGTGACGAGCAAGTCGCGCCGCGCCTCATGAAAGCTCGGGAGTGATGAAAAAAATTTGTAAGTAAAAAGGTGAGGTCCTGTTTTCAAGAGTACCCTAGGCATTGCTGTCGACCCCAGTCGGGTCCGACTGAAGTCCTAGGCCAAGCGTAAGGTACCCCTAAAAATGGGACCCCACGGCGAGTACCCCTGTCCCCCACCCTTACTTGCGACTGAAGTCAAGGACGCGACAGCTCCTTTGCACGCTCGCACTAGTGGTGAATGCCGTGAAGAGCCCACACGGAGCATCAACTAAATCCAAGGCGACGCCATCCTGTCTCACACGCCAAAGGCATTGGCGCCGCGGCAGTGATGAGCAAGTCGCGCCGCGCCTCACGAAAGCTCGGGAGTGATGAAAAAAATTTGTAAGTAAAAAGGTGAGGTCCCGTTTTCAAGAGTACCCCAGGCATTGCTGTCGACCCCAGTCGGGTCCGACTGAAGTCCCAGGCCAAGCATGAGGTACCCCTAAAAATGGGACCCCACGGCGAATACCCCAGTCCCCCACCCTCACTTGCGACTGAAGTCAAGGACGCGACAACTCTTCTACACGCTCGCATTGGTGGTGAATGCCGTGAGGAGCCCACACGGAGCATCAACTAAATCCAAGGCGGCGCCATCCTATCTCGCACGCCAAAGGCATTGGCACTGCGGCAGTGACAAGCAAGTCGCGCTGCGCCTCACGAAAGCTCGGGAGTGATGAAAAAAATTTGTAAGTGAAAAGGTGAGGTCTCGTTTTCAAGAGTACCCTAGGCATCGCTGTCGACCCCAGTCGGGTCCGACTAAAGTCCCAGGCCAAGCATGAGGTACCCCTAAAAATGGGACCCCATGGCGAGTACCCCTGTCCCCCACCCTTACTTGCGACTGAAGTCAAGGACGCGACAGCTTCTCTACATGCTCACACTCGTGGTGAATGCCGTGAGGGGCCCACACTGTGCATCAACTAAATCCAAGGCCGCGCCATCCTGTCTCACACGCTAGAGGCATTGGCGCCGCGGCAGTGACGAGCAAGTCGCGCCGCGCCTCACGAAAGCTCAAGAGTGATGAAAAAAATTTGTAAGTGACTCTATTGGGTTGGTGCATGAAATTGACTGAAGGTGATGCGTAGTACCTCATGGACGCGTTTCTTTTGCGGTGTCCACGATTGGTTGTCTTGTTGAGTGTCTTCCTCTCCGTCACGAGCTTGACTGCGAGTCCTCCACATCTTGCCGGCTTGCTCCTCGCGCTGGACAATTGACATTAGTTTTGGTATCAAGTGCATGAGAAATAGGTTGATTCAAGCGCAACTGCACCAGAGAAACCCAGAGACGCGCGGAAGGAGGTTTGAGACCATAGTATGCGCTCGAGTTCATTCTAATCGTGATTCCAAGACCCGGGGCTCGACGCTTGCCAAGCACCTCATCGAGGGAGGAGGGTGAAGATTACATCAAGTCGTGAAAGGCTCCTAATATATCGGTCGGCGGAGTTTCTCAAATTGACAGGAATAGAATAATCGGAACTTTCAGCATGGGGCTGTTCAGTTCGGTAGACCAGTGTGTATGGACTCGAGCGGCGGGGTTACTAAGAGTTGACAGAAATAGAATAATCAGAACTTCTAGCATGACGCTGTGGAGCTCGATGGACTGGTGTGTATGGACCCCGCGTTGGTCCCCATTGCTCAAGCCTCAACCGATTTGTCTTATTCGTCACATCTGATCAAACCCTCCAATTTTGAGCTCATACTTTTAATTTGAATTGTATGACCAAATTTATCTTGGCGAGGTAGAGAAGATAAACTAATGAAACACGAAAATGGGGGGCTTCTTTTTTACATGCACCCCTGGACTAACCCGTCGAGGACGAGCGAGAGGGTCAATCCACCCCAAACATCTTGGAGGTACCGAAGATCTGAAAATTCTCAAATGAATCGTCGGCCTTGGGTTCACTTATGCTACCACACTATTTCTACGATACAACTATGTAGAAGCTCACATGAATGAATCAGTATTCTAAACCTCTTGACGATTGAATTCAAACTACGACAGTCCGGGAAATGCTCAAATGAAGGGAGACCTTATTAGCAACCCCAAAAATGCTTAAATCCTTACGAAGTGATCATACAAAGGATACCTAAACCCTCAAAAATTGTTGGATGTGACTCAATCTAACAAACTGTGAGACAAGTTGGACGGATATTCACTCTTCATAAATACTAAGATTCCCAGTTTAAGGGTGAAAAAGTTTGATTTGTGCATCCTATCCACTTAATGGAAAAGAATAATGTACTCTAGTTTCTAGGAGACATTGAAGAAACTTTGAAATGTAGTAATGAATGGGAAAGGATTCATACAAAAGCAATCTAAACGATGGATGCTTACATTGTCAACAATTGTGAGGTTGTCAGCAGCTTCATTTTGTGTGCTCCTTGGACCACGTGACACCTGTCGCACTATTGCCATGTTGTACGCTCCGACGTCCTCTTCCACAGCGCCACTAACTTCTCCAAAGCTCAGTTTTCTGCGAAGATCATCTGGTGTTGAGTGGCTTGTCTTCGACAATACTTTCTTGGCACGAGTCATCCTTGACCTTCTAAGTGTTTTGGAAGATGAAAAAAAAAAGGAACTACGCTTCCTCCTCTTTCTTGACTGTTCTGCTACGATAAGTGAGGTGCTATTGTCATCTGGGTGCATGAGGGGATGCAAGATCACGTGGAACAACTGAATCTCTTCTACAAATGCGAAACTACCAAAACACATAAGAATGGCTATAGGATGCTAAAATTCCCATTACTTCTATGCTGGCCAACATCCGTAAAAATTCAAGTGAAAACGGCCTACTGAAAAATTAAAATGATAGACGGATACTTTCAATTTCAAAACATCGTCCCTGGCCGCCTTATTTAATGTGTCGTCCGAACGGATTGGATACCATTCAAGGCAATCATAGCCTCTTCGTGTGCGCGGGTTCTTGGGAGTTGCCAACTCTACATCTCACACACTTCAAAGAATTTATGACAGACGCCTACATCGAAATTGGCAACCATGCCATTTGGAATTACCATGAAGGCGCCGTCCCTATTTAGAATGTACTCATGCTAAATCAAATTTCTTGATGATGTTGTGTTCATCAATTGAGCCTCCAAACAAATGAGGAATGCATCATTACTCTCAAAACCGCTTATTCCTTCCAAACTAATCCTATTGAAATCCCGTCGACAATGGCACATGTATGCCATTATTGAAATTCTAGGAGTACACAATGGAAGAGGCCGTACGTGGTGGTGCATACACTGTTTTTCTAAATGAGAGTCCATAATTTTGCCATCACCCTCTTTCATAGTTGGACAACAAACTAGACATTATAAAATAGTGTCTTCCATGTTCACTTCTTGGCAACCCCACCACGTGGACCATTTCCATTCAATCCTTACATCCACTGAGCCCATTGTATTCTCATGGCTTGCATACGAGTAGACGGTCATGAGGTTCCCCTAGTGTTTCCTGTAGACAACGAAGGATTTGCCAGGGTCACGAGTCACTTGCTACACGTTCGTTTCAAGTTTGTACAATCTTCCATCTATGTCGAAGAAGAGAGGAAGTCGGAATTAGGTGAGTTGTAGGAATTTGTCCCTGTAATAAAGAGCTTGGAAGAAGAAGGGCATTGTTGGTACCTCTCTTCTGGAAACTATAGGGCTTACGGATTTCCTCTATCTATACTTGTTGCGTCTATAGAGATTCTTAGCCGCCAATCCGATGCATTGACAGTAGATATGCCGTATGTCACACATACCATTTCACCTAGCTCTCCTCAAGAAGTGGGAACCGTCCCGCCCCAATCTACAATACTTCATACAGTGAAAGTAGAGAAACTAGATCCTATCATAGAAGTGTCGTCGGAATCGGAAGGAGAGTCTTTGGATTTAAGGCTCCACCACCAACCATGCTTTGTCAAAATTCCAGGGGAAGGACCAACTCATGTCAACTCGGTCTCTAGTACCTCGTCCAATACTCTAACGCAGTCATTGCTCTCACGTCCTCCTTTGCACCCAAGTCCACCTGAGGGAGTGAGCATCATGGATAGCTTGAGGAGACTCGCCACCATGCATCGCTCATGGAATGAATTGTCTGCAACTGATTTGAATGCCATCAAGCATCACCGCGTGGAGTTCTTGCCTCCAACTTTTAATGGCGATGTCATCTTCGAGTTGCCCCCGTGTCACTCCTCTTCATCTTCCTCGACGGCCAAGAACTTAGAAGGGATGGACAAGTGATACGATGGACACCTGTGGTGCAAGTTGGTGACAACAAACATCAACAACTTTGACAATCTCAAATTCCGTAAGTCTTGCTGTGCTGGGCATCTGTCTTGTTAAAATCCTGAGTGTGATTTTTTGAAGAGGGCTGCGAAAGGGAACGAAATAGAGTGGAGTGGCTATACAATCTTCCCGTTTGCTGTAGGGGCCAATCCGCCCAAAGATTCTACTCTAGTCTGTAAGGTGTGCAAAATGGCCCCTACATGCTTGAAAACATGCAATGCTAGGATATACTACTCCTATAGTGATAATCTGAATATGAGTAGGGCTACAATTAACTTCAGAGATCATGCTCACCCTATTGCGAAAGGCATATATAGAGATTCCACAGAGAAAATATGTGGACTCATTGCAGAGCAAGTGGCCAAAACACCAACGGCCACGAATTCCGCTATCTCGCTCTCTGCTAGCAAAGATTTCCTTACCAATTATCTATTTCACAAAGGAGAGGGAGAAAAGGAAATGTTGAAGGGGGAGGAACTAGAGGAGGTCATGGACCGATTCCAATATTTGAGTAGTCCGAATATTAGGAATTTGATCTCTTCATTTCGCTCTAACAACCAAGGAGGTGTCATCGACAACATCATGACTATGAAGAAAGAATCAAAGTTTGAATTCGTCCATGACAGCGTATTTCCGGGCCAAGGCAAAGAGAAGGTATACGTTTTCAAAATGCTCACCAAAGGACCCGGAAGTGGTGTTGACCTAGTGAGGCGAATGCAACCGAGAGGTGATCTTCAAAATGCGTGGATGATGTTTGACCATGTCAAACGCGTGAAGGAGTGGACCACGATGGCTTGCCACGTGTATGATCCTCAATACAAAAAGGTGATGACCATTTCAACCTGCGATATGCAATCTGAGGATACTGAGATCCAAGTGAAATTCTGGAGATGCTTGAATGATGTCATGTCCAAAAATGGTGTTCACCATCGAAACTTCAAGGGATTCATGGCAGACAGTGCAATGGCTAATTGGAATGCGGTTCGCATTGTCTACAGTAGTGGTTCTGCCGAGGAGAAAATGGAGAACCGTGAAAGGACTTGTTTGTTGCATTGGACTACTTCACTTCAGAAGCACACACAGAAACACATAAAGGTTGCATTCCAACAACAACACAATACATTGTGCAAGCAGTACAAAGATTCCAAAACTACGGAGGAGGCAAAGACGCGGTATCTAGCAATTCGATCATGGTGGTTGTCATCTGGAGTTACCAATGAAGAATCACTTCATCCCTTAGACCACTGGCTGGCATTTTGGCATTTTCGGTACCGTCAATGGGGAGGCTTCATGCAAATGGTATGTATCTATTTGTATTTCATTTTATATAATCATTTTGCTGCTTGCAAATTCTAGTCTGTGATAGATTATATGTGTCATTATCGATAGAGGATTTGAGAAAGTCATCCACTTTTTTCAATTTCATAAAAATCTGAGGAACATGGAGTTGGGACCCCAAAATGGGAGTACCTCAACATTCAACCGGAACATCAGTCGGATCCGATTGATGTGTTCAAGGGGTGTACAAGTATCCCTTTTTGGAGTACTATCCTCTAAAAAGAGTAATTGTTTGGCCCTACCTCTAGGAAGTGATCATATATTGCTGACAGTGTAGAATCCAATTCTTCAAGTGCTCATTCCTAGTGTAGTAATGCATTCATTGTATAGTGGTGAAATGTCTTTGTCTATCCATCTTCAGTAGATTACACCCTTAGTCAACAAAAAAGTTCAAGCGTACTAAAGGACTTGAAATATGTCCCTGAAAGTAGTAATCAAAGAATTGTTCTGGATGGATTTAAAGGATTTGAGCTTGGAAGAAATGGCAGACCTGCCTTCGTGCAATCTATCAGAAACAATTTACAACAAGTGGCTTCAAATGTCCGGTAATCGAGGAAACAATTTGTTTGATGCCACTTGTGACGATAGTATCCGAGCTTGGATGCAAATGACAAACTACCGGGCATACTTGAGAAGCCACACATCTGGGTCTGGTCCATCAAAGGGGGAGTTGAAGTTGAGAGCTGCAAGATGAAGTGGAGATCCCAAGAAGATGGCTAAGGCCTTAAACACACTCCCTGGAGCCGAAGGGATTGGAACTCGAGTACCGCATCTAGAAGGAGAAGAAATTTTTGGAAGCACGAAGAGAAAGTTGGACGTACCTATTGGCGATGCTGGAGACTCACATCGACCAGATAAAGTTAATTTCTCTCAACCCCGTGTTCGCACGAGATCCACCGCGGCTTCTACACAGGTCATGCAGGATTTGGAAAACCAACATGTGGTCAACCCTTCTCAACATGTCACTGTTGCATTTGAAAGTGATTGTGACACATCGAAATGGCACATAGCAAGAATCAACCACAAATCAAACACAAAATGTCAAGCTCAACAGCATGGGTCCAATATCAAGTGCACCGCCAAAATTGCAAGGGGACGGAAGGGATCACTAGCTCCAACCTACCGCAGGAGGAAAGAAGATTACGGGAGTAAACGAGAGGTAGTGGCGGACTTCTAGTTTTGTTGGGATGACATACAAAGATGTGTGAAAGGTACAAAAAGGAAGTGGGTCATTGATTGGCCAGAGGTACCGGAAGTTTGGCCAGTTCTAACTGGGACCAATCTCAATCGAGAGGAGACCTTGCTACTACAACATACAGGCTTCCGTCTCCAAGAACGTCCTATACTATCGCCACGTCGCCTGTTCAACATGTCCAAGATTTTCGAAAGTGTTGTATATGACAGTAAGCCACCCACAAATGCAGATGTGTATCCAACAGTTAGGAACTATCGAACCATTCGACGAATTGCAAATGCTCCATCTACAAAATAGCGAAACAAATGGGAAAGTGCTGGTAATGTTAAAGGACAAATCCTTGGAGTCACATTACTTCCCTTTCCAGGCCTCAGTGCAATTGTGTCGTTGGAGACAGAGGTAGACCATAACAAAAATGTCTATCAAATTACAATGGGTATGTTTCTTGCATGCACATGCCCCGACTTTGTGAACATGGTTGTCTCGGCTATTGGAGGTCGTCATCAATATGTGAATTGCAAGCACTTATACTACTTATACCGCTACTTTTGTAAGATGGACCTACATGATGACAAATTCATTCATGCACCAAGTTATAGCTTCAACGAGTTGAAGCTACTTTTAGTTCGAGCAGGAATTATCACAGTTCCAGAGTAGGCATGAACTCATTTATCGATGTACTTCACTTGGATTGTATTCATTCATATACATTATAATTGAAATGATTTGGAGTGTATGGAATTGAAAATTTGAATGCATTCCTGAAATAGAAAAGCATGTCTCATTGGTCTATTATTTTGTAGTTAGTTCATATAAATGATTGAAATATAGCACCGTAATCCCTATTTTAGTAAGGCATATATGAATACATAATTCTGTCTTCCCCCTTTGCCCTAGTGTTTTCCCAATTTTTTAACTTCCTCATAGTCTTCTTAATTCCATTGTTTTTCCCTTCATTTCCGCTTCTTATTCTGGGGGGTTTCCATTATACATTCTTGTTGGTTTTCCTTTACTCTAAATTCTTCCTTCCACCATTATTTTCATCTTTAATCCATTTTTTTCCTTCTCCCATTTTTTTTCCTTCTCCCATTTTTTTCTCTTTTCCCATTTTTTTTCCTTCTCCCATTTTTTTCTCTTTTCCCATTTTTTTCTCTTTTCCCATTTTTTTCCTTCTCCCATTTTTTTCTCTTTTCCCATTTTTTTTCTTCTCCCATTTCTTTCTCTTTCCCCATTTTTTCCCTTTCCTCATTTGTTTCTTCCCTTACCCCTTCTGGTTTTCCCTGTACCCATTTGTTTTTCCTTTTCCCATTTCTTGGTCTCCACTCATTTCATTTTATTTTCCCATTTTCTTCCTTTCCCCATCTTCCTTACCCTAAACCAATTTTTGGGGCCAATTATTACAATTTCTTTTGGGGATGTCAACATTTGGTAGTAAATTACAATCATCAAAAAAAAACTATTTCAAAATAGAAAATTATGTAAAGAAAATAATCTGAAGATTTCAATGACATGTCTACCACAAATCCAGAGTGGCTTGTGGATGTCATCTCATCCAAACCTTCAGATTGTCTACTCATCCTACACATGTACACATACACTATTGCTCATGGAAATCCCATTAGTTATGGGATATTCGGAACCCTAAATCCTATGTATTCAAATTAGGTAAACAGAAAAACACAATGGAGTTGTGTCCAAATGATATCTACCTACAAAACTCACACCGTCCAGCATATTTCCCATTGTAATCATTGAACCAAGTGGCGAAACTTTTACCCTAAGTTCCAAGGTCTTTTCTAGTAGTAGTAAGCAATTTCAAAAGGAAAAAAAATGACTCATTCCACAATCCATGATTTTAGGGGACACGGTCTTAGGTCATAATAATTACTATAAATAAGATGTTTTCCTCTATTTTTTGGAAAAAAGGTGAAAAAAAAAGGAGTGGCAAAAAAACTAAAAAAAGAGGTTTTGTGGGCTCTAGGCTCACAAACTCCACACTCACAGCTCACAGGCTCACGGCTCCAAGCTCGCATGCTAGCGTCGTTGGTATTGTGACATGTTGGAAAAAATATTTAAAAATAAAATAAAATATGTATAATTAGTTAAAAAATAGAAATATCATATCATCAAAATTTGAGGGATAAGGAAAATGTGGATCAAAAGTTATTCACAAAATAGAGTAACACAATTTTTGTAGAAAATAGACACTTTGACGTTTTCATTTATAAAAAATAGGAAAAATAATTTTCAAATAAAATAAAATTTGAAAATTGGAGAATATTTCATGATGAAGATATTTTACTAAAAAATGAAAGAGAACCATCTTCAATGTTTAGAATGATGTGCGCAAGGGCCCCCTATTTGCATGCACATGGAAGACAAAAAATAATGTTTTTTTAAGTGCACTTTGGTAGGCACATGCTTGCCTAGTATGGGAATAGCCTACAAAATTTTCAAGTCTACATCATTAATTTTGGGTACTCCACATTATGAGAAAACCCTAAACCCCAAAGTGTGACAAATTAGCAAAATTTAAATTTAATTACAAAAAGTTTTTTGAAAATTTCTGAAAAATAAGGAATCTCATTACTACCAAGTTAGTCATCTCCAATAAAAATTTCAAGTATATGGGCTTCATGTTCAAAAAGTTATGGCCAATGACAACTCTGTCATTCCAAATGTAACACAAAATAGGACTGGTCTTTCTTGCAATCACCTTGAGCATAGAAATATTCTCATTTTTGAACAATCTATAGAGCTACAAAGCCTTTGAGATATAGAGCATTAAACTTTCACTTTGTTGGACTTGTAGGATATTTTTAGTGAGCTTGATCCACATCAATTGGACAAGGTTGTAGGGTGTGAGTCCCTAATTTGTCACTAGGGGCTCACTCTTTTTTTTTTTTTTTTTTTTTTTTTCGTATTTTGTTATTTTAAATTCAATTTTATATACAAAAAGACCCCAAAAGAATGTAGAACCAAAATAGGTGTGTCACATAACAATGTAGTATTTGGTCTATATTTAGAATATTATAGCTAGATTGACCCAACCATGAGTTGTAAATAGGTTAGAACCCAACTAATCGTGACAATTTGATAAATTACGAGTGATGGGTGTATCAAGCTCAAAATCCTACATAGAAAGGACATCTCTAGGCTAGAATTGGTTGAGGGGATCCTGGTGTGACACATAGGTTAGTTCCCGGAGATAGGTTCCACTTTCCCTATTTCATCAACAAAATAGCAGAACCCTAATTATTGGTTTGCAAATGTTAAAAATACCAAGATGGGACTGTGGGGGAATCTTAGGTCTAATGAGGATGACTTAGAGTTGAAACCCTACTCGGGAACCAACAATGAAATCGGTTCGCCAAGATTCCCTCTGGTGTGGAAGATCTCCTAGCCACCAATAATTTAACGAGGGGGTGGATTTTGTCCCCCCTCGGCCAATGTGTAGAGTAAAAATATGAGCCTACACATGTGTTTTGAGATTCCATGGGAGGTTCTACAAAAAGTTTCAAAATTTTTTGATAGTTAGAAGATGCCTTTCTAGATGATCAATTGTCCAAACCTATGATAGGAAATTCCTAAAAAATTTCCAAGTCATAGTAAAATCTCACTAAAAATTCATATAGATTCTTTTATGTTAATAAGCTAACCCGAAAAGTTTCAAGACATTCTGATAGTCAAAAGTACTTGAACATGCAAGATTCCTCAACAATTAATGAAATTTGAAGTCCATGATGGAGTTGACCAATGGAGCAAAAACATATGGAAGCGGAATGGGGCCCAAGCTAGATCTTTTCTCACTCCCCCACACCTACTTAAGAGCCTAGGCTAGTTACTTTTGCTAGAAAAGTCAAACTCCAAAAGTTGGGATCTTTCCTAGTTTTGGCGTTAAGCTAGCACTAGGTTTTGTTGAGATTTTGAAGATAGAGAAGGAGGAAGGGAAGTTCACTATGGCTGAAAATGGCCTTCTAAAGTCAACAGCACAATCTGTTTGCAATTCAAAACTAATCTCCAAAAGTTAATCTAGTGAACCAACATAGGATAAAAACTTTGAGGATGAGGATGAAAATCCGAAAATATAAGGTTAACTTAGATGAACAAGAGGAGGTGGGTGCCTAGGAGAGGGTATAAAAAGGCACCCCTTCTCCTCTCTCACCACCCCTTTTTTTGAGTAATTGAGTCTGTTGGGTCTAATTTATGTTGGAATTCAAGCATTTTAGCCACAAACCTTGCAATGGTGTTTTTGGCACTTTTGGCCGTTGTAGTTGTTTTCCTAAGCTTGTGAGGTCTTTGTGAGTCCCTTGCATCTTAAGTGTGTATAGTACTAATTCTCCCAAACTTGAGTTTGGAGGCTTTTTTTACCTTACCATGTTATTAGAAGTTGTGTGTGTTTATCTTTGAGAGACCCTTTTGTCACTTTCCTTGTCTTATCGTTGTACTAACTCTAAAGCAACCCCCCATATGATTAGCGATGCCGCTTTGGGGGGCCATTAGTTTAAGTCTTTCATGATACTAACCACGTGTAGCTAATCCTTTAAGTGTCAAGGTCTCTTTTTGGTCCTCCAATCCTAGTATAGTGTTCCTTTGGAATAGGTCAAGAGAGAGTAAGGGTTAGTGGGTCTTGCCATGACAACGAAACTTTGGATCCCCCTAGGGCCAAAAGTCTTAGCGATATGTTAAAAGGAGGAATCACAGCGAAGCTTTGAATCCCCTTGGAGTAAAAAGTCTTAGTGGTGTGTTAAAAAAATAAATCACGGCGAAGCTTTGAACTCCCTAGGGGTAAAAAGATTGAGCGGTGTGTTAAAACCACTGCACGGGAGAACCGTGAGCCCCTATGGTCCCTTTCCCCACAAGTTTTAGTTCCCAAAACGCGTTGAGAACCAACCAAGATTTAGGCCCCAAAAAATAGGAATTAGAGGTCAAGATGAGCATGAAGGGTAACTAGTGAAAAATAAAGTGAGGTTGTCGTCTCTACAAGCCTAGCCCACCTTACACTAGTATGAACATGACCTTCAAAGTCTCCCTTAGAACTTAGCATAGAAAGGAGAAAAACACCCTACACCAGCCCCAACACCTTAGACCAATCCAACACCATAGACCCTTGATACCTAGAAGGGAGACCAAGGTTGGGTATCGTTAGGCAATTGGTGGATTAGGGCTGGACCTGGGCAGGATATAGTAATCGTTGGGGGTTGGGATCACAATAACTAGGTAAGGGTCTAGACTCACAGTAACCGAGCAAAGGGCCATGGGCTGGGGGTTGTCATATTGGGCCGGGGATTGGGGTCGCACTAACTGGTGGGGGTCTAGGCTCGCCATAATTGGATGGAATTGGAGGTCGCCATAACTGGGCAAGGGTTGGGGTCTATAGTGATTTTGAAGGAGGGGAGGGTCCAGTAGCTGAAGAGGGAGGAGGCCAACAATTGTAAAAAAACAAAAGGAAACCAGTAAGGTCTACGGATTATGGAGAGAAAGAGAAGGGAAAAGAGTGCGGCCCTTGTACTAACACACTAATTGGAGCGGGGAGTCCAACGCCCCATCTTCACAACCATCACAAGGGTAAAGAAGACAAACGAATTGGAAATGGCAAGAGGCCAGAAGAATGAGAGAATGACAAGGGGGAAGACAATTTGAAGGAAAATAGTGAAAGTAGATAAGGTAGGGGTGAAATCCCCAAGACTTACTTAAGCCCTTAGATTAAAATTAGGTGATCATCACGAGATTAAGTGTGAGATGTAAGACATAGGACGTAAGAAGTAGCTCAACCTTGGAGGATGGTATGACTCGTCCTTAAAATTAGTCTTGTAGATAGGTACAAGGGTAGTTGGGCCACCATAGTACATAGGAGGAATAGAGTAGAAAGAAAAGAAGAGAGGAGGAAAGAAATAGGACACCAATGAATAAATCCTTGTATTAAATTATTTTATGATTAAAATGGTGGTTCACTATATCACGGCACGGGAGTTCATGGTGGAGGAGGGAGAGCTTCCGGTAGGCACAATCAATGATTTAAGTTCCGAGGTATGAGTTAAACCTTTCACAACTCTTCCAAGGTCCCTAATTAACAATTAGTATCTCCAACCGAGGTCCACCCCTAGGTCAAACCCTTAGGACTATAGGTCAGGTCGCTTCTTAGAGTAGAAACTTAAAGAGAACAAACGTAGCTTTCCAAAACCCTAAGGCACGCCCAAATTAGGCCCAAAACAAAGAAGTTATTGTCGGATGAACCTTAGGGTCGATTTGGATGAAGAATAGTTAGACCTAGGGATTGACAGTGAATGAAGAAAATTAAGAGGAGGCTATCAATTAGGATCCAGGGCCAAAAAGAAAAGTTAATTCCGAATTATAGGTTAGGAGAAATTAGTAGATGAAGTTTAGGTAAGGCTTATATGAGAATTTTGTGGGAATCCTCAATTAGGGCCGAACTTCAGATCTAGGTAGGAGAATGTCTTTTGACCCATCCCTCAAAATTTCGAACCTTTTTGAATTGGGGAACTAGGCTTATTAGATGGATGAAGTTTGAAGAACCGAATAGTAGTCAAACTTCATCCACTCATAACTTTGGCTAGGAAGGTCAGATAGATTCGAGTTTTAGGTTTTTAGAAATGGAAAAAGATGAAATAGAGTATTCTTAGGTTAGTTCTGCCTTGACATAGGTCCCATCAAAAATATACGGCAGGCCATCCATTCAGCTGGCCAAAACGTTGAAGGTAGATTAAGAGAATTTTGTATATTTGGGGGTCGCATTAGGCACTTAGTAGAAAGATCCATTTCTTGTGTCGTATGCGTAGCGTGCGGTAAATACCATTTACAACATCCAAACGTGTAAACTAACTCGAAATATCGTCCCAGAGGATTCTAGTATGTTGTTGCAAGCCTAGGTTATCCGTTCTATCGACTTAAGCTCTTCTTTCTCTTCCTTTCTCTCTTCCGGAGCACTACAATTCCGGAATCCAATCCGGATTCACTCTAATCCGGAATCCGGATCTGTCACTTCACACCCACATCGGTTTTTGTTACCTCTGTTTTATCCTCAGAGGGTCCACCATTGATTGTATAGAGGGGTAGGGACTCACCACTCGTATTTCTCACACTCTCTTCTCCTTCTAAACTACACAAAACGCACTTAGACCAACTGTTGCATTAGGTTAGATCGGAAACACTCTCACAACTATCCGGATGGCTAATCTGGAAGGCAAGTCACTCAGAGCCATAACAAGTCTTGCCCACTACAATGACAAACCAATAGGAACCGGAACTGACCCGGAGATTGTTAATCGTTTACTAGATTGATCCTAGGGTTTGGCTAACCTTTCGGTAAGTGGTATGTGGCTTCCTTCCGCTGGCGATTGCTTATCTCTCCACGGAACCCTCCCTAGCATTCCGGACCTACACCTACACCACTCCTAATCAGATTCCCGTTCCGGGAGTTTAAAGACACGTGCTCAAGACCACAATTCTCATATCTAGGTTACAACACAAACTCTCCTCTCATAAATCAGATCCAAGCCCCTTCAGATCCGGATTCCTCCTTTCCTCCTCCTCAATTACACTTCACACACTCACAAGGAAACACAAGGAAGTTGGATATACGACAGATCAATCCCTGAGGGTCCACTTGGTGGCTCAGATTAAAATAAGGATGACAAAATACAAACTATAACGCTAGGATGGAATGAGAGGCACACAACATGCCTCTCACTTAAAACTCAAAACAACCAAAGCCAAAAAAGGCAAAAAGGCCACCCGGAAATCCAGGTGACCACTCACAAACTCCCCGAAAAATCTAGAAAAGTGAGATCCTACAAATCCAGAACCCGGTCCCACACTTGGAAATCCGGATCCGGTTCAAAATTTAAAATCCTATTTGCCTAAAGAAAGATCCTATCTACTTCCCCTTCCGCACTTTCTTCTAACTGCTCCCGCCTTGACTTGTTGGTGCTCGCGTGGATGACCTTGGTGTTGCCTTCGGGGTTGCCTTGATGGGGGTCATCTGTAATGCTGCCCGGGTCTGTATCTTCCGGATTTCCGGAGGAGAGTAGTCTGCTTTTTCCTCGTCCTCGTCCTTCGATCCGGTCCGGTACTCCTCCTCTTCAAACTTCTCAATTTGAGTTATCTCCCTCTCGTTCTCCTTGCCTAGAGACGTTTCATCCAACACGATGGGCTCGATCTCCTTCCTTGGCTGCTGCTCCTCTAGCATATGCTCGAATTCCTCCGGATGAGTCCGGGCCGGATTCATTAATCCCCCAATCCGCTCCGTCAGTTCACCCCGGGTTTGGGTGCGAGGTGTCGGAAGCGGCTCCTTCTTCGGAAGGTGAAACACTAGAACTGGTGGAGAAACCGTAATCTCCGGTGGTGCCAACTCCCGTGTCGTATCCGGTTGCTTGCTTGGCTCGGGCGTTGTCTTCACGCTCCCCCGGATCGTCTTCTCCAGTTGCTTGGAGTAGGATTCCGTCGAGTACCGGAGAGTCTCCCACGGGGCTTCCGGTTTCGACGGCAATGGCATTGAGGCTGTGAACTTGACGAGAGTCTCTGTGTCAAAATGGATCTTTGGAAAGTTGGAGAAGTCCATTACCCGGTTGGGGTCGATCTACCCAAGAAGTTGCCTCATTTCCTTGAGTGTGAGCTCCATCCGTGAGGAGAAGTCCACGAGTATCCGGATCACCTTGGATCCAGTGAGGTGCCCTTCCTCAGTCAATCGGCTCTCAATTAGAGCCGCCTTCATCACCATGTCGGCCGGCTTGTCTACTAATCCAGATAAGTTCTTCAACAGTTGCAGGGCTTCCTTCTCCCTTTGTTTCATTGTAGCCATCTCTCCTTGTGCCCAGCTTAGTCTTGCTTGAAGATCCTCTTTCTCTTTCTCTAGGGCTACAATCTACTTGTCCTTCCACTTGAGGACTTCCGAATTTGGAAGTTTCTTCAAAGCGTCGAGGATGTCTTTCGGATCCACCTTCAACTCCCGGCTAATTCTCCTGAGCAGATCCACCAGGTTCTCGTGGTACTCTTGCGCTTGGAGTACCCAATTGAACTCGGTCTTGAAGAACCTGAATATACTTCCTTCCTCCTCTTCGGATATCTTCTGCTGAGCCGGAAGCTTCCCTCGAGATGTTGGATCCGTCAACTTCCGGTGCCTCCACTCCAAGGGTTGCTCGTCCTCTTCTGGATCCTCCTCCTCTTCTACCGGTGGTTGCTCGGTTGTCACTTCTTTTGTCAAGCCGTATTGGAGGATGGTCGCTCCGGTGTTGTACTCCACCATTTCCGCATCGTTGAGAAGCTTTGCGTGGTGGTACAAATGGAAAAGATACGGCCCTATGGGGTTGGTCTTTCCCTTTCCTACGTTGGCGGCAAGCTTGGCGACTGCTGATCCAATAACTTTGCCCCAACTGACTAGTCTACCCTCAAAAGCACCAAAGATGGTGTTCGCTACCGTAACCGTAACTTGGGTAGGCTTTTCCGGGTATAGGATGGGGATCAAGAACTCTAGGACATGCCTCTATCTTGTATCCAGGCAGTCACTAATCACATACCCCTCCTTGGAATGGGCCGCGTTCTTGAACTTTCCTATCGTAAACTTGTCTATCCGGGAAGCTAGACCGGATCCCTTCTTAGAAAATCCATAAACCTTAGCCCAGACTTCATCAGTCGAGGTTTGGGGCCTTCCTCTCACTATCAACTCATACTGGTTTGACGCTCCTACAATCAGCTCCTGAATCATCTGGTCGTTCTTTACGATCCATGGCCGCATGAACAGACCAACACAACCTATCTCACTAAGGTCGTCTTTTAGTTGGGATCTCTCTCTCAACCTTTCCGGAATGGTTGGACAAACCATCCGACCGGTGACCAAAGTCTTCTGGATATCTCCCTATGCCATCTCAAACCACTCTAAAATCTGAACACACTCTAGCTTCTCACCTGAATACTAACTCACCACTCTTTCACTCAACTATGCGTGCACAAAACAGTTGTGGGAAAAGAGGGAGAACAAATGGGAGTGTCGAGGTTAAGTACCCGTCGAAATACCGACCGTTCATAAAGCCGACCATTTACCCATAACGGGTCCCTAATTTCTAGACCAGAAGTCTAGACCGTAGGCTATCGCTATTCAGGTTTCCGGAATCGGGGTCCGGCTTGGACCCTGTTACGGATTGCCTGGAGTATCCTCTTAGTCTAACTGAGTTGTTTAGGCTAAGAGTGTTCTAATCTTTTTTGTCTATTAGAAATTTTGAAAAATTCTACATAGTTATACATTCCAAAATACTAACATGGTGACTTCTTTGATTACGGCTCGCGACAACTTGGAAGGTACAATGGACCATACTTAGACACCCAAAAGTAGGATTCACTTAGCCAAAACCTAGAACCTGGTTGTGCTCGTGATTTACCAAGGGTGGATAAATTGGCACTCATATAGGGGACCTTACCAATGATGTCCTTAATATTTCTCTTCTTGCCAAACATACCAAACGTTCTTCAATTATTCCAAGTGTACTTTCTATTGCCATCATGGAAGATACTACCAATGATGTGAGTGGTCTCCATGGGACCTAAGATTCATTCTCATTTCCTACAATTTTACATCTCATACACTCACAAAAAAACTTAGACCTTCAAAAGATAATAGAACACTTCAAGTGCAGTTGTCATAGTTGGCAACTATATACTATCATTTTAAGATCGCCTGCATTTAGGTTGTCATATTGGATGGACTGCCCGCCTGCCCATCCAATAGACGTTAAACCTGTCTTATGTAGTCAACTTATAGTTGACTTTTTGGTAAGGTAAAAAAAAGTGATGTGTACTTATCTTGTCCATGGTATTCAACACGTGGCAAATCTATCTGGACGTAGATGCAAGTCAAGTAGGGCACTAACACTTGTCTAGGTGCGGACGTAAGTTGGAGAGGGGTGCAAACGCAAGTCCTAGTGCCTACGAAAGTAAAGGTGGTGTTCGGGCACTGATTTCTTTCTCTTTTAGTGATTGCAATTTTGAGAATTATGGAGCGTGTTATATGTAGTTGGAAAGGTCTTCAAAATACCTTTCCAATGGTATATCACATCCCTTGAAACTCTCAAAACTCCAATTGAAAATTGAAAAACAAATCTATTGCCACGATAGAATACACACGGACAACAGAGGACACTAAGGTGCAAACACAAGGGCCTAACATTCACTCCCCAAACCATAGGATTTCAGGACACTCCTGAAACCTTCTCCATTTCAGGCCCCCTTGAAACCTTCTTCATTTTGAGACACAACCTCAACCTTTTTTATTTTGGGAGTGTCCAAGTGTAGATGCATTGATAGAGCAAGGAATTAGTTGGGTCTGGGCAAGGGCTTCGCTAGGTCAGGTGGGCATTTAATTTTGTCGAGGTAAGGACGTAACCAAAAACCTAGAAAGGGCTCGGACACTAATTTCTTTCTCATGTAGTGACTATAATTTTGAGAATTATGGAGTGTATAATATGTCGTTGGAATAGTCTTCAAAATACCTTACTAATGGTATTTTACACACCTTCAAACTCTCAAAACTCCAATTGCAAATTGAAAAACAATTATGTTGCCAAGATGGAACATGCAAGGACAAGCGTGGACACTATGAGAACAATCTACACCATGGGAGCACTTGGTTCTTTCTAGGACCCACTCATTCAATGTGCCATAGGGTTCTTCTTCTAAAGTTAATAAATGATAAATTCTATTGTTGGTAGTTGAAATTAACACAATTTTTTAGATGTTCATTTAGAACAAATCCTATCTCTAAAGTTTGATGTACTAAAGATTGTAAAAGAGGTCACTACAATGGAGCAGTGTCAATTTGGACATTGTTAGTAGATTAAGAGGGGTTGATTCAGAAAATATTTTGTCAATTTTTTGTCAATTCGGACATCATTTTGTCAATTCAGACATTGTTAGTAGATTAGGAGGGGTTGATTCGGACATTGTTTTGTTGCAGTGGTTTGGTAAGAATTTTCCACTATCATAACCTTTAATAGAACATGATAAGGGTCTTTGTATGAAAATTGCTTTGTATATTTGGTTTGAATGTTTTAAATTCAATATTGTTTAAAAATTTAACTTTACTACTTTAGGTCATTTTAGAAGATAGGTACAAGGAGTCAAAGACTTGCCATTTCAATTGTTGAATTCAATATTGGAATTGCATTGAGATTTACATGAACCATCTTATTTCATTTAAAAAAAATTCTCTTGGATTAATTTAGTGGGTATATAGAAAAATTTGTCTTTAAATTAGTGAATTAAACATTGGATCTATTGGGATTTTCTTACATTTGTCTTGTTTAGTTTAGTTTTAAGAAAATATTGTTTTGCTTTAACTCCTAATGTAAGTCGGAAGGTCTTTTCTCCATTAAGAAAACCATTGCGAACAATTATTTTTATTGCAAATAGCATAAAAATTGTTTCTTTTTGCAAAACTAACCATAAGATCTTGTACTAGACTAGTGTAAAAATATATGGAAGAAATTTTAGAAACTTTGACAATATGCATTGCAAGATATTTGCATTTGAAGTTCATAAATTAGATTTTTATATGACTTCCTTCACTAGATTTTTTGGCTTTGATCATTCTTAACTTCAAATTTTTGTACTATTCATGATAAAATTTTCATTTTTTATGTCGTAGAATTGAATTGAGAGTCTATAAGAAAAAAATTGAAAAATACACATTGAATTTTTCAGTCATTAAAAATAGTTAAGTAGAAGTAAGTTCAAGATTGAAGGAAAAACTAAATTGTAAATAGCTATGATAGAGATGCAATTGAAACATACTAATTACAACACTAAAATTGTTCTAATAGGAGATGTTAACCTTGTGAAACTTTGTTTTCTTGGAAAATTCTGAAAATTGAGTTCAATTGATGAAAGAATTCTAAAAGTTATTTTTTCCAAGAAGATGTTGTGATTGCGTGAAAAGCAAGATTGTCCATAACTTTCACATAACAAATCCAAATAGAACAAATCAAACCTACCTTTATTGATAATAATATAACCTATGAGACACAAAAATGATTTCTTTTGTTTAAATTTTTTGTAATTTTTTTTTCAATACACCAAACTAAAATTTGGACTTCCTACATATGCCATAACTTTTGATCCCAAGCATAAATTGGAAAAAAAAATTTTATTCTCCAAAAGCTGATGTTTTTTTTTATCTTAATAAAAAGTTTCACAAAATTACAAAAAATATTGAAACTATAAGAGCCTAACCAAAATCCATTTTGCCCCTATAATGGGACAATGGTACTATAGGGGTTAATAGGTATGTAGAAGGATTTGATGTTTTTATAAGTGAAATGAACATTTGGGTTTGCAAGGACTCGTATCAATCATACTTGTATTTTGTTTTTATTTGCTTCAAACTATTTATATAGGTTGGTATATGAAATTATTTTTCTAGTTTTATAATCACTTTGGATTACTTTAGTGGCTATGTAGAAGAGTTTTATTGTTGAATTGAACATTGGGTTGCATGGATTCACATGAACTACTATATTTTATTTTATTTTTCTTTGGGTTGCTTTTGTGATTTGGTATAACCTAGGGTTGTTTTGTCGAACGTGTTTTGGGGTTTGGGTGTCGAGTTGTTCATCTGATGTTGCATGTCGTATATGATGAGTGTCGCATATACGAGACAAATTTGATGAGCACGAAATTAGGGTTTAGGATTTTTGGGCAGGGCAGCCAAAAATTTTATCTTACGTGGCGAGTTGTCAACAGTGACGTGGAAAGCTTTGACCACATCACCATGGGCGACTGTGGGTGGGGTGCATGCGGGTAAGGTGGGGTGACCACAGGTCCCATAATGAAGGCGACTGCGGGTCCATAATCCAAGGCGACTGCAGGTCCAACCCAGGGCGACTAAGGGTGTAAAGGCGACTGTGGGTGTAAGGAGAAGGGCGATCTTGGCTTTATCCCATACGCAAGGAATTTTTTTGTTCCATAGATGATAAGAACTTCTAATATATGACATAAGTGCAATTGTCCATCTTTGAAAATTTGGCCCCAAAAGAGAGATCTTACTGAGTCCTCATATCGGAAATGAGTATTTTTGTGAGGGGAAAGGCAAGTACATCACATCATATAGTTCCATTGGAGATGATTTTTATACTCACTAGTCTATCCTTAAAAGGTTAAGAGCAACCTTGTGTGCCGTTGCAATTGCAAACATGGATATAACGACCATTTCAATCTTGCTCACGATTTAGGATCCTCTAGTTTCCATGTGCCATTGCTTTCTCCTAAGCCTTAAATTAAGTACTTTACATTCTGTGGTCATTCACTCATTCATGGGAGCCTTCAAGTTCTACATTTTTTTATTACATATGGTTGGGAATTTCTAATTCAAATTTTCTACTCCTATTGAAGTGTAGAAGCCAATATCGCAATTGAATATAATAATTACACCAAAAATAGATACAAAAACAAGAAAAAAGTAAGGATAATTAGTATTACTCTAATTATAAGTTGTACATACTAATAGAGTAGTGACCCAATCTTATAAATGAACTTCTACTTCAATTGTACTTCCATGAACTTTGTTAAGATCTCCACTTCTACACCTATAGAAGTCCACACTAAAGACAATGAACAAAACTTTGTAATTCTAACACTATCATGCTTTCATACTAAAATAGATACTACACAAAATTCATCTGTAGGCTATCTGCCTATGAACTTAAGCTGGAAAACTTCAACACACCAAAATAATGCAAAAGCATTACATTACCACTTCACTACCTCTAAATCTATATTTATAAAGTTACGGTGAAAATGTCTAATCACTAGGCACCTCATCAGCATCACGGTCAAAATCATCATCCGACTCCTCCACCCTTTCACTATCATCATGGTTCCCATTCTCGTTGTCTTCCCTTCATACTCAATCATTTTGTACTTCAATATCCACGACGCCGTTGCCGCTAATTTGCACCAATTGTTTAGTCAACCTCAATGCATCTCTTGTTCCATCAACGTTGGATGCAAGGTGTCGTCCACCTCTACTGGATTGCCCGATGTTTGGATTGGAATTGGCTTCACCCATGATGAATCTTTGGACAACATGGTTCTGTCGTTTGGGATTTCTTTGCAGCCTCTCCTGCGTCTTCTTCAATTTCTTTTTTTGTCCTCTTGTGCCTTCACACACGAGCAAGGATGGTTCTCTTGGGCCAGAAATTGAGGAGGGTTGAGTAGGTTGCAGAGCAGAGGCATGGCCTTCATTATCAACTGTTCTAAGAGGACTATTATGCAAGGGCGGCCTAGTCGCATGGGTTCGTATAGACCTAATCGCCCTAGTGTTGTTTGCGTTTCCTCCTCCACTAAAAGGCACAATATGATTCCGGTTCATAATAGCTTGCAAGGGCAAGTCTAAATCATATTCTACATTTTCTGTTCTTAAGGGGCTCCATAATGGAGAAAGTGGACCGCTTGTATGCACAACATCTTCGATGTGTGTTGGCGGTGTTGCCTCTTCTTGCCTTTCATTTACCTCAGCAACTCGAGCAACGCTTCGTAGATTCATTACCCTTGTAGAACCCTGATCTACAACATTTGGAGATCTTGCTTCCTTAGCTCTTGTTGGCATTGGATTATTTACGCCTTCATTGGGGTTGTCGGGACTACTTGCCCTCGTCGGCGATGAATTTATTGGAGGAGGTACATTCCTATCCCTAGTAGAGAAGTAGGGTTGCGGGGGCCTTTGTGGTACACGTTGAACCTCCTCCTCCTCAGAGTAGTACCTATTATTCTCAGCTGTAAATGTATTTCCATAGTTGTGTCTCCGTAGAGGATTGTTTTCTCTACAAATCAATTTTGCCTACATATTTCCACGTAGGCACTCTTCTACCAACCTAATGTTCTCATTAGCTCGAGCCATTCTGACTGGGTCACCATCCCCTAATGATCCTGTAGCTAATGGCTCCTCATTCTCTTTCGAGGTATTTCCATCCACAAGGTACTTTTCATAAAACATTGCAAGATTGTGTCCACGTTTCTCACGTTCAAGTTTACTGCTGGTGTAGATATACACCAATGCTTCCACCTTGGATGTGGTTAGGTGATTTCGCACTTTATTGTGCACAAATGAATACATGCTCCAATTCCTTTCACTTGATGATGCTAAGCACATCAAAGATAAAACTCTCATTGCAATTTTTGGGAGAACATTAGCACCCACAAGATTCCACCATTGATGAGGCATTAATTTACACTGTGTAATATTAGAAGCCTCTTCTAAGGGGTCAAAAGGGCCTGCCTTCTCTTCGAATTGCGTGAGCTCCTACAATGCCTCCATATATGATAATCCCAATGACTTGCTCATTTTTCGAAGCACCCGATTTAAGGCTCTTTTGGCCACACCGTCATTACGAAGGGTTCCTACTTCAATCAAGAAAGGATTTAAGAGTGCCCTTGCATAGTGTAGGTCTGTAAGCATCAATTTCCAACGAGCCTCAAAATGCTTCTCAGAGTTCATTGTAGTTTCATCATTCAGAAAAACAGGTTCATTTCTCAAGCTCCTCACGTGTTCTTCAAGAGTCTTCATAACCAACCAAGCCTTAGGCATTGCCGGAGCTTTCCCATCAAACACTCAGAGAGGAATAAGGACAGGCTCCACCAAGTGCAAAAAATTATCACACTCCACCCAAAAAGATTCCGCATGAATGTCCTCTTGCGCTATACGGGCTCACGTTTTCAATATATCTCCATTTTGGTGACATTCCAAACTAGCCTCAAATTGCACATATGTCTCATCCATTATCACTCAAATCAATGATGACTTGCACTCCACCACACGTGATACCATGAGGAAGTTCACTGCAAATCTTGTTTTAGAAGGCATTCGCAATGCCTTGTCTAGGGAGTACTTCCGGAAGAGAGCCAATGTGGAATGGTACCTCTTGATGTACTTTACTATCTGTGTACAACGTCATACTATTTTCTTCACCTTGCCATCTTTTGCCCAGTCTTCCAAAAGCAAGTCCAAAATATGTGCTCCACATCCTTGGGTATACATGTAAGGATATTTCTCTTGTAATGCCTTCAAAGTCCCCATCATGACAGCAGCATTGTTCGTACATAGTTGGACAATGTTTTGGAGGCCAACCTCTTCTATGTATTGCGCCATCATATTGGTTGTGTATGCAATGTCCTTCTTCTCCCCCGTGGTGTCCACCGATCCAAGAAACACATCCCCCGCAAGACACACGAGTATTAAATTTAGTAATGGACGGCTATTAGTATCAGACCAACCATCCGAACAGATAGTCGCTTCGTAAACTTCGACAAAGTGCTTTGTTCGCTTAGTGACCATTTTAGAAACACTTTCCTTCTTTGGCTCTATCATTCTTGTATGCAAAGCATTGTATGAGGGCGGTTGGTATCGTAGTCCTGATGCCACTATCTCTTTCATTGTTTTCACAAAGGCAGGATGGCGCGCAATATTGAACGCGATGCTAGCCTTATAAAAGAAAGAAGCCCACATGGTATCCAACTTTGCTCTCGTGCTACTTTGTAATGCCTCATCCATGCTAGTTTGCCTAAAAATGGAAGGGTTATTCCTCCTTCTCAAAATTGTTTGAGGAGTGGAATCTACTGAATCTGTAATAGGAAGCATTGGTTCATTCGTAGCACTAGGCTCCTCTGACCTCTCCCTACCCCCCTCCATCATAGGCTCTACCATAGTCTCATCCACAACATCAAATTCTGGAACCTCCTCATGCATTTGTTCAAAACTCATTTCCTCTGGAACAACCCTACGTCAAGTCCTAAACTTTTGCAATATTGCCCATGGGATTTTCTAACATTGCTCCGATGCAATCTTGCCACCAAATCCAAAGTGACAGAATGCTCGCTTTCGTACAAACACGAGGTCCACCCACAGAAAACACATGTTCATGTGTTTCCCGCAAACTGACGATCAATGTCTACAACCAACTAAGGGTCCCACTCCTTCGTGGCTCTCCTTGTATCATTAATGGTAGTCCTCCTCCCCTCACTCCGACCAACCATATTGTTCCTTGCCTATGAGTCCTTAAAACAATATTATCATATGAATCAAAGCCTTGATTTAGAAAAAAGAATGGCAAAGCCACTTGCTTTGAACGGTCTTTTAAACCACTCAAACCAAGTCGTTGCCCTCCAAAGAACCAAACATCCGCAAGAAGCCTCTTTCAAAGATTCAAGTCATGAGTTCATCCCTGGAGCAAGGTGAAAATCAAAGTCCGGCCCTTCATCTTTATACTACAATCCTGCTAGCACTGCAAGTCACCCACTGAGAGCAAGAATGGGTGCAAGAAATGGGCGACCTCGTAACAGGCGCAATCGCCCTGTAGGTGAGTGCGAGTGGATGGTTCATACTAGGAGCACGCATGCAAATGAAAGGGCGATTGCGAGTCTAGGGGGGGCGACTGTGGGTCTACGGCACGATGACTGCGGATCTAGAGGGGGCGAGTGCAGGTAGAAGGGGGGCAGCTACGAGTCTCTGGCAGGGTGACTTTGGGTAGAAGGGGGCGACTGCGGGTAGAAGGGGGGGCGACCGTAGGTCTCAGGAGGTGACTTCAGGTACTTGAAGGGCGACCGCGCTTACGCCTAGGAACCAAGGCCATTTCTGTTAACCTGTTAGTGTTCCATTGCTGAGTTTCTAGATGAAAGTCATCCTAGTTTAGATAGATATTTTATGAAACCCTAAACGCTATCCAAGGGTTTCACTTGGTATTTATAGATACTTCAAAAAAAGATTTCCGGAGTATGGTCATAGACTTAAAGAATACAATTTTTTTTTAAACTACCACATGAAGGGAAACTCATTTCAAATCCATTCCAACAAACTTAATCAAAAATAAATAGAATTAGCTTGTACTCAAATTTGGAAAAAATTAAGAACTTTCTCTTTCAAATTAAAAAGAAAAATAGGGGACAACATTGGTTGATCAAACCATATACATGGAATCCTCAACTCAAAATGTATGTATAACTTCCATTTCTCTATCAATTCCAAAAGTATTCTTTTGAATACCTTTTTATGATGTTTTTTCCCAAATTATAAATCTCAAGAAGAGTCCATACATTCACGAGGTGAAGGGCATGGGAATGTTGTCATTTACAATATGTTCAAACCATATGTTAAAATACAGAAAAATGCAACCATATGAACTTATATTGAAACTCTCATGGATGATGCAACTTAAATTTATTGAGGGTTCTTTGTGTAGACTCAAAGTTACTAGAATTCTTTTTTTTTTAAAACACTACACAAATTTTGCAAGAAATTAACATTCACATAACTTGAAGTCATCAAAATTTGTCAAAAATTCAAATGTTTGGATCCAAATGCAATCACATTTTCATTCACAAAAAATAAAAATAAATGTTCTTGTATTTCAACAAAAATAAGGACAAAACTTTTTTCTTCATATATCTTGGAAGAAGTACATAGTTATAAAAGAAAGAAGAGCCACCTAATTTATACTCCATCCATTTCCCCTTGTTCTTCCCTTTTCTTCTTTTCTAGTTCTATTTGGGCTCTTGCCACTCTCTCTTCCCTCTTCAAAAGAGTCAGGTCATGGTTCCACATCTTATTTTGGATCCACCACTTCTTGAACAATGACAAGAACCTGATGTGTGCCTTCGGCCACAACATCTTTTCCTCCAACTTCTGTTCCAATCTTTTCACAGAAGCTAACTTCATCTTCAACTTCTCTATTTCTATAGTAGATGACAAATCTTCAACGTCCACAGACAATGAATCCGACTACAATGACCGGTCAATAGGATCTACATCCTTCATCTCCTTCAAGCGGTTCAATGTCGACCTTGTCTTTTCCACACCTCCTTTTTCAATGGCAAGGTTGTTTTCTTCCATCCTACATTTTTCCATTATTGTTTGAAGCCGTTCATCCATAACAGGATTGACATTTGAACTGGATCCTCCATCTTCTCCCTTATTGAATTTGAGGTAAAATTGTTCTAGTTTGTCCATTTCTCTTTGTTGGGCTGCCAAACGAGTTTGTCTAGCTTGAATTAGTTCTTTGAGGGTGCCCACATCCTCAACCTAAATCTCTTGTGTGCTCTGCTTCTCGATGATCTCACACTCCCTTTCTTTTTCTTCTAGATCCTTTAAAAGCATCTCCAACTCCACTTTATAGGATTCTTTCGTTCGCCAATTATTGTCTTCTCCAAGTACACCTTGATGTTCTTGTTCCATTTCACACAATCCTTCCATGGAAGGCAATTTCATCAAGGTCAGAGGAATCTCTTCTTCGGCTTCATTCTCCCCATCCAACCTATCTTCATTAATTTCTTGCAAGCGAGCTTGCACGTAATGGAACACTTTGTCATCTTCGAGACGACAGACCCCTATCGGTTCCACAAACAATAAAAGGTTCTCCATACATTGTTGTGGTCCGTTGCATGTTGCCTTCTTCTGATACCACCAATGATAAGTTTTCTTCTATTGATGTATCTTCGATCCTATCCCTAGATTCAAGCAATGGCTCTTTATCGGAGTCCGATTCTCTAGTTGACGTTGACCAAACGTAATCCTCATCTGCCAATCCTTCTATAATGTTCTTTTTGGGCCCTAGCCCATCCCGAGGATTATTTGAAGGACCCTCTCTTGGAATGTCTTTTGTAGTTGGAAGGGTGACATTCTTGGATGTCTTGAAGGTCATCCAATCTACCGTTTTTCCCAGTTGTAACTTTGTATATACCATTTGGCATATGCCCATTGAGACTTCGCTCTGTGGAATTTTTCGCTTTCCGTACAATACTCGGTACTCTTCAATACATCTCTAGACAAATGCATCATCCTTGCAGTAATGAAGATTTGTTTGGTTTTGCTTCTCATGGTGAATGTGTCGATGGTAAGGGAATAACTTGTCGATATGGCACCAATCCACAAATAACTTGCAAGTCGTCAAGGTCCAATCAAAATTTACATGACGCCATCCCTGATATGCCTTAGCCACTCGGTTAAGAAGGGCGCGTTGTTGCCTGCTATGGCAATCTCCTTTCTTCTTTGTCATCTTGTCGTGTTGGTCTAGCATAAAGAGAACTAGACTTTTGTCGATAATATAACTGAAGAAATGAATTTGTAAACGTAGAAGCCACAACATGTGTAGGTGCCCAAACTTCCAATCGACGAACCGGCAGTCACATGCTTCAAGGCGGATGAAAGGCACGGTGCGACGAAGGAAGTGGCGACCTGGGAATCTAGTATCCCCTTAATTAAGTACCTAAAGTTGCCTAGGGCGCATGTGGGAAGAAGGTGCATGCGGGTCTTAGGCGACTGCGGGTCTGGGTCAAACTATCCAAAAACTGCCATTCAGGAAAAATTAGAGTTTCTGGAAGGAGACCTCGAGTGTAGGGTGACCACGGGTATAGGGAGGCAGTTGCATATAGGGCGACCATAGGTCATTTCTGTGATGTAGTGTGGCAACGTGAAACTTTAGTTTTTTGGTTTTACCTAGTTATAGTAACCAGAAAACTGGATATGGGTATCCGAGTTTGGTAAAGGAACCAGAAGGAGCGGAAATAGAGGAGGAGAATGAGATAGTGGAAAGATCTACTCAATCCAGTTTTCAAAGAAAGACGGATAGGAGCGGATCTTTGACCGGATAAGGTATGAACCGGATACCAGAAAGGAACCGGATCCGGATTAGGTCAGGCTGAGGTGGCAAGGGGTCTAGGAAGTATATAAGAGCTGGCCTGGCCCATCGCACCTCTTTTGCATTTTTTGTTTTCAACGCTCTCAAGCTCCTCGCGTCTGTCAGTTTTTGCTTTCCGTGTCAATCTTTGTGTTTAGGTGTTTTCTACGAGAGTTAGAGTGAGAGTATCTTAGTTTGGTTTCCGGTTGAGATCAGAGAGTGAAAGAAAGGAACGGGACGTGTGGCTAGGAGAGAAAAAGTGAGGTAGGATCGGAAAGGGGATCCTCTGAGCTCGCATCTGTGTCCATGCCGCAGCTCAAGAGAACTAGAGGCCAAGCTAACTCATCATCAGCAATAGAGGTCAAACTCCGGAAAATAGTTCCGGTTGTCCCTCTTTCAGAGGATACTAGAGCAGAACTCATGGATGATTTGAATTCCATGGGCTGTATAGGGTTTGCAACAAAGCCTTAGGGCTTCAAAGAGGAAGTCCTAGTGAGGGAACTCTTGGACAAAGTGTCCAATGAGTGGGATAATACTTTGAGAGTGATTCTGCATCTCTAGACGGAAGATGTATGGAGATTGGTTTACAGTTTCTGGCCAGGAGGATTCAGGATGGCCAACCGGAAGGACGATTTCGTCCGAGGCAAGTTCGAGGGTGTAGTAGACCCCAAGGACGGATACACCATAGAGGACTATATTGATGAGTGGATCCGGTGACTCTTACAGTTCCTCGTTCCGATCTTGCATCTGGAAAAACCAACAAGGGTAACCATTACCTTTGCGAATACTATTTTTGGTGCCCTAAGAGGAGACCGGAAAGTCAACTAGGCCCGGATCATTTCCGATCTGGTGATCCAGTTAGTCAACAGAGTTGTAAAGAATAGGGCAACTCCAGTATGCCCTTACTTAATGCACCTCTATAAGTCCCAGCAACTCCTCAATGACATTGAGGACAAGGTGTAGAAGGATCAAGAAGTAGTCCTAAGATATGGAGAATCGTGATCGGATGAAGAGAACGAATTTGGTTCTGAACCAGGAGAGGATTCAAAGTTTGAGGAAGATGAGGCGCCAATGCCACCGATCAAGCGTCAGAAGACTACCTCCCCTAACAAACGAGGGACACCACCAACACAAGATACGACAACCTCGGAAGAGAGACCGGAAGTTGAGAAGACCGTGTTGGAGGAAGCGGATCCCGATGATCCGTTCACTTCTCTCGTGAAGATTTTGTGTGATGTCAGATCAGATTGGGAGCTCAAGAGAAGAATCCTGGTTACGATCGGGAAGTTGGTTGGAGCGTCGCTGGATTTGGATCTACCAAAGAAGGTGGCAAGCTGCATCTCTGATCTGATCGAGATCCAAAAACAGGAAGAGGAGATCCGCAGGCTTCAAGAGGAAGTGGATCGTGTGAAGGCTGAGCTCCTCGTGCTGAAGGAGAATGCTACAACTGCTCGCACGATGGCAGAGGAGTCTCACAAGATAGCAGAACGGGTGAAGGCTACGTTTGGGGAGATCGGAGAGGTCGTCACGAAAGTGAAGCTATTCGATGAGAAGATGCATGAGGAGAAAAAGCTGTCTGGAACCCGGATGATCCAGATTCTCAATGACTTCACCGAGCAAGTGGAAGCTGCGATGAAAGAGGCTCGGATAGGAGTTGACGTATGGAGGAAAGTAGTCGGCTAGTGTTGGGAGCTACTTGCTCCCGAGGGATCTAACTCTCGGATCTCTCGCTACCAGATTCGTTCTTGGATGGGACAGCACATGAGGGGAAGGATACCACCCCAAAGTCGAAGATATTGGAGCGGAAGGCGACTCAGGCCTGCACGCCCGGAACCACCATCAACTTGGATTCAACCCCCAAACGCGAACATGTTCCTGATCCACAGGAGGGGGAGTGGAACCGGAACCTCAACGAGATTTTCAAGGACATGGATCCGGGAGCAAGTAGTGCCACCATTGGATCTCGGGTAGGTGACGTGTAAATAGTAGGAACGGATTCAGATTTAGATCCGATCCGGTTAGGAGTAAGGGAAGGTAGGAACGAAAATTTTGGCTTAGATTGCGGCGGAAGTTTCGCGGATTTTGCTGCTCAAATTGTACCTTTTTGACTTGTATATAAGTCAGCACCCGCAAGGGATGATAAGAGTCTTCTTTTGCAATTCTATTGTACCTTTGAATGCGCGCTATTGTTGTGTGTTTTTCCCCTAGCGCGGCAAGATTGCATGACATTGAGTTAGAAAGGTGTAGGACTGAGTGGCAGATAGATTTCTCCCTTTGTTGCGTAAGATTCCGATCCTTGGTGTATGTGAACGGGTTCCTGTGAATGTTGGGAGTGGATTTCAGTGCCTCAACAGAGTTAGAACTTTTACATCTAGGTGAAAAAACCATTGTTAGGCTAGGCGGATAGGGAGGGTATCCTTAGTCGTGCTAGAACTCCCGGGTGGGAAATCCGGTTGAAGTATCCGATCTCTTGAGAGGTCTCACCACCTTTGTTGGTAAACGGATAAGTTTTAATAACTGTTGGAACGGACGATTACACTTGTAACTACCAAGTTTTGCACGGATAGGATCTGACAGCAAAGTCGCTGTAGTATGAGCGGATCGTACGGGGGGGGTCCCTGTATGACCTGCAATCCAGATTGCTGTCGGGATTGTTGTGAGGAGCCAAACCGGATCTGAGTTAGTTAGGAGAGTAAGGAAGAAAACAGTGGACCTTCAACCACTATAATCCTTAGAAGGAGTGGTGGGCCTACCACTCACAAATCTAAGTGGCAAACCCTCTAATGGTCCAACAAAGGCAAAATTAAACCAAGAAGGAATCGAGTAGACGCAGGGACAATCTAGAACGGATTGGTTCAGAGAAGTATCTGGATCGGAATTGTTCAGATCCTGGAAATTGGGAAAATTGGGTTAACCGGAGGTTTAAAGAATCGGGTAGGAAGTGATCCGGTCTTGATCTTCTTGGTGTTTGGTGATTTTCCGACCGAAGATCTAGGACCGGAAAGGAAGTTTCTGAGGTTAGGAAAGCTTACTAGCATACTAAAGCTAAATACTTCACAGAATCTCGTGGGATCGATCTTTAGAGTCACTTAATTATGCTCTAGAGTGATTTTTGTGAGCATAATAGGGAATTTACTTATCTTGTGCTGCGACATGTAGATTTTGCCTAGACTACAAAACCTAGGGAAAACTTTATAAGGGGTTAAATTCCGATGGAAAGGTCAACAAGTGTAACGTTTACGAAGCTAAGGTCACTTGTTTTGTAATTTGGATATTTATTGGTGTCGTTTTATGTTTTGTTTTCAAAATAAAACCCAAGGGAACACTCTAAGGTCAATTCTCTTCAGTCCAAGAAAATATAATGTTTATTATAGACTCAATGTATGCGTCCCAGTCCTGCCTCATGTGTGGCTCAGGTCAATACTCTTGGTCAATTCGTCCGAAATTGGTCAATTTGTCTTATGCATGCTCTAACCACTTAAATGCATAGATATATTAGTAAATACAAATATTTCTATTTATTTCTATTAATCCTCTTTTCTTTCTCTCCCTCTAACCGTACAATATGCTATTTAAACTCCACTTTCACAAACAGTTTGTATTTCTATTATTCGTTCACAGTATAAATCAATAGATGCGTTAGTGTCCATTCCTGGACTCGACTTTAGTCTTCTCGTTAAGCCCTCTTTTCTTCTGAAAGGCTATGTCAACTTGTTTAGCTTTAACCTTCAAGCTTCACTACAACTTCACACCCCAAGCAGGTACAGCTCGCTCTTGGTGGTGCTAAAATCAAGTCAATTCATCCAAAGTACCAGACTAACAACAACCAAGACCTTGGTCCTAAGGCCGCACTAATTGACCTATAGCCGTGGAGCTAGTCAACTTGACCAAAAACTCCAAGCTCTATGTCAATTTGCCTGATGCTACGACTAAGCAACATTGTCAAGGTTTCCCTCACACTCATTCCAGTTCTCAAATCATAATCCTATACTTACAGATTTGTCAATTCGAACTATAGTCTTTACTTTCCCTTCATCTAATCTCAATACAAATCCTTCATCTAAACTACCAATTTGACATATCTAAGTTTGAATTCTTTTTAACACAATTAATTTGACTTATTGATTTAAATTATCAGAGCTTTAGTTTACAAAGAGCCATTCAGAAAAATTGACACATTTACCTCCAGATATTCTGAATTTAGTTTCTCCATAATTTTCTACACCTCTTTCAGTGCTTTTCTCATGTATTAAATTAGTCAAGCAATTTATCAAATCTAGTTATATTACGCAGTCAGTTAGACTTATGCATCTCACATGGGATTGAGCATGTGAGATGCATAAGTCTAATTGACTGCATAATGTAATTAGACTAATTAGTTGATTTGATAAAACAACTCCTTGCTACCCACCGTAGCCAATTTAATATCCAGACAATTCGACCAGTGAGTTTACTTTACACCGTCAACTAGATAGGACCCCAATTCACAAACACTTGACACTCCAGTCCGTCAACCGCTAACTGGTTCACAATTCAGATTTTTAACAATTCAAGCAAGTTAATTAAATACACACATTCACAATCAACAATTAACACAATAATTCCAAGAAAATACCGGCAATTTGACAATTCCAAGCTCGCAGCCACTTGCTGTCTCAACTCAACTCGTAGCAAGACAATTTGATGATTGAAAAATATTTTTATATTCATAGAATGGGCACATACATACATTGAGCCATACCACTTGTATGAGCTTCCGAGAAATGCCAATAGACCTTTGGACTTATAGTCCCAAAACGTAAAGACAACTCTTCACAATGAAAAGCCATAGAATCAACTTGACCCTCTTCATATCCTATAAAATTGACTCTATTAACCATTATTTCTACCATTTCAATTCTCAAGTAATTTGTACAATTCTCATTGACCTAGTAATGGAAATAAGTCAAATTGACAGTTCTATTCACACCAAAAGAGTCAAATTGAAAATAAACGAAAAAGTTAAAGCACTACAATTTCCTAGGCGACTGCAAGTAATGGGGCAACCACAGGTCTCAAATTCAAAAAGGTCTTCCAGTTCATGACAATGGAGGCAGCTGCGTATGGGGCGATCGCAGGTCAGGGGCGCCAAAAAACATGAGTTTGACTTTCCCCCCTTACAAATTGGAGGGAAGGTGTTCAAACTTTTCAAGTACCGCTCCCCCCTTTTTTGAGGATTAACTCCAAAAAATTCTAGGACTAAGGCATTCAATACTAAGTGATCCAAAGTTAATTAAGTAATAAAGAAAGCAAATTGGTTTAGGAAGTGGACATTTGGAAAAGCCCTTCTTCCTAACATTTCATTTCTCCTTCATCCATTCATGTGGTCATGTAAAATTCAACGTAACCATTTCCTATTTTAATTTTTGGCAGGAGTACATTTAGAGGAGACCTTTTGTTTGGGGGAAACAATGTACAAAAAAAATACTAACACCATCGGATGCATGAAGAAGATATCTTTTTATCTACATAAGAAGTGGTTTTAAGAAATGGAGACTTGGGGAAGCTCTTCTAATTGATATTTTTTTTTCCCCTCATGCTCATATAAAATTCAACATGACCATTTCCTATTTTAATTTTTCGAGGAAGTACATTTAGAGGAGACATTCCCTTTGGGGGGAAACGATGTACAAAAAAAATACTAACACTGTGGGATCCATAAAGAAGAAATCTTTTTATCTATATAAGAAGTGGTTTAAGAAATGGAGACTTGGGGAAGCCCTTCTCCTCATCATTTCATTTTCCATCCTCCAACATAGGAATTTCAATATAGTCCTCCCCTTCGAACATCAAGGGGATTTAAAACACATTTGAAGGGGTGAATGAATATTGAATTTATTGAAGATTAAAAAGTTAGGAAATGACACTTTGAATGGATTATATCTTACAAGTGCAAGGTTTAGGAGTTCAAACTTTTTTAAGATATATAATGAAAAGCAACTCACATGTGTTTGTCATTTTATCCACCCTAAAAAATAGAAGTACATTACTTTTGGGGTGGCATACATGGAGAAGGTCCATGGTTTTTCTATAGGGTTTAGGGTATAGGGTTAGGGTTTAGGGTTTGGAAAACCCTCTCAATTTTTCTAATTAGTCTTACTAAACTTTTTGTATTTATAGACTGATTCTGTAGTATTAACTAACTACCAACATTGAAGGACAGGTCAATTGTAGTCTATGGAAGACGCAATTAAGTCTGACTACATGAGAGATGGAGATGGCTCACATCTTTTGCAACGTTGGTTTTTGGATTGACGTGACTTTATGATAGAGGTGACTGCTGGTGGGGGGAGAGTTCAGGTCCTAGGTGACTGCAGGTAGGGGCGTGGTCTTCTAGCTTGGTGTTGTTGAGCCCAATTTGGTGGAATGGATGGCAACTACGAGCGGGGGGCGAGTTCAGGTCCTGGGCGACCGAGGGTGGGGTGACTTCAAGTCTTGGTCTTGTGGAGCCCAATTTGGTAGATTGGGGGCGACTGCGGGTGGGGGGCGAGTTCAGATCCTAGGCGACCGTGGATGGAGGCGTGGTCTTCTAGCTTGGTGTTGTTGAGCCCAATTTGGTGGAATGGGGGGCGACTACGGGCGGGGGGCAAGTTCAGGTCCTGGGTGACCACGGGTGGGGGCAACTTCAAATCCTGGTGTTGTTGAGCCCAATTTGGTAGAATGGGGGACGACTATGGGTAGGGCGAGTTCAAATCCTAAGCAACTGCGGGTGGGGGTGACTTCAAGGCTTGGTGTTGTTGAGCCCAATTTGGTGGAATGGGGGGCGACTGCGGGTGGGGAGCAAGCTCAGGTCCTAGGCAACTACGGGTGGGGGCCTAGTCTTCTGACTTGGTGTTCTTGAGCATAATTTGGTAGAATGGGGGGCGACTGTGGGTGGGGAGCAAGCTCAGGTCCTAGGCGACTGCGGGTGGGGGCCTGGTCTTCTGACTTGGTGTTCTTGAGCATAATTTGGTAGAATGGGGGGCGACTGCGAGTGGGGCGAGTTCTAGTCCTCAGCGACCGTGGGTGGGGGCGTGGTCTTCTAGCTTGGTGTTGTTGAGCATAAGTTGGTGGAATGGGGGGCAACTACGGATGGGGGGGCAACTACGGATGGGGGGGCAAGTTCAGGTCCTAGGCGACTGCAGGCAAGGGCGATTTCAAGTCTTGGTGTTGTTGAGCCCAATTTGGTGGAATGGAGGGCAACTACGAATGGGGGCTTGGTCTTTTGGCTTGGTGTTGTAGAGCCTTATTTGGTGGAATGGGGTCTGCTGCGGGTGGGGGGCAAGTTCAGGTCCTAGCCGATTGTGGATGGGGGCGTGGTCTTCTAGCTTAGTGTTGTTGAGCCCAATTTGGTAGAATGGGGGGCGACTGCGGGTGGAGCGAATTCAGGTCCTAGGCGACCGCGGGTGGGGGGCGACTTCAAGTCTTGGTCTTGTGGATCCCAATTTGGTTGAATGGGGGGCGACTACGGGTAGGGGGTGAGTTTAGGTCCTTGACAACTGTGGCTAGGGGCGTGATCTTCTAGCTTGGTGTTGTTGAGCCCAATTTGGTGGAATGGGGGGCGACTGCGGGCGGGTCATGTCGCGAGCCGTAATCAAAGAAGTCACCATGTTAGTATTTTGGAATGTATAACTATGTAGAATTTTTCAAAATTTCTAATAGACAAAAAGGATTAGAACACTCTTAGCCTAAACAACTCAGTTAGACTAAGAGGATACTCCAGATAATCCGTAACAGGGTCCAAGCCGGACCCCGATTCCGGAAACCCGAATAGCGACAGCCTACAATCTAGACTTCCGGTCCAGAAATTAGGGACCCGTTACGGGTAAATGGTCGGCTTTACAAACGGTTGGTATTTTGACGGGTACTTAACCTCGCCACTCCCATTTGTTCTCCCTCTTTTCCCACAACTGTTTTGTGCACGCATAGTTGAGTGAAAGAGTGGTGGGTTAGTATTCAGGTGAGAAGCTAGAGTGTGTTCAGATTTTAGAGTGGTTTGAGATGGCATAGGGAGATATCCGGAAGACTTTGGTCACCGGTCGGATGGTTTGTCCAACCATTCCGGAAAGGTTGAGAGAGAGATCCCAACTAAAAGACGACCTTAGTGAGATAGGTTGTGTTGGTCTGTTCATGTGGCCATGGACCGTAAAGAATGACCGGATGATCCAGGAGCTGATTGTATTAGTGTCAAACCAGTATGAGTTGATAGTGAGAGGAAGGCCTCAAACCTCGACTTATGAAGTCTAGGCTAAGGTTTATGGATTTCCTAAGAAGGGATCCGGTCTAGCTTCCCGGACAAACAAGTTTACGATAGAAAAGTTCAAGAACGCGGCCCATTCCAAGGAGGGGTATGTGATTAGTGACTGCCTGGATACAAGATAGAGGCATGTCCTAGAGTTCTTGATCCCCATCCTATACCCGGAAAAGCCTACCCAAGTTACGGTTACGGTAGCGAACACCATCTTTGGTGCTTTTGAGGGTAGACTAGTCAGTTGGGGCAAAGTTATTGGATCAGCAGTCGCCAAGCTTGCCGCCAACGTAGGAAAGGGAAAGACCAACCCCATAGGGCCGTATCTTTTCCATTTGTACCACCACGCAAAGCTTCTCAACGATGCGGAAATGGTGGAGTACAACACCGGAGCGACCATCCTCCAATACGGCTTGACAAAAGAAGTGACAACCGAGCAACCACCGGTAGAAGAGGAGGAGGATCCAGAAGAGGACGAGCAACCCTTGGAGTGGAGGCACCGGAAGTTGACGGATCCAACATCTCGAGGGAAGCTTCCGGCTCAGCAGAAGATATCCGAAGAGGAGGAAGGAAGTATATTCAGGTTCTTCAAGACCGAGTTCAATTGGGTACTCCAAGCGCAAGAGTACCACGAGAACCTGGTGGATCTGCTCAGGAGAATTAGCCGGGAGTTGAAGGCGGATCCGAAAGACATCCTCGACGCTTTGAAGAAACTTCCAAATTCGGAAGTCCTCAAGCGGAAGGACAAGTAGATTGTAGCCCTAGAGAAAGAGAAAGCGGATCTTCAAGCAAGACTAAGCTGGGCACAAGGAGAGATGGCTACAATGAAACAAAGGGAGAAGGAAGCCCTGCAACTGTTGAAGAACTTATCTGGATTAGTAGACAAGCCGGCCGACATGGTGATGAAGGCGGCTCTAATTGAGAGCCGATTGACTGAGGAAGGGCACCTCACTGGATCCAAGGTGATCCGGATACTCGTGGACTTCTCCTCACGGATGGAGCTCACACTCAAGGAAATGAGGCAACTTCTTGGGTAGATCGACCCCAACCGGGTAATGGACTTCTCCAACTTTCCAAAGATCCATTTTGACACAGAGACTCTCGTCAAGTTCACAGCCTCAATGCCATTGCCGTCGAAACCGGAAGCCCCGTGGGAGACTCTCCGGTACTCGACGGAATCCTACTCCAAGCAACTGGAGAAGACGATCCGGGGGAGCGTGAAGACAACGCCCGAGCCAAGCAAGCAACCGGATACGACACGGGAGTTGGCACCACCGGAGATTACGGTTTCTCCACTAGTTCTAGTGTTTCACCTTCCGAAGAAGGAGCCGCTTCCGACACCTCGCACCCAAACCCGGGGTGAACTGACGAAGCGGATTGGGGGATTAATGAATCCGGCCCGGACTCATCCGGAGGAATTCGAGCATATGCTAGAGGAGCAGCAGCCAAGGAAGGAGATCGAGCCCATCGTGTTGGATGAAACGTCTCTAGGCAAGGAGAACGAGAGGGAGATAACTCAAATTGAGAAGTTTGAAGAGGAGGAGTACCGGACCGGATCGAAGGACGAGGACGAGGAAAAAGCAGACTACTCTCCTCCGGAAATCCGGAAGATACAGACCCGGGCAGCATTACAGATGACCCCCATCAAGGCAACCCCGAAGGCAACACCAAGGTCATCCACGCGAGCACCAACAAGTCAAGGCGGGAGCAGTTAGAAGAAAGTGCGGAAGGGGAAGTAGATAGGATCTTTCTTTAGGCAAATAGGATTTTAAATTTTGAACCGGATCCGGATTTCCAAGTGTGGGACCGGGTTCTGGATTTGTAGGATCTCACTTTTCTAGATTTTTCGGGGAGTTTGTGAGTGGTCACCTGGATTTCCGGGTGGCCTTTTTGCCTTTTTTGGCTTTGGTTGTTTTGAGTTTTAAGTGAGAGGCATGTTGTGTGCCTCTCATTCCATCCTAGCGTTATAGTTTGTATTTTGTCATCCTTATTTTAATCTGAGCCACCAAGTGGACCCTCAGGGATTGATCTGTCGTATATCCAACTTCCTTGTGTTTCCTTGTGAGTGTGTGAAGTGTAATTGAGGAGGAGGAAAGGAGGAATCCGGATCTGAAGGGGCTTGGATCTGATTTATGAGAGGAGAGTTTGTGTTGTAACCTAGATATGAGAATTGTGGTCTTGAGCACGTGTCTTTAAACTCCCAGAACGGGAATCTGATTAGGAGTGGTGTAGGTGTAGGTCCGGAATGCTAGGGAGGGTTCCGTGGAGAGATAAGCAATCGCCAGCGGAAGGAAGCCACATACCACTTACCGAAAGGTTAGCCAAACCCTAGGATCAATCTAGTAAACGATTAACAATCTCCGGGTCAGTTCCGGTTCCTATTGGTTTGTCATTGTAGTGGGCAAGACTTGTTACGGCTCTGAGTGACTTGCCTTCCAGATTAGCCATCCGGATAGTTGTGAGAGTGTTTCCGATCTAACCTAATGCAACAGTTGGTCTAAGTGCGTTTTGTGTAGTTTAGAAGGAGAAGAGAGTGTGAGAAATATGAGTGGTGAGTCCCTACCCCTCTATACAATCAATGGTGGACCCTCTGAGGATAAAACAGAGGTAACAAAAACCGATGTGGGTGTGAAGTGACAGATCCGGATTCCGGATTAGAGTGAATCCGGATTGGATTCCGGAATTGTAGTGCTCCGGAAGAGAGAAAGGAAGAGAAAGAAGAGCTTAAGTCGGTAGAACGGATAACCTAGGCTTGCAACAACATACTAGAATCCTCTGGGACGATATTTCGAGTTAGTTTACACGTTTGGGTGTTGTAAATGGTATTTACCACATGCTACGTGTACGACAGGGAGCAAGCTCACGTCCTAGGTGATTGCGGGTGGGGGCGTGGTCTTCTGGCTAGGTGTTATTGAGCCCAATTTGGTAGAATGGAGGTGGCTGTAGGTGGGGGGCAAGTTTAGGTCCTAGGCAACTACAGGTGGGGGAGTGGTCTCCTAGCTTGGTGTTGTTGAGCCCAATTTGGTGGAATGGGGGGTGACTGCGGGTGGGAGGCAAGCTTAGGTCCTAGGCAACCGCGGGTGGAGGCCTGGTCTTCTAGCTTGGTGTTCTTGAGCATAATTTGGTAGAATGGGGGGCGACTACGAGTGGGGCAAGTTCAGGTCCTAGGCGACTACAGTTGGGGGTGACGTCTTTTGGCTTGGTGTTGTTGAGCATAATTTGGTGGAATGGAGGGTGGGGGGCAAGTTCAGGTCCTCGGCGGCCATGGGTGGGGGCATGGTCTTCTAGCTTAGTGTTGTTGAGCCCACTTTGGTGGAATGGGGGGCAACTGTGGGTGGGGGGGCGAGTTCAGGTCCTAGGCAACTATAGGTGGGGGCGAATTCAAGTCTTGGTGTTGTGGAGCCCAATTTAGTGGAATGGGGGGTGACGACGGGTGGGGGGAGAGTTCAGTTCCTAGGCGACTACTGGTGGGATCGTGGTCTTCTCGCTTTGTGTTGTTGAGCCCAATTTGGTGGAATGGGGGGTGACATGCTAGTGGGGGGCAAGTTCAAATCCTAGGCGACCGCAGGTGGGGGCGACTTCAAGTCTTGGTGTTGTGGAGCCCAATTTGGTAGAATGGGGGATGACTACAGGTGGGGCGAGTTCAGGTCCTAGGTGACCGTGAGTGGGGGCGATGTCTTTTGGCTTGGTGTTATTGAGCCCAATTTGGTGGAATGGGGGGCGACTGTGTGGAGGGGGGCAAGTTCAGGTCCTGGGCGACCGCGGGTGGGGGCCTAATCTTCTGGCTTGGTGTTGTTGAGCATAATTTGGTGGATTGGGGGGCGACTACAGGTTGGAGGCAACTTCAAGTCCTGGGCAACCGCGGGTGGAGGTGACTTCTAGTCTTGGTGTTGTAGAGCCAAATTTGCTGGATTGGGGGGCAACTGCGGGTGGGAGGCAAGTTCAAGTCCTGGGCAACCGCGGGTAGGGCCGACTTTAAGTCTTGGTGTTAAGGAGCCCAATTTGGTGGAATAGGGGGCACCTGCGGGTGGAGGGCGAGTTCAAGTTCTGGGTGACTATGGGTGGGGGTGACTTCAAGTCCTAGGCGAGTGCGGGTAGGGGCATGCCTTCCAATCCAAAGAAGTTTTAATAAGTATAACGAATTCAACTTTTAACATCTAGGAACAAGTCACTTCATTAGGACCTTGGGCTCTTCAAGGCATCTTCGGGTGATGCATGGAGGATATTGGCTTCCTGGAAGTCATTGTTCTTGTGGAGGTCTTGGGTTCATCCCCAATGAGATCAATTTGGTTTGGTTTTTGTAGCCAACCTACAAAAAAAAAAAAAAAAAAAAAAAAAGACGTCAAGCTAATTCCCTATGGTATGTGGGAGGGAAGGTGATTTCATTCTCAAGGTCGAGGGGATGGTCCATGAGAGTTATAAGAAATCAGTATTGAATTTTGTACAGAAATGTGTGTGGTGCAACCTTGCACCTCATACATTTCCGTACGAAATTCAATACTAACTGTCTAAACCCTCATAGTACATCTCCGAAACCTTGGGAATCAAATGATGTTTCTTGCTCACCTATCGGAGTGACTGAACTTGACGTTTTGTCTCTTTGGAGAGAGATTATTTTTTGTATACAAAATTTTAAGTAAACCTTTGATAGCTTTCACAAGAACATATTGAATGTCCTCTATAGAATACTTAGCCAAAGAAATCATACATTGTATAAGGATTTGCTCATTTGCATGTTACGCTTCTTCATCTTCAAAATGATAAGGTGGCTAATTTTGAGTCCATAAATGATAGAAACTCTCTATACAGGATAGAAGAGCATCTTTTCATCCTATAAATTTTGTAGTGTAAGAAGGGGTGGTCCTCCTTGGAAAGTTTACTTCCAAAGACCGCATCTATAATTTGTAACTTAACAATTTACGTCTAAGAAAGATGATTTCAAAGGTGTCCCACTTATCCATTTAGAAATATCTTGTATCTTGTGGGTGACCAATTTTGAAGGATTGGCATGCCAAAAAAAGAAATGATAGCATTCAAACACCCTTGATGGTTTGAACAATGTCTTCATCAAAGACAACAATCTTTTGACTTGATGTGCATATGCTTCATTTGTTGTTCATTTCAATGTGCTCTGCAACATGTTTGTTTGCATTTATGACCTTTTCCACCCAAAAAGGGTTTAGGGTTGTGTAAAAAAGTCGATTTCATGTTCAATGTAGAGCAAACTCAAAGAAATTAGAAGAAGACTTTGGACACTTCTAAAGTAACCTCTATAATATTATTATGCAATGGTAGAATGTAAGCATTTCAAGTTCTCCCTTTTTGTTTCAATAGAAGTCAATCATGTCACGTACTTTTGTATTTTTGATTCCCTTTTTTCCCTTTTGGTCCATTCCTTTTTTTTTCTTTGTGAACAATGTAGACATATTTTTGAAACCATAAAGAAACAACTCAAAATCTAATTCCACATTCTAAACCATATCATAGTGGTCTTATGATTTTATTTGAAAGCAAGTGAAATAGAAGTGGGAAGTTTTAATGCCAATGTTTCTCCCCCATATCAAGGTTTCTTTTTGCTATTATTTATGATGGTCCATCCTTTCTAGACCCGTGGTCGCCCAGGACCAACGGTTGCCCCAAAACCCGTGGTCACCTAGATCTACGAGCACCTCTAGAACCCATAGTCGCCTCCATACCTGCGGTTGCTTGTTTCACACGTGCTAGACCTGCACACGCCCCAAGGTGACCTTGGGTACTTAAGCGGTCACCCAAACCCTCGGTCTCCATTCTTGGTCTTGCACATTGGCTTTCATCCACCTTGAAGTGGTTGAATGCGTGCTCGTGGGCCAAGGTGACTTCAAAAGGGGAAGTTTTTGCCCATTTTCCTTGCCAAGTTCAAGTCAAGAACACCTCGTTTTTCAAAAGAGGACTATGTCTACTTCAAAGGAAGGAAGTAGTACAGGTCGGATATCAGCTTGGGATAAGGACCTTGACAATCTTGCAATGTTTGTTGTAGATATAACTACAAAGGAGGTAATTGGGGGTGTAAGACCATCCAAGACAAAGAAGTCCAAGACAGCACACGATAAGGACCCTACCTATCCTCCAGCATGATATACGACCTATGTGCATGAGGCTTGTCTGTAGTAGTATGAGGAAAAAAGTGTACAATATTTGGAGAGGAAATACTTGAGAAATAAAGAGGTTGGCATCCAATCCTTGAAGGATGAGTTGGAGGACTGTATTACAAGGAAATGGAAGGAATCTTTGGACTCTGCAAATGTAGATGAAGTGTATTTCAACCAATGGCAAACGTGGATTGGCAATTGCCTACAAACTGGTATATTCAACACCAAGAAGTTGATGCTTGAGTTGTGACCTATAGTGCCCGGATTTGGAGAAATGGATAGGGCCCGGGAGTTCCATGAGAAGATGGATTGGTGGCAAATTGCAACAAAAAGATTGTCAAGGTCTGAAGTTAGGGGTATGGGGTGGCAGACGAATGCATTGAAGGCTGCATTTACGAGAGATAGTGGTTCATGTATCATGTGGGTCTACTCAGAGGCCAAGGTGGTCCCACTTACTGGATTTGACCGTCAAGGAGGATATGCAAAGGTGCACAAGGTACGCATTGAAGGGATGTCCACGATCCCAGCACATGTACATTTTGTGGGGAAATTGTCAAAGCAAAGAAACAAACGTGATGCGAGGGTGGAGTAGTCAGTGGAGGCTTTGGTATGCGCGTTGAATCATCCGGCCATTATTAAATTCCTAGCTGTCCATGACCAAACATTGGAAGCATACACTTTGTGATGGAATGGTGGTAATTTCAAACAGTTGCTTCATTTGAATGAGAAGGTGGTACCGTATCTGGAATGACATGAAATCAAGTTGGTCAAGCAACTTACAAGCCAACAACAAAAAGAAATTAGCTTCTTTCGAAGACACAAGGCAAAGTTGGCGTGGGCCCTAGTTTATGTGACAAGTCTCGTGCACAATGCAGGGGTGCTACACAATGACTTGTCACCTATGAACATATTGTTGCATTATCCCCCCTTCTTGGATGAAGAGATCAACATTGGGATTTGTGATTGGGGAATTGCAAGTCATATTCAAGAAGGAGCTCCCTCGCATTTTGGATATGAAAAACAAAAAAAACTTGATGCTAAGAGGATGGGCTGTTGGTGGGCAGCTCCAGAGTTGTTCTATTTGTTTGGGCCAAAGGGTTCAAATACGAGTCTAGATGTGATGAAAGCGACCTACAAATATTCGATGAAATCCGACTCTTATTCGATTGGAAAGTTGACCCAACACATGAACATAGAACACATGGTTGAATACGAGAAGGACTTATTTAGAAATCATGAGTCATCAAGGTACTTTGCCATGAAGTTACGTGAACTAGGTGATCCTAATGTTAACAGAAGACCAACATGTGCGCAAGTGGTGGACCTCCTCATGGATAAACCATGGTTCAGGAAACCACCCAAATTCGTCTTTCGAGACTCTGTCCTCTCATAGGATTTGATGTAATAGTTTTCTAGTGGGAATAGTAATGTTGGCCACCTTTTGTGCATCCCATTTTGGAAAAGCAATGCAAGTGTATAAACTATTTTTAATGTGAAGTACATGTTTGGACCCAAAATATTGAGTATTGTACATACACATCACCTACTTGCATGCGTTTGGGTTTGAATATGAATTCTTTGCATGGTTCATTGTAGCTTGAGCATCAAATGAATGGGATTGATAAGATTCATAATTAAGATATAAAACAGCTATAGAGAACTCCAGTCCTTATTCAATAAATATGCCCAAATTAGATTGAGATAATCTATTGACTATGTTTTCACCGAAAATATCCAAACACTACTGTTTGTACTTTGTAGTGTGAGTACTAATTTTCCTGAAAAAGATTTAAGGACACCCTAAACCCTAGGATTTGGCAATATACTAACTTGAGAAAATGGGTTTAAAATGTTAAGAATTAAATGTTAGGAATTTTCACCATAAAGATTGGAAAATATTATCCTTGGACTTGATTGAAGTCATTGTTCTAGCCATGCCATAAAGAATGCACATGGACTTCAAATCATGACATATGTTTTAATTTATTTTGGAAACGGTGTTGTTTCTTTAGACTCATTCATCAAGATGAATTGGCTTCATACCTACAAAAATATAGATAATTTGGAATTGTACAACATGTAGGAAAAAATAGTAGGTACTAAGAAGTACATAATGACTTAAAAAAAAAGAATTCTAAAAAATGTACTTGTGGAATTGGAAAATGTCAATCCCAATGGCTATTTTGTTGAGATACAAAATGGACATCCCATGATTTAATTATTTTCTAAGAAGATAGAAAATTCAGAAAATCCATATTTGTTTGCAAACTAAAAGTCCACATAACTTTAATTTTATGAATGAATATGGAATACTTAAGAGCTTTCTACACTAAATAGTGAAATTAGGTTGCCCACACTATATAAATATTTAATATTCGATTACAAGAATGCACTACTTTTGAATTAAGTGTTGTTGTAATTGGAACTCATGACCCTTAATGTGTACAAATGGAAAATATGTAGAAATTTTTGTTCACTTTGATGGCTTCTAAAGTACCTTTTGGGGGGAAGTCAATCTAATTGTTAAGGCAATCTGATTTCACTATTCAGTGAAGGTATGTGCCGTCGCGGTCGGGGGTTTGGGACCCGTAGTCGCCCAGACCCACATGCGCCCCCTAGTCGGGGTTCCCCTCACCTGTGGTCGCCCCAATCATGATTGCCCTAACCCGTGGTCGCCCCAGACCGACAGTCACCATCACCCGCGGTCATTGGCAGTGGTCCTAGACCCATTGTCGCCTTCCCGACCCGCACGCGCCCCATCCAGAGCCACACTCGCCTTGATGTGACTGTGGGTACAAAATTAGACCCTAAACCTACAGTCTCCCTTCTTTCCCTTTTGCGCCTTGTCTTTTATCCACCTTGAAGTGGCTAATTGCAGGCTCGAGAGGGGAGGTGGGTGTTGTGAGGAAGATATTCTATCTCTCCTCATGTCACCTTCATCTATGTGTTCCATTGATTGTAAATCATGCCGAATTGTTTGAAACTTGATTGGGATTGTAAATGTTGATGTTGATGTATTTGTAAATGTGAATTACCATGAGGTAATAGATTTAAGTTTGTACAACAAGGTTTTAGGCTTGTTGTATTTGGCATAGTATCCGAGTAGAATTGATCGTATAGATTGAGCACTATGGAGAATGAGTCCCCACCATTGACACCTGCCACAATCAAACGCCTTACACGACAAGAGATGAAGCTCATCCACGACAAGGGTCGGAAACGGTGCCGTAAAATTCACAAGAAGCGTGTGGCCATTTTGATCCATCCAAAGATTAAGGCATTTAAAGGTTGGAGAAATGAACCTGAGCCTTGGAGTTACAAAATGGTTTGCAAATACATGGATTAGTGCCACATCAGCAAGTTATTTACCTTGTGTCAGTACAAAGAGCATCTGAAGCAAAACAAAGTAAATCTTGCATACTCCAAGGACAAGGGCTTAATACTTAGATGTTGTGAGGTATAGAAGCACTTGTATTTGGAGGACTCAACTTACCGAAACAACAATTTATGTTTCTTTCTTGTGAGAATGGTGTATACTAAATATGTGTTGAAGAAGGAGGTGCATTGGTCAACATTGAAGGAGGTTCCTATTGCGATCATTCCAGAGACTGCAAAAATTTTACCACCAAATGAACCTGTGGATGTAAAGAAGATGTTATCCAAGGTGAAGCATGGGAAGTCATTTGTTCGCGATGAAAGCGTGGTTTGGTCAGAGACTTCTAGCTCTAATCAACACACCCATGAATATGATGGATATTCTTTCCATAGCAATGACGAGGAGGTTGCCATACAAGAATCTAGGACGGCTGTGGATGTGGGAGTCCACCAAAGTGGACAATCAGCCCAAGAGCCCATCATAGTACAAGACACGGATGAAGAAGGCATGGATGATGCGGTGACTAGGAAAGTGGACCCCGTTTTGCGAGAGGGAGATGGGAGTGGTGGAGGAAGCGATTCAAAACATGAAGAGGTAATGTTGCTTGCCAAAATAGAAAGTGAAAAATTAGCATTGCGTGCAAAGAATGAGCAATTGAAAAATTTGAAGGAGCAAGAAGTGAATCCCACTTTCGTAGAGGTGTTGAAGCAACAGTTGAAGGCCATAACAAACGTCATTGAAGAGAATGACAAGGGCTTCCATTCCTTAAAAAGAAATCGCAATTTTTATTTGAAGAAAATGAAGAGTGGGAAGGTGCATAAAATGGACCATTATTTGATATGGGAATCAAAACTCAGAACCCTTGTCCGCAAACATCAATAGGTACAAAATGAAAGGCGAAGCCTAGAACTTCAAATAATGGAGAAGAAAAATGAATATTACGAGGCTCCCGTCCAGCACATTCCAAAAGTAGAGCTTTTGGCTTCTTCCTCGACATATGGTAGTAATGCTGGAGAATTAGCAATGCTGGAGAAGTTGGTGAAGTTCCATGAGCAAAGATTACCATTGATGGTATCAAAGTTGAAAGCTTTGAGGGCGGAAAGTCATTTTTTTCGGATTGGTATAAGTGGAATAGAACTAGCATAGGGAAGTCTGATGCAGAATTACAGCAAATGGGTCCATAGCCCATTTTGAAGGACTACCTCAACACAGAATAAAATACCTAGAAATACAATGAAGAAAAATACTTTCACCACGATTATTTTGTATGTTGCCTATAGTGGTTTTATAAAGAAATGCAATGTTTTGAGATAAAACAATGTATATGGTGTCTTGAAGCAATGTGTGTACTAGAATAGTTAAATTGGTGTGGGCACACTAGTGGCGTGCATGGAAGGGAGAAAATGCCACACCATTTTTGGATCTTACAACTTTTCTATATGGATGAATATGTCTTTCTCATGTTTTGGGAGAAGGTGATGGTATGATGAATGGAATGGGATTCTCGCACATAATTACAATCGAATAGTTACATGGGATTGATGGGAAGTTCTTGATTCTTGACCATAAAAGTCAACATAGTATTTTGTGAGAATGTCCTCATGAAATCTATAGTACAACTTATATTTATGATTTTCATATGAATAGTCGAGAACTAAGAACCGATTGGGCCCAAAATACCATATTAATTGAGGAAATTTATTGGGCTTATTTGTCTCGGGTGATTTGCTTCATTGTTCCTCCTTGTATATAGGATTTTTTAGAATTCTAGCTTTAGCGTAATTTGAAGAAAATTATAATGGATATTGAGGAATTAGGTAGGTTTTATATGTAAGTTGGCCTACTCATGTGTTTTATGAATTAAAATTTTGACCCCCAAGGACAAGGTGAACCATTTGAAGGTATGGTAATGTGAAGTCAACAAGTCAACATCTACAAAAAGGGGCATGTTGTATTTGAATGCCTTTTATTCCTTCTTTGGCCAAGTATCTTGAAAGCTTAGAGGAAAAGCTTCCTATAATTAGAACCTCATGATTTTAAAGAATATGAAAGGAAATATCCAATTGGACAATGATGCTCCACTCTAGTGAGTAGTGACCTAGTTTTCTTCTCAATGCAAGTGAAATTAATTTGGAAAGTTAAACTTTAGGAGCTTTGTTGATTTGATTCATACAAACTATTTTCGGAAGAATTGGAAAAGATCATTCTCGATATGATTTCAGAAATTGGTACTTTGGTAGAGAGGAAAAAAAGGTAGTATTAAATAAAAAAATCAATGCCATATGGAATTGCCGTACATAGGTATGCTAGGAAGTCGTAGAAGTGGAATGAAAGAAGCAAACCCTAAACCACTCCATCGTACTTGCTGAAATAACTAGAAACATAGTGTAACTAAAACCTAACCCTTACTTGTCATCTATTATGATAAGAAGTAAGGCTAAATTGCATGATTCCTACGAATGTCTAGTCAATTACATTTGGGTTATTTTGAGAGCCACTTCCTTCACCTTGTTCGTAGGTGGATGCTTCTCCAACCCCAAGCTTTCGCTTTGCACGGGTTTGTGAAGTTGGTATGTCTGCCTTCAAAATTGATTGCAACACGTTGGAGTCCTGTAGAGCTTGGAGGGTCCTTGTTGTTTGCAGAGAATGTGCTTCCAACAAGTAGTCAAGTACTTGACTTTGGTAATATGGTCCGTACGTAGAGTCGAGGTAAGCCATACTAGTCAAGTCTTCTAGGGAGGCACTATCATCTTGATTAGCCACCCTTTGTCCTTCTAAATTTCAACGGTGTTGTTGCGGATGAGGACCCTACTTGAAGGTTGAGGAGGTCTTGTCCCAATATCCACCAAGGCATTGGAAGAAGAATGCCCTCCTCCCTTCATTTTGTAGTCCCTTTCCCATGAGCCTCAATGCAACTTTGGCAATTTCATCTGGGTCTGTTTCCCAATTCAATTGTGAGCTAGCAGGTCCTTTTTCTTGATCATGTTGTCCTTCTCACCAACTCCAAACCAAATCTTGACCCCACAAAGTTGAGTCAACCGTAGTATCATGGGTATGTTCCCAAGAAGGAGGCATGTAGGTCGTCAAGTTGAACATGGTATACAGGCGATCGTGGAATGGTGCTGAACAAATCACACAACGTCGTCTAATCAAGCATTGTGTGATGAGACATTGGGGGTGGTATACATGTGCACAAGATCCTAGTGCCCAACCACCTTCGAGGCCAAATTGTTCAAGACATATGGGACATTTGGTTTGGTCCAAAACAAAAGATGCAGGCTTGGGCCACAGGAGCATTCGTTTCTTCTCTTCTATGTGGCTAGACATTTGGTTTTCGTGGTCCCAACCATTTTTGCTCCAATCTATGACCTCCTTTTTTGGTAGTTCCACCATGCACATGTTAGTGGGAAACATATCCTCCAACAACGCCCATGACATCAATCCATTCTCACGTTTAGGAGCATTTGCAACAAAGTTTCTAGAAACTTTCTCTAGCTCCTTCGCAACTTGTTGGGATCTATCCACGGAGAGAATGCAAGTGACCTTCCAATGGTAGTATGTAGCAGTCAACTCAGCCAACTTTCTTCGAAGCATCTTATTTTCTTCTTAAAGTCCATGGTCTTTCTTCAATTGAATAATCGATAGAACCACAGGAAACAAAAGAGAGTCTTGGGTCCCATTGAGTTCAATTATGTCATTGGTAGTATATCTTGTGACAATAGTAGGAAGTGTATTCAGAATGATGGGGGAGCATCTAGTGTGCTTGGCAAGAGGAGAACGCTGAAGGATATGGTTGGTAAGGTCCCCCACAACCTTGTCCACATTTTGGAGGTTTTGCTCAACAAAGGCATCATCCATATTTGACAAAGTGAAAGTGTCATGGTCTTTCTCACAAAGGCATTGTAGTTTTGTAGTTTATTGAGAGATGAGTGTACTTTTATGTTCACACTCACATCGCAATTTCCTCATTTCATTATGTAGTGAAGAAATTTCAACATCTTTGGTCTTGAGGAGGTCCAAAGCCTTTGCCAAAGTCATAATGTCGTGGCTCGAGCCCATTGTTGATGGAGAAATGGGAACATGGTCGGTTTCTTCCATAGCCATGTCCTCATCGGGCCCGAAGTCGAAGATATCCTTTGTGCGTTGTGTTGGCAACAATGGGTTAGAAACTATAGTTGGAATCGATGCGGGTCCCACTTGTGTTGTTGAACGTCGTACTCTAGATGGTTGCCTTGGTCGTTATCCCGTGGATGTCGTAGGTCCTTCTACAATTTCATTTTGAATCTCACTAGGGCAAACAGATCGCTCCACGATTCGTATTACCCTATGGACACGAGTACCATCAGAGTCATCATCTTCTTTAGACTCCTCAATGGCAACCTCAGTGGCAAGGGTTTGCATTTTGTATGCACTTCAAATAGGAGCAAGTCCCTCCTCGGGAAAGGCTAAAACTCCTCTTGGGATGAAACCACTCTCTGGACGAGTGACATACGTACTTCCCTTGATTGTGCTCCAATCAACCTCTTTGTTTAGAGCGACCTTAGCATATGCTCCTCTAGCAAGGAAGAAAGGGACCTCGTTCCTATCTACAAAGGCAGTTTTGTAGAGGACTTGCCACAATTCAATGCATCTTTGAAGGAATGTTGGATTCTCATAATACTTCAAGTTGGCCTTATTGGTGTGTCAATTATAATGATGATGCCATAAAGGAAAGAACTTGCCGATGTGGCACCACTCGATGTAGTCTTCGCAGGTTTGTATTGTCCAAGGCTCTGGTTCTTCATTCCAACCCTTAAAAGCAAGGTGGGTTTCACTATTGAGCACATGCAATCGCTTCCGATGAATAGTGCCCCTACACTTGCGATGTTTGTCTTTGGCAGCCTTTCGTAATGCCCCGGTGGTCTATGCAACAGCGGAGATAGGCAATGCCCTAGCATTGTTAACTCCAGTGGCCATCAATGATTGTTGTGTCTAAGGCTCAAAAAACTCGTTTGGGAGTTTAGGTGGTCCACAACTACTAAGGTAAGAAGGGTGGATGAATAAAATAAATAGTAAATAGTCAATGTTCACGCATGTAGCCACGAAAGGATACAAGACAAGAAGCCTCAATGAAAGGTGCCCAAGAGGTCTTGGGCGAGTGGATATATAGCTAGAGCGAGCACAGGTGAGAGTTGGTCATGGGGCACGTGCGGGTGGACGACCACTGGTTGAACCCGCGGTCTCTAGGGGGCGCCCACGGATCCCGGGGAGCGACCATAGGTTTGGTAGGACGCATTCGGTTCTGAGGAGGCGACTACGGGTCCAAGGGCATGTGCGGGTCTTTTGGGGGGCGACTGCGGTTTCAAGGGCACATGCAGGTCCTCTAGGAGGCGATTGCAGGTCTTTGGGGGTGCGTACGAGTCCCTTGGAAGGCGATTGCGGGTCTTTGGGGGCGACCGTGGGTATTAGTGGGGCGTTACTTCTCTTTGGGTTCTCACTTCGTGTCTTTGCTTCACAGCTTGCCACGTACTCCACACCCGCGGTTGCCCACGAGCCTGAACCCGAAGTCACCCACACCCGCATGCGCCCCTTTAGGATGCCACGTGGAAGACACTTGTCTACCACATGGCATTCAGGTGGCCTCACGAGCAAGGCGAAATTTTTTTTAAAAGTCAAAGCTAAGTTTGACTCTATTAGATGGACAAGAAGGTCTACTTGATGTGTTGGACGTTGTGTTCGTCGTGTTGTCGAACTGTCCACCGAAACAACCCTAGTCATATAGTCTACTCAAGTTTAGGGTTCATAAAAAAATTTTAACAAAAATTCTAATAATGAATTCTGATTGAATTTTTTTTCCATGAAAAACAATCATTTCTAACTTTATATGCTCAAAAAAAATCCATTTTTTTTTCATTAGTTTTTATGGCTTAACCTTATTAGCAAAGGCCAAAAAGTAGTAGATGGATGACTTTTCAAAAAATTGTAGCAATGAAGAATGCATCTATTGATTCAAAAATGAAATCATTTTTCATAATATTCCTTGGTGACAAGTCTCATCCTTTCAAGGTTAAAGAATGGGATTTAGGTCCCTCAACCTTAGAGCATCACCAATAATACACATTATACACCAAACAAGCCCAAACTAATATTTTTTGGATGAAAAGTGAACAATACATACTTGACCCCGCTAAAATATTCTCTTTGGCATGCCAAAAATTGCAATTTTTTGGCAAGGACAACAACTCTACTAGAATTTTTGTTTCTTCCACAAATTATAGTTCTTTGGATTAGTAGTGATGAAGGAGATTCTTTTTGCTTTCAGCCACTAGAGGCCTTGTGGTTGATTAGAAGACAAAATAGGAAGTTGCATTGGTAGAAGAAACAATACTTTAATTGTTTTTATAGGAAACAATGTCCACATATTTCCCCGAGAAGATGGATCCCCATTCCATTGGAAACAACAAGTTTTTTTAACAACAAATTGCTAAAAGCCTTCAGAGCGATGACATAATTTCAAAAGGGAAGGAGTTTGACAAGCTTGAACATGTCAAAGTAGCAAACATTCACCACAAAAGAAAAACAAAACTACACTAAATAATGAAATTAGGTTGCCTTACAACAAGAAAGTTACTTTACAAGCCATCGAAGTCAACAAATATTTCTAAAAATATTTTTGTTTGTACTGACACATAGAGGTTCACAACTAAGTCCCAAATATAACAAAATATAGAGTACCTAATTCAAAAGTAGTGCATTCTTCTACAATAACAATAAATATTTATATTGTGTCAATCATCGAGAAATTAGTGGGGGGGGGCAATCTAATTTAGTGTAGCGGGTTGGAAATGCTTTTGTATTGGTATCTTACAAAACTTGACTTGCTGAGAATGAAGCCTTGAGGTTGAGTGGTGTGCAAGACACTAAGGTAAGAGTACCCAATGGCATCCATGTACCCAATAGCGTCCTTTTCTAGGCTAGGAATTAATTCTAGAACATAAATGTAGTTGGACTAAAGACATCTTATCATTTTAGGTTAAAAAAAAAGCTCTCTACTATCTACTTACATTTACAATGTGAAATGATTATACTCTGTAGAGTTTGACGGCATTGGGTATAGGGATGCCATTGGGTGCTCTTACCTTAACCCCTAAAGGATTGAATGACCATTGAACATACGTAGGTAATCTCGGGTAGGTTTGTATGAAGTCATTTTGTAACGGATGCTCTTCAAATTTTGACACAAGGTGTGAACATGTATCCCCTAAGTGGGAATGTAGTTTTTTTTTGGATCAGGTGCCTAGATTAAAAGTTATGCTACCCTAAACTTTTCTAGCAACTCGGGCAACATATGCAAAACACCTCCTCTACTTTTGAAATTTGGCAGGTATATAACTTACATATTATAAGATGAAAATGTCAAAAAAATTAACCATGTGTAGTGTAAAAATCTCACTCTAGGAGGAGTTAAAGGTTGTTGGCCTTGTCAGACAAGGTAGAAAAAAAAGTTTTTCTCCTAACTTCAAACGTTAAAATCTTTCAATCTACACAGTCAAAGTTTCTGAAATTTTGTCCACACATTCCCATAGTAGTCCATTACACATTTGTACGTTTGAATTTTTTTCTTAAACTTATTTTTTTTCATTTTTTTCTCACTGCCCTAAAAAATGGCAATTTTTCACAATTTGTGTCTAAAATGTGCCTTGGTCCTTTAGGGGTTAAATACTCCATTCGAATTGAGCCCCATAGGGTAATTTTGTAGGTTATCTAGAGATAAAAGTAAAAAATGCCCCCTATTTTGAGCCATGTCTAGGGTATGTTCTAGACCACATCCAACGGTATCCAGGGTATGTTCTAAGTCTCTGTTTGCAATTATGAATTCAGAATTTGCAAAAAAATTAATGTGCAAAAAATTTTAAAAATTCCTTCGTTTTCTCCAAGGAATCTGCCCCTGCGGAGCCCAGTTCGAATGGAGGATTTAACGTCCTCCGAGTGGCTTGGACACCGAGCCTTCCGCTTCAAGCTTCTCCTGTAGAACCTCCACGTCATCCGTCACTGCCTAAGTGGAGACTTGGCCAACCAGCCATTTGTGCACTTTCAGTGGATTCCACGAACATTTCCGTAAAGGAGATCACCCATTTCCGATTAGTCTCCCATTTTGGCAGTTTAGGCTGCTCCATTTCCGATCAGGTGAAATGTAGGTGACAGCTCATGCATCGCAGGACCCCAGGGACAACAAAAATGTCCAGAAGGTGTACATTGGAAGCTTATATGATCACATCGTGTACATTGGAAGCCTTACATCAATTTTGGAACCATGCTATGGTTGGAAATAGGTTTGCCTACATATCGAGAATGGGACAAATAGAATCTTCACGAAAAAAATTCGTGATAATTTTGCTTTTAACCCCTAAATGCCCAAGGCACCCAAATGTGGTGTTTGGAAAACTTTGTAGTTAAGTAAAACCCAACCAAATTGCTATAATTATTAGTTTATATTTTTGGAGAATTCTTTTTGAAGTCTAGTTTTAGGATCAAAAATTTGATCTTAAAAATAGAGGATTATGATTTTTCTATTGAAGATATTGTGCAAGGATACCCAGTGCAATCTTGACTTCCTGTAGTGTTGCGGGCTCTTGGAAATGAGCCTCAAATACACTAGATCTTGGAGGAAAAATCACATTAGAAATTCATTTTAAAAAATCGTAGAATAGATTTTGAAAAACCATAAATTGATTGGGGTTGTGCATGCTAGGCCCTATAACCTCGTATATTTTTAGTGACCCACTTTTTAGAATTGACATGCAAAAAGTGAATTGAAAATTTTTCATAGTTTTTACACCCTCATGATCAAACATTATAATCTTTCAATCTGTAAGTGATATTCTTATGTTTTCTTTTCCTATGTGATCTCTAACATGTCTAGTTTGAATTTGTACGGCTACAATTCAAAAGAAATTGGTACAACTTATGAAAATGTTGACTTTGTATTCAATTTACAACAAATTTCAAGAAGCTCCAAACAGGCCTTGGGCATTTAGGGGTTAAGGAGAAAATTTTAAGAAATTAGGAAATCCTTCTTAAATCTATTTCTCTACACAAGGAAATTTTTTCCTGAACTTTTCCATGCCGCGGATAGGCTGAATTGCTTAAGTGATCGGAAATGGGTGATCATCCTAATACACTGATTGAAACCGTGCAACCGATTGAAACCAAACCAGGCCAAAGTGAATTGACCCCCTCATTGCTCCGCAGTTTAAACACTGAATTTTTTTAAATAGCAACACATGGTAAAATTTGCAAATTTTGAATTCATAATTGCCATCAGAGGCCTCTAATTATTAGGTAGGAAAGATGAAGAAATATCAAAAAATACAACACAGAATAGGTGGCAATTTTTTACAATTATCCTTCTGTGGGACAATGAGGGGGGAAATTCTCCATGGCCATCACAATGGTCTTGTCTTACCTTGGATGGGAAAACTACAAATTTACTTAATCATGAGAATAAATGGAAAAATCAGTAATTTATTTTGTAGACAGGTTAATTTTGTATCCTACAACCTCTTCCTCCTCATTTGAGTCCTCAATCGATTCCAACTACATACAAATCCAAAATTTCCAAATTTTGTGGACATCTTGCAGTCTTTGTCATTGGTAGTGTTTTGTGCAAGCCAAATGTGGCTTGGTAGGTATTGTATCTTACCCTTGTAATGAAATTCTATTTCGTTTGTTAAAAAAAATTCCAAATTTTATCATCCATATCTTTAAGTTAGGTTGTTTGTTTTATTTGTTACGTCGAGATCTTGTAGACCATGCATTTTTTGGTCACGTTCTTAGTACTATTTGAAAGTTCTTTTCGAAGAGGGGTGCATGGGCTTTGTTTTGTGGCGTTTGGACCTATGGTGTGAAAGTTACGGAGTTTTGAATTATTTTTTAATCATAAATTATGCTAAATCATAGATTTCTTGGATTGTGCATCCTCCAATCATACTCTTAGTACCATCGGAAAGCCTTCAACGAGGACGTGTACACAGGCTTTGTTTTGTGGTGTTTAGACCTACGGTGTGCAATTCCATTTCAAAAAAAATTATGAAATAAAAAATGAGAAAATTACTTTCAGTTTTATTTTGGTTGTGCCAACAGTACAGGGCACACTAACTTAGTCCATGTTAACCCCTAAGTGGTTCATAGGACACATTGTGTCTTGTAGATTCATACATGACCCTTATTCTTCAAATTCTATGAAGTATTGGTCAAATATGTAAACTACAAAATTGAAGATAAAATAGCCATTGATTTTCTCATGTTTTTAGAAAAATTGTGTGATGCTCGTTGTTGAAATCAGAAGTTGTTGAGCATGCACAAGTGTGTATTTCTAGAGAAACACGCATATTGCTTCATGACGGGCGTCGGCTGGAGAAAGGGCCACCCGCGCTCTTGACTGTGAGGTCACCGCCGTAGTTGCAGCATCTGAAGCGCAGAAATAAGATACGGAATCAAATTATGCCTCATTTTAGAATTATTCCGCCCTATCCCATCGTCGTGGAAGTTGTTTACGAATGTTCTTCGTCCCTTCCTCTCTGCAGGCACTTGACGTGCGCGTCAGGGGAGAGTGGGACAGCCCTTTTTTTTACTTTTTGAGAAAGTGCCAGAATGGCAATCACTAAATTTTTGGCGAAGCATTGTATTCCTGTATTCATCCATCTTTTGGACCCAAAAAACACATTTTTCAATCATATTCATGCACTTCTTCATCCCAATTTGGCAACTGCATCCACATTTTTAATAGAAATGAAAAAATTGTGGCGAAAAAAGATAACTTTTATCCAGCAAAAACTAGGCACTTATTTTGAAATGGTGCAATTTAGCCCCATCTTGCCAAAAAAAAAGGGTTGGAGTGGGAGATCCCTGCCCCATGGTACAAAAAATATCTTCCACATTTTCTTGAAATGCTCAAAATTTACCCTGAAGAGGGATATTAAGGGGACCAACAAATTAAAGGGACTTATTGTGGAAAATTGTTTAGATGTTTGAAACATGATGTACATCCCTTGGACATTTCAATAACTATTGATGTACAATAAAGGTACATATTTATATAGTGTGAAATGTCGATTTGTTAGTATGGGTCCTCTTAAAACCCCTATTCAATGTAGCTCCTTGGGTTGTTCAGTTTTGACCAAATTTGAGAGATGGAGAATAAAGTTTTGTGACACAAGGAGTGGGGGTTCAACCGTTGCCTCGACCTATACTTATTCATCTACCTTGAATTTATGTTGGGCACTTGTATGTGAGGTATGCATGATCTACCATTTCTCAAGTACTTGCACATTATCAAAGCATTTGGGAGTACTTATTTTTTGAAAGGAAAATGGAGGTTGCATCCAAACAACTTTTGGTTGGGGCCATTTTATAATAGGGACCAATTATTGACCAGATTTCAAAATCACCAAAATCAATCAATATAATAGGAGAGCTTATATCCTTATATTGGGCCCAAAGGCTTTATATAGAAAGTTGGCCCAATTTTTGTTTATATCACATGGTCACTCATGTGGTGGTACTTTGGAGCCAAAAAAATAGGCCCAAGTGCTAAAAATTGGGTGGCCATGTATCTTTGATGAAAAGTTTTTTTACTTCAACTTGATTTGAGTTCACTTGGCCTTATGTGTGTTAATTGGGTCAACTTGGAATGGGGCCTTGGCCCTAATAAAATTACACCCTCATATAATTGGAGCCCTTTTTACAAAAAGGGTAAGTATATTTAACCCCTAAATGTATTTGACTATGTTTTCACCAAAAACGCTCCAAAACTGCCATTTCTAGTACAAGTACCAAATTTTAGAAAAAATACATTTTTAGACACATGTAACCATAGGATCTTGTAGTGCGCTGGGTTGAGAAGATGTAGAAAAAATTTCAGAAATTTTCACCCTGTAGATTGCAAGATATTAGCGTTTAAATTGACAAAAAGCCTTTTGGGGGCGCTGCAAAAACCCGGGCAGCTGCACTTCACAAGGTCAGATCATTATGAAAAAATGTCCAAAATGGTTGTAACTCTTTGGATTCACTCTTCAAGTCAAGTTGGCTACATGCTTGAAATTGTTTAGATAATTTGGAATTGTACAACATATAGGAAAAAATTAGTAAGTAGAAAGAAGTAGAGAATGATTCAAAACACTAAATTATTAACAATTTATTTATAGAATTGAAAAATGCCAATCCCAATGGTTGTAATGTTGTAATAAACAATCTAAACCTAAATTTTTTATTTTTTTCCAAAAATAATGAAAATTGAGTTAAGTAAAGATCTTCAAAGTTTATTTTAGAGTGAAGATTCCATAACTACACACAAACAACCCATAACTAAAATTCTTCATAACTTTCATCTCATAAATCAGAATGGAATGATTCAAAGATTTCCATGTAAACATAAATCTAGAAAACCAACTTCCAATTTTTATTTTTTTTAAAAAGTGATTTTTAGAGAATTTTTTTTGCTGCCCGAGCTGCCTATTGAGCAATGAAAACTACATATCATACAATAACTTTTCAACCATGTATTCAAATGTTATGGAAATTGTTGGGCCTTGAAGTTACTCCTTGGGCATATGTTGTGTGAAAATTTCAAAGAAAAAAAATAAAGATTCCATCTGTAGTGAGCTGCCCCAAATCGCTATGTTGCCAAAAAACATTGTTTGGTCCTTTAGGGGTTAATTGTGGCTTGTATACAAAACCAACCCCTTCAAACTATTTTTCTTTGAATTGTAGAACCTCCAAATTTAGAAGCCTAGGATTGATTTTGGATATAAGTATTTTTAGCACTTTGAAAATTCCTCTCTTAGTCATCATGTGTCCAAATAATGCATCCTAAGAAAACCTAAAATCTTCATTTGACTAACAAGGTTCACCAAAACATGTTCTAGTTTGATAATAGGAACTAATGTTAAATTCTTTATTTAGGCAATTTCAAGTGATGCTTGACCTTAGTTTTAAATTTTTTAGTTAGAATGACATAGGATTTAAAAAGACCAATCAACTTTTTTCAAATGATGCAGTGACAAAGCCATTTGGTGAGGTAACTTTTTGAATTTGTCTTGCTTCAAAATCTAGGTGGCCATAAAATCTTATCCATTTAGGGCACATAAGATCCCTATCATTGTCTCATCGATTTTGAGTCTCAATCACTTCACTTAGCAAACAAAATGGAAAGGGAATTTTGGGTGGTTCATTCATTTTTTTAGTCAAAAGTGCATCAAATGCTTGGCTATGACCCTTTGTCATTAGTTTGAAGACCTACTTAGTTTCATAATTCAAGTTATTTTTCTTAAACAAATAGACAATATGTAGACCTTTTGTGCATATTTAGATTGTGAAATATTTTGCCAGTCACTTTTATGGTTTTAAATAAATATAAATAAGAAAAAGGATATATATAATGTATATAAACTTGAATAAAGGTGATTTATAATCCAATACTTCAATTTGTGTAGTTAGAGTCTTCGAGGTGAGCACCTCCTTCTTAATACATGGGTGACTCTGTGCCTCATTCTAGGGTACCCTTAGGATATGAGAGAGGTATCAAATAAAAATCTTGCAATTTCAAAAAGGAAGTCGGCTTGACTTGCACTCATTTCTTGATTTCTTGTTTTTTCCTCCAATAGACAACATGATTTGTGGGCATGACAAGCATGGGCAATGGATCCCCAAGTTTAGTTGGAAATCATATATGGATATTGCTAGGTTGCCAAATGAATGAATTCAAAAGCATAGAATCTAAGGAAAGCTTTGAATTTGGAACTAAAAAAATTGAAAGTATAACCACTTTCCAAGATATATTCCATTTAGTTTCTACCTTTTTAGAAAACTTTGGATTTTTTCCACCCTTCCTGGAGGACCTTTGAAAAAATTTCAAACATCAAGGGATGTGCACAGCAAGGCTTCTTTTTTCATTTTTTACGAAGTGCCAAAGTGGTGATATTAAATGTTATATTAGTGCTCCAAATTACAACATTCATCCACATATTAGATGTATACTATGGTTTTCATCCACAATTTGGCGATTTCATCCAAGTTTTTTGACATTTTTTTGGCATTTTAAGCCAGATTATTTTTTTTGGTGCAAATCTAGCACCAAAAAGCCAAAAAAAAGCCCTAGTGCACAATACCTAGGAAGGGCCAAATTCACATCAAATTTAAGGCATGCGTATCAAGCTTATTGAGCTAAACATTGTCTACTCAAATCTTAAGAAATCCATGCTACATATAGAAGGCCATATTAGGTGTTCAAAAATGATAAAATACACTTTAAAATGTATTTTGTGTGATCTATACTAACTACTTAATCAAGGCTATAACTTTTTATAATAGATGAATATTTTTTACTAAGATCATAGGTATGAATACTATTCAAAGACAAGCATCTCTATAACATAGTTGGAAAAGAATATTCATTCAAAGTATAACTTTAGAGCATTTTAAAATCAATAAGTATAGATGATTCTAAATACTCCCTCCGTCCCAAAATGATCTTCCTATTGCACTTTATGACTTGAGAATTGGTAAACTTCAACTTTTGATTGTTACTTGGGACTAACAAAACAACTCTGAGCAATAGTTTCCCTTCCATCTATGCAATCATCAATCAAAATACAACTTAAATGACTGAAGATGTCAATCAACACTCTTTGTCTTTATTTTTTGCATCTCTTTGAGTGTTTCTTGATTGAAGGAGATGAAGCTTTGGAAGATGGTATAGAGGTCCATACATGGGCTTGGGCTTATACTAAGTGCCTACAAAACAATGATCTCACACTCTACAATTATGTGCCCAATGGTGCTCCTTGAAAATGCCTCCAAAATTCCACTTTTCAAAACTACAAAACTACAATTTGACAAGGGTTTTGAAACTCAAAATTTCTAGGACATTAGGAGTGTACCAAACCCTACTTGCCATGCGAAACAATTTTGAAAAAATATTATTTTCTACCTTAATCAAGAATACTTTGTCCAACAAGAAGATCATTTGGGGACGGAGGGAGTACAATTTTAAGTGTACTCAAAATCAACCAATACTAACTAAGGATTTTATTTTCAAATTTTGAGTGATAGAGCAAGTTGTTGCTTGGATGAATGTTATGTAAGGACAAATGGCTATAGATTCCTTTTTCATTGAGACATTTGACTCTATAATTTTTATGAAGTACATTCACTTTTGCTAATTTATTTACTATTGTCATGGGTTGTTGAAGTGGCTATTTCATCCTTGTGAATGATAAGGTAGGAGACCCATTTTCAACCACTTAAGCAATTACACATATGTGGAGCATGGGTTTCTTGAGTGAAATTTTTTTCTTGTGTATAGAAATAGAGTTTGGAAGGATTCCATAATTTTTCAAAATTTTATTTCTCAAAACATAATTACTATGAGTTTTTAGCTCAAGATTCTATTTGACCCATATTGGTCATATAGGCCTTTCTATTTCTGACCAAGAGTTGGTTTCAATATTGAGAGTCTTGTAGCCAATCATTATGAATCATAATATGCCACAATTACACTAGGAACTCTGCCATAATTAATCACTATTCATAACTACTTGACTGAAAGACAAAAGTCTACATGGCAGAAGTGGAACTGCAAGGAACTCACAATCTGCTAATTGACCCAAATCTCATCTAATGAACAACAGTAATTGGCTACCTTGACTCCCAAAAATTGCAAAAGGTCCTTCACAAAAAATAGCCAATGTCTTTGGGTTGCAGAAAAATACATTTGAGTGGTGCCCAAGGAAGCTTATCATGTCTGCATAGAAAATTGTTTTTGATTGCCCAAAGATAGATGATAAGTATGTATGGAACTTTGATGAAAGATTCCATGATTTTTAAGCTCCAGCCATCCACTCCAGGTGACCAAGCATCACTCATCCCATGATCTCCTACAGAAGCTTGAGCACCAAGTTTCCTGCCTAACTTAAGTTAGTATTGGTTGTTGGTGTTGCAAATTCTAACACTCGTTCAGCGGGTACTTCCAAATTTGATTGAGAAACAGCACAGAAATTCAGGTAAGTTAGGTGGAATACAGACAGTGTTATAACCCCTTGGGAAAACACTGGAACTTTCTATTTACCACTGATGATAAAATTTGGAAATTTGGAATTCATATTTGGAATCAGAGCCCAAAAATGTAGGTGGAGAGGTGAAGAAGTACTAATGATCAATCAAGCACAAAATAGGGGTCAATTTGTTTACATTTATCCTTATTTGAAGGAATGAGGGGAGCAATCCAACTTGGCTGAATATAGACTGAGTTAACTACACCTAATTTTGACCACTTTCTAAAATCGACCACTCTAGATTTCTGCCTAAAATGTACTCCTACTACTCATATGAGTCTATGGTCGGATTTTGAAACACTTATTTTTGGCACTTTGAAAATTCATAATTTATTTACATGGTGTCCAAAAAATGCATTCTAAAAGAATCTAGAAGTCCCTTTTAACTACCAACAAGACCCACAAAAAAAATTCAATATAATAATTGGAACCATATTGAATTGCTTATTTGTGGGATTTTAGGTGTAGCTACTATAGAGTGTGCATTGGCATTTGGGATAATGCCAAAGTAGCTAAAAATGGGAGAGTATCATAATCTTCATGAGGATAAAATAACCAACATTCATATCAAAATGGAGTGGTACAAATAACTTTGCTAACTTATCTTGTGGTTGGTTTCAATACATAGTTGACAAAAAAGAATTACTTTACAATAATTAGCAAAGGTTCCAACACTCCAAATCAGTTTTAGAGGAATTTTGAAACTTTCATTCATTTCAATGAATTTCTTCATGATCAATTTTCATCTAATTATGTTGATGGTGAAATCATTTTTTCAATTTCAATACAACCATAATTTATTATTTCTCCATACATTCAACATTCTCTTTTCTACTCTGTAATTAATTTATGTTGAAACAAATTGTTTTGTAGGGTAGTGTTCTCCAATTTGAACCCTTTATTGGAGTGTTGGTCATTTTCTCAACAATCCAAAATAATGTATTTTCTTGATGGGAATGTTAGTATCACAAGGATGCATTCACACCAAGGGGGGAATTTCTTAACCTCTAGAGGGACAGAAAAACCTTAGTGCTTAAGATGAAGGGATTAAGTATCATTTTTTTTGCAATTACAATAATTAGAGAATATAAATTGTATTCATTTTAGGTTTCTAATTGCAAAGATTTTTCTTAAAGTAATATCTTAGTCAAGCATAATGGGAATTGCAAATCATTTGATCCCATTGGTCCCAAGGTTGTCACCTCAAGGAAGAGCTTTGATATTTCAAAAGAGGGAAAAAAAATGAGTCATGTATTTTGTGTGTGGAAGGAATAGGAGGCCCATAAAATGCCCCTTTCATATCTGGAAATTAATTTAGGGAGGTTAGACTTCTTCAAATATTTTTTAGTGAAATTCTTTTTGAAAGTCAAATGGAATTGGCATCTGACCCAAGTTGTTTCATATTTTTAGGAGATTCGTGGAATTGGTTATAAATTTTTGAAGTTGAAATGCATCCACCTCTTGAGATGTGCAATTAGTTCCAATTCATTTACAAATTTTTGGATCCTATTACGATTGGGAGAATTTTGGAAGGCCTATGCATGGTAAAAAATGAACTGAATTTCAAATTGTAAATTGAGTTGGAATCACACTAAAGTCTATTTTTCATCATGATTACAAATACACATATGTAATTGAAAATCATACACAAAGTTTAATGTTTTCTATACACTATATACCTACCATCTAGTGTTGCCACCATTTGTGAAAATTACAACTTGTATTTAATGGTACATATTAGAAATGAGCCTTCACAATTGCTTTGGAGATACTTGATTCCATACCACTTAAATTGCTTGTAAGATTTCTTGCTTGTAAGATTTCTTGCTCGTTCTTCACCCCATTGCAAAAAATCTTTGCCTATCTTCCAATGGCTCTCTACGAAATGGTAGACAGTGCATAAAAGAAATCCAAATTGTTCAATGATTTAAAATTTTTCACTTGTTATGAAGTTGAAGTGCACTTCATTTTTTAGCAAACAAGAGCTTCCTAAAGTTATTGAATTTTCTAGTGAAAATGAATTGGAAAATTTGTAAATGAATTAGAGTTGACCTTACATTGTTTGTACATTGGTGGAGCAATGAGAAAGCAAAATGTACAAAGATTGTCCATTTCAAGAAGTGGATGCTTTTTAGACTGAGTTCTTAATGAAGTTCCTACCTAATTCATCTATGAAATAGATTATAGAGGCATGCCATCTTCAAAGGAATTATATTGTTGTTGCTAATGGAGGAGCTACTATCTTTGAGAATGTACCCAAATACTTGCCCAAATATATTTATATAATAAATTGATGTACATTGTAAAATATTCAAATCAAGGACATCAAATTTAGGGCATGGATTAGAAAAATTTACTACTTGCTTTGGGGGATAGATAAGGAAAGTTGGTCTTGTTGGCCTTTGATTTGGGCCCATAAGGTTCACATTCAATCACTTGGTTTGATGGGAAAAAAGACTCTTGCTAGGGGCAAAGTATTGAATCAAGACGAATTCTCTAGCCAAGGTTAGTCCGGTAGATTGATGTGTGTCAAATATAATATAAAGTAAGCAATAAAATCAAAATTTGTTATTTTTACTACAATTTTTTTAGCCAAGGAAAAGAAAGTGTGATTGGACTTTGTGAACTTTAATACTTTTGAATACAATATTCAAACACCACTTGTAGACTGCACTTTGTTTTGCCTACAATTTATCTATGTGTAATTGAAAAGTCAAATAGTTTGTCATACCTCAATTTATTTGATATTTATTAAAGTAAAAATGAAACGTTAGAGATATAGTAGGATTTTTGAATTCCAATTGGAAAATCTAAATCCTAGTGAGAAGTTCACTCAAAGAGACTCTATTTAATAGGCTAGCTACAAGATAATTTGAATTAGAAATTGCAACGGATGGATAAGAAGAATTCCATCCAACTAAGCAATTGCTATTCTTCTTCGTTTGGTCTAATTACACAATTTGCCACTCCACTCTTAAAGGCCACAAGGGTTACTTAGGAACAACCAAATTAATCTTTTCTACTAGTTTGCTTTGCTCTATTCGGGACTTCCATTCCTGATTCTTTATCCTTCACTTTTCTTTCATCATTCAAATTTTATTCCAACTTGGCCCTTGCTCCTATTTGTTGTTCTAATCTTCAACTTGGAATTCACACAACCAATAGCCTTCTATCACATTTCTAGTACTCCTATTTGGTTTTTTACTAGATCAAATTTTATCTCTTTTTTTTTTCCAAAATTCCTCACTTGGCAATTTTGAATTTCTTCACATACATTAAATTTTCCAATTAGCATTTAATTCACTTTTTCAATAATCCTCTCTCAATCTAATCCAACACTCCAACTACTTGTTCAATTACTTTCCATCTTGGTACAATCATCTTCCAATCACTCATAGCTTGAATACACAACCAATTTGCAAAATGCTATAAACTAAATCCCCCATTGAGAACAAATTTCAATTAAGACTATGATATGCAAATGCACTCAACATCCTACTTGATAAGTCACAACTTCCACAAATTGTGTTTTTATTTGTTTCAACATTGCAAATGACATAATAATAATTCCAAATTGTATACTTAACAAATTTTTAAATTTCTACTTGCAACAAGGGCAAAAACTACTTCCCAATTAATTTATCTTTTAACCACATACAAATTCAACATTCAATTAGGGGAAGTAACTCACAACCAATATTTAGCATTAAACATTCTAATTTGATAGCACATGCAACCACACTTCATAAGACCCCACTACGATAAATCTCTACTATGATAAATCCAACTGATATACTTAAATGAAGACAATGAGATTCAAAATCGACAATCAATATTTCTCAACCAAGCAAATTTTAGACATGAAAAAAATTGCAGATACAACACACTTACCAACTCCAGATCAAATGTTCATCAAACAACTAGGAAACATATATGTTTTCATAATTCAATAAACACATAACTTCTCACAATTTCAATTAGGTGAATAACTTCACATATAAATGCATTCATGGTTCAATCAAATCATTCATAACACAAACGCACACACTTACAAATTTGGTAATTAATTTTACATTTCCAATGAGAACTCTAATGCAACAAAGTTGGATTGGACTCACATTCTTTCTCATGGCAATGGTTGAAAAATTCTCTTCCTATTTATTTCCTTCATACTTCAATTGGAAGTGACGAAAGAATTGTTTCAACTTCACTAGAATTTCAATTACCTTAGTTCTACACCTATTGGAATCTTTGTGACTTACTAGCAGCCTTTATCTTGCAATTAATTTCTTTGATAGTTATTTTTTTATTTATCTATTTTTATACTATAATTACTTGCCTCATAGGGCAAAAACTCTCATTTACATACAATTTGTCTTTTCTTTCTAAGTTGGAATCTCTAAATATATAAGTTGTAAGTTTGCAAGGGATGACAAGACTATATGTAGGGTGGATGAAGGAAATTCTCGTATTTTAAAATACGAAACGAATTAAGGAATGGAGTATTGTACCAAAATCTAATGATTTTCTTAATAATTTGGAATCAAGTCAATTTTTTTTGTACGTAACTAAGATATTTTGAAAACATTGTTTGTATTAGTCTCTTCAAGTTGTGAGGGCAAGAAGAATTCAACAATTCTTTTCTATGTCTTGAAATTGTGTCAAAAGTTGTTTTCTCTCATAATATCCCTTGGACTTACTAAGTTTTAATTACTAAGTTCTAGCATATAATCTTGATATGTGGTGTATATGCAACTTAAACCATTACCAAAACTCTACATTCTTTCAATTCATTACACTATCTTATATTACTATATTTTTTCAACATTCATGCTAATTTATATTATATTACCATTTACAATAATAGAATAATTGATTTAAAGAATTTCTTATCTACCTAGATGAAGTTTGTAGACAAATTAAACCCCAATATAGATTTGAAGTTTGTATTCTAGTCAACTGGTATTGAAGAAAGTCCTTGAATTGAAGTTTTATTCACATAACTTCTCTTTCAAAGCAATGTTTGAACCTTACAAAAACAACTCTCATTTATAATCAATTTGATGAAATCTGAGTAAGTATTGTATAAGATATAATGAAAAAAATACTAAAAAATTATAAAAGGAATACGACTATGAAAGGGTTAATTTCTTGTTCTATAATCTGCTAATTCTTAGACGTTTAGTTGAATTTGATAAGTACCACCAACTCTATGGGTTTTCTTTACTCCATGTCAAACTTTAGAAATCCAAATTCACTATAAATAGTCTCCAAAACCTTACTGCACAATTAATCAAAACAAGTCACACTTTTAATAATATGTTAAATCCCCTCTTTGAATTCTAGAGGAAGTAAGGGAAGATTTTTTTTGAATTTCCTTAAAAATTCAGATTAAATAATAAACGTAATCCAATTTATTTATCACATAAACATGATCCTCTATCACAAAAATTGTCAACATATCATTTCGGATACTTATTTTATTTTCAAACAAATAAAACGAAATTTAACGTTTCTGATACTTAAGAGGGAGAATAACTACAACCCTTCATGGTATGTATAGAGTCTTTTCATTTAAGGTCACACGAGTAACTCTGATTAGTCAAGAGTAACTCCGAGGAGTCACGACTCAGGACAGAATAGCTCATCACGTGCCAGTAGCCGCAAATACCGCGCAATAGAACATTGGAAGGACTAAAAGTGCACGGGTGGAGTCCGGTTGCAGAGTACGGGGAACGGGTCCGCCCGGCCCACAAGCCCCGGAGCTTTAACTTATATGCCTCCCAGAGTCACTACAAAAGCGTCACTCGTCTTCTTCTTCTTCAGTAGCGGCGTTCGTCCCTGCCCATTACAAGCAGTAAGAGGGCGCTAGTGCATTGCCAGGACCTGTCGGTGCTTTAAAAGATTGCTGGCCTGCTTATCCAGAGCCTCGGACTCGAGAGAATCCCAAGTTTGCTTTCGGAATTCGGAGTACTTGCCTTAAAAATCCACTGGAAAGACCGCCGCATTTGAGTTGAGATCGGCTGAGAGCGAGAGGATGTGGAGGGAGAAGGATTGGAGGTTCTCTCTTGAGGTGTACACTAGATCGATTTTCGTTGCTTGTGAGTGAAGTAATTCTCTCTTGTTATCAAATTCGTTTGGTGGCGACATTGTGGTGTAGTAGAGGCATTTTCAAAGGGAGAGAAGGTTTGTCGGTAGGAGGATTTAAATTTTTATTATAATTATTCTGAGTTTAGAGGGTTTGAACTGGCGCAGGGGAGGGGGTTCTGTGCATTGAAAGGCTTGGGGTTGCGACCGTCATTCGGTCTTGATGGATTCGGTAGTTCGGTGCAAGTTTAGGATCTGTTATGGATCAGCGCTTTGTTAGTTCAATCTCCGGACGACGCATGAGTATGATTGAGAGACTGTACGTAGAGAGGAATTATAGTTGTCTCCTTGTCGCTCCACTGGAGAGGACGCTCCATTTGAGGTTCATTCGTCAGGGAGCGAGAATCTCTGGAAAAGCGTGCATGGTTAAGGATTTATTCTCGAGTTTTTTTACTTGGTCGGAAAGATCGACTTTCATTGCTTGTGAGTGAAGTAATTCTGTCGTTCTTTCCAATTTTTGGTGACGACGGTTAGTTGTTAGTCGATTCGTGTACTAAGGGAGGGATGTAACGTTCAGATTGAGGATTTGATCACTGAGAGAGCGCTGTAGAAACGGTTTTGCACATTTAGAGGATGTTGGATTGCTTTCACTCACAAGCAATTCAAATTTTTGGTGACGACAGTATGTTGATAGTTGATTCGTGTACTGAGGGAGGGATGTAACGTTCAAATTGAGGATTTGATCACTGAGAGAGCGCTGTAGAGACGGTTTTGCACATCTGAAGGATGTTGGATTGAAAACTTGCATTCCATCGAGACAGAAATCGGTAGCTCTGTGCAGGTTTAGGGTCTGTTCAAGATCGGCGTTTTGCTAATTTAGTCTCCGACGCATGCACCTGAATGAGAACCGTAGAGATTGGAAGATCTGTGCGTTAATTGAGTGAACGAAACGAAGGGGAGAATCAGTGCGTTCTGGGCGGCACCATGGCAGACCATCCGATTCCGGATATTTCAGGACCCGCTGCGGCTGTTGCTGCTGCTTCGCAAGATGAAGTTCCAGCAGCCGGCGTCGACCTTGCGAATGAGAAAGCACAACAGAATATTAGCAAGGAGGAAAAGAAGGCAGAGAAGGAGAAAGTACATGTTGTGTCGTTTTACAAGCTTTTTTCATTTGCGGACCGATGGGATTACGTGCTCATGATCGTCGGCTCTCTTGGTGCAATAGGGAACGGTGCATCCATGCCGCTCATAACAATCTTTTTCGGTAACCTCGCCAATGCTTTCGGGGACAATCAAGGCGATCAAAGTGCGGTGGTTCGCGCAGTGTCGAAGGTGCACACCTTTTCTTTTGTTCTTTTCTGGCTCTTTCCTTTACGCAATGGACACTTCCTATGTATACGTGGTCATGTCGCTCTTTTACCTCGAGGAAGGTAAGTTCTTAAAGTTTCACCTCGAAGTTCATTGAAATTGGTCACTTTACCACGCGCCGCATTTGCCTACTGAAGTCCGGAAGAGCTGAATCATGGTGCTCACCATGCTTGCTGTGATACTTGAGCCTTCTTGAATAAATCTAAGACATCTATACCTTAAATTAGTTAGTTAGTTAATTTATTTTGTTTTGTTTGACACGCTAAGATCTAAGAAATCGTGAGTCCCCGGCAGCGCTCTTGCTACCGTTGGAAATCTCTGCGTGAGGAGGGGTGCACGCACTTCGTTTCGTCGCCTTCGGTGTGAAAGTTTATATTTTAGCAAATTAAATTGCATTATCTTTTATTTTGAAAAAAACATACTTTTCACATTGCATGCCCAAATGCCCTAAAACAAAGTCCTTGCTCTCCTTCATGCATAAAAGATGCTGAATTTCAAATTTTTTACAAATTAAAAAACTAAAAAACTATTTTTACTTTTATTTTCATTGTGGCAACGGTATAGGGCAACAAGGTGAAACAAGATCGAGCCGGGAGGGGGTTGAGTATGTAATTTAAGATTCTCCGGCTTTCGGATTAATCAGCCTAACTCGTCAGTGACACATGTGAATGTGTGTGAGTGGACCCATGCCACTGGCATCGCACACAAAGACTCCACTTCTTGTCGATTGTACCAATGGAATAGCGAATCCATGCTTTTACAAGAGCAGTGGGACTTTCCATCACTTCATTACTTGCTACCGGTTGCACTGTCAACTCACTCCTAGAGATTTCGAACTTAGGCATTGCAATATAGCTCGCCGAAAGACGTCAAATATCCAGGGCTTGTGCACACTTGCTCGTGGCCTGAACTTTCGAGGGAATAGTTAGCTGTTGTCATCGTTTAGAAAACCTGGCCTTTTGCTGTTTTCATCGTCTATATTCTCAAAAGATGGTCTGGTCTAAAGTGGATGGCTTTTATTTGCCAACAATTGAAAGCAGACCTCTGGGAGTTTTCTGATTGGTGTCCATATGCACAGGCAATCATTCACGCACCGTTTCTTCGAGAGTCTGAGCACTTAATCCTGCCTTAAGAGCTGAGATTTTGACACCGGGAGTGTTTCTTGAACATGTGCAGGTAGCTGTCAAATTTGTTTACATCGGTATCGGAGCCGCAGTTGCATCATACTTGGGTGAGTTTTCTTATTTAAACTTTCCCGCTTCCGTTTGTCGAATTACCTCTGGGTTCATATGCAGATCTCATTTGGTGTGAGGGATGCTTATGTGCTCTCCCTACAATTCTCTACCGGTCTATTATATTCTGAACTATTTGATTTGGGTGTAGAGGTCACCTGTTGGATGATAACTGGAGAGCGTCAGGCAGCTCGCATCAGGAATCTGTACCTAAAGACGATCCTGAGGCAAGATATTCCATTTTTTGACCAGGAGACTACCACAGGCGAGGTGGTTAGTCGGATGTCTGGGGATACTATTCTCATTCAAGATGCAATTGGCGAGAAGGTATTTCTTTGGATGCGAGAGTATCTAGTGTCTTGCATGCAGAAATATTTATATCTGTTTGGTACCTTCGAACGAGGCTTTGAAAATATACAGTGGATTGAAGAGGTCTTGTCAGTTTCAGGACTTTGAAAGAGTCACATCTTTATTGTTCAAATTTTCTGCGTAGTGCTCCAAGTCTTCTCGAAATGTTCGTGCAGTGTTTTTAGTGGATTTCCGAGATCTTGAAGATCTGCAAAAATAATGACCTTAGCTTTTTATGACAGGTCGGCAAGTTCTTGCAATTTGTGGCTATGTTTTTCGCTGGATTCGCAGTTGCATTTGCAAGAGGGTGGAAATTGACTCTAGTCATGCTCTCTACAATGCCTCTTTTGGTCATCTCAGGCAGTCTCGTGGCGATGGTGATGTCCAAGGTTTCAGGCAAAGGTCAGGACGCATATGCTGAGGCCGGCACAACCGTGGAGCAAGTGGTCAGCTCAATCCGAACAGTAAGAAACCGGAGCCCTGTGTGGTGTTTAATTTTGGCTTGACGAGTGTTCTGTTCTGGGTTCGTTTTCAACTGGCTTTCTCCGTCTTGACAATGCTTAAATTCTAGCTCAATCCCTCATCTACGGGTGATCAATTGACCAGTTTTGTTGTGGTGAGTTTCAACAGGTCTTGTCATATACCGGGGAGAGAAAATCTGTAGTTGAATACGATCACTCGATAGCCAAGGCAGAGAAATTGGGGATCAAGTCTGGACTTGCTACTGGTTTTGGTCTCGGCTTTGCACTTTTTATTATGTTCGCTAGCTATGCGCTGGCGATGTGGTACGGTTCCGTGCTTGTGATTAATGACGGCTTATCTGGAGGGAGCGTAATCACTGTTGTGTTCGCTGTTCTTACTGGTGGGGGGTAAGTTGCTCTTGCTCTTGCTATTGAAAGGTTGTTGTCGCCTGCATGTGCAGCAAAAAAGTGGTCCGTATGTTGCTTATATTTAATCCTATGGCTACATCTTTTTCTTTAGAAACTTTAGGTTCGAGATGTCTAACGATACCTCTGTTCATTTCTTGTGTTTTCACTAGTTCGATAGGGCAAGTTTCTCCGTGCGTTCAAGCTTTCGCATCTGGTAAAGCAGCAGCGTACAAAATGTTTGAGGTCATTAAGCGCAAGCCCTTGATTGATGTATACGACCTCAGCGGTGATATTTTGAAGAATCTTCGGGGTGACGTCGAGCTACGAAAAGTGGACTTCACCTACCCAAGTCGTCCAGATGTGCCTATCTTTAGAAACTTTAACCTCGCTATCGCTGCTGGCACTACTGTCGCATTAGTGGGAGAAAGTGGAAGGTGAGATTCTTTGTCCGTTCGCCTGGAAATTCTTGTCGTGCCTTGGTAAGAATCCCATGCCTTGATGTCCATGGTCTCAGGTTTTCAATAAAACTTTATATTCGTCCTGTGGTTTGCAGTGGCAAGTCCACAGTCGTGAGTCTTGTGGAGAGGTTTTACGATCCGGATGGTGGGCAAGTGCTAGTCGATGGTGTAGATATCAAGACCGTTCAGTTGAGGTGGCTGAGGCAGCAAATCGGTCTCGTGAGCCAGGAGCCGGTTCTGTTCGGTACCTCAATTACAGAGAACATTGCATACGCGAAGGATGGTGCTACAGATGCGGAGGTTGAGGCAGCAGCTGCCTTGGCAAACGCAGACAGTTTCATCACCAAGATGCCCAAAGGGTACGCCACACAGGTTGGGGAGCGAGGAATTCAGCTATCAGGAGGTCAGAAGCAGCGTATTGCGATTGCGAGAGCCATCCTGAAGGATCCCAAAATTCTACTGTTGGATGAAGCAACGAGTGCATTGGATGCTCAGTCTGAACATGTTGTTCAGGAGGCACTAGAGAAAACTATGGTTGGTCGCACTACCATTGTGGTTGCACATCGCCTTACTACAATCCGAAACGCCGATCTCATAGCCGTCATACAAAGAGGGGTCGTCGTGGAAAAAGGTATGGACGAGTGAATTTGGGTCCCGCCGCATTCATCATGTTGTTCCTACAGCTATCATAGCCGGGTTTTGACAGTTTTACATAAGTAGTGGTCATTGTCAAGAATGTTCAAGTGGCTTAAATGCTGTTCAGCATATCTCTAGGATTGTCTCTTACAAATACCCGTTACGGTTGTACAGGAACACACGACAAACTTCTGTCCAATTCAGATGGAGCGTATTCCCAGCTAATTCGTTTGCAGCAGATTCACAAAGAGCAGGACAATGAAATGTTGGACGGTTTGCATCTTGAGGATGAGACCGAAGCGATTAGCAGATCTCTCAGCAAAGGTTCACGTAGCAGCCGCGGTCTTAGTCTTCGCAAGTCGCGAAGTGCATCTCGGAGTGCACGCGACCAGCTTGGAAAGAGTAACAGAAGCGGTGAGGCTGATGTTGAGATGGGGGATATGAAAATCAGGAATCGCGCTGAATCGTCACTCTTCCGACTTGTCACATATAGCAAACCTGAATTTCACCTTTTCATTTTTGGCGGACTTGCCGCCGTCGCCAACGGGACCGCATTACCAGTCTTTGGACTTTTACTGTCAAATATCATTGCTAGTTATTACCAACCAGATAAGAACAAGTTGAGACACGATGCGAATTTCTGGTCTCTCATGTTTTTGGTACTAGCGATTGGCATATTCATCGTTTCCCCGATACAATTCTACTCATTTGCAGTGATAGGCCAGCGGCTTATTCGTCGCTTGCGTAGGCTAACCTTTGACAAGGTGGTGAGAAATGAAGTGGCATGGTTCGACGAGGAAGAAAATAGCAGGTGAGACGGCTTGGCATTTGATGATGGTATCTGTGAGTCATAGCCTACTTAATTGCACTCGTCATTTTTTGATGTCAATCCATAGCCATTAAATTTGTAGTTCTTTTTATATTGCAGTGGGTCTATTGGTACTCGCCTTTCCACGGATGCGGCAGCTGTGAAGAGCATGGTGGCAGGCACCCTCTCACTTGTGGTACAGAACATCGGCACTATCATCTGTGGGTTATCCATAGCTTTCAGTGCCGACTGGCGACTCTCGCTTCTGGTCCTGGCCCTTGTTCCACTCTTAGGCTCCGAAGGGTATTTCCAGATGAAAATGATGCAGGGTTTCAGCAACGATGCCAAGGTTCGCAATTTCCATCGTTGATCGTCTCTATGTGATTTCGTGCCTGTCAGCATTCAATTTTCGGAATCCGTGTTTATCTCATGCTTCTGATGGAATTTTGTATCGTGAAACCCTATTCTTATTCTTAAGATGTGTTCAGATAGCGTATGAGGATGCCAGTCGCGTTGCAAACGATGCAATCTCAAGTATCCGAACTGTATCGTCTTTCTGCGCTGAGGAGAAGGTGGTTAATTTGTACACTGAGAAATGCAAGAAACCTCTGAAGAGTGGAATACGGCAAGGCTACATCAGTGGAACAGGCTTGGCCTTCTCCAACTTCGTCATCTTTGCCTGCTATGCACTTTCATTCTGGTATGGATCGAAATTGGTGCAGCAGGGTAAAACTACCTTTGGCGATGTTTTCAAGGTTTTCTTTGCCATCGCCATGAGTGCAATCGGTGTCTCACAATCCGCCGGTTTGACACCTGATTTAACCAAGACCAAACTCGCCGTCAATTCTGTGTTCGAGCTGCTTGATCGAAAGTCGCTCATCGATCCTTTCGACATGTCCGGAAAGACTTTGAAGACAGTGCATGGGGACATTGAGCTCCGCAACATAAGCTTCACTTATCCGTCCAGACCTGCAGTTCCCATATTCAGAGATTTGAGCCTCACTGTGCCTGCTGGCAAGGTACGTTATTTCAGAAGCCCTGCTTGTGTCAATGCTGGCCTGTGAAGAATTCGTGTGCTGTTATTGTGGGCGTCCTTCGAATGGACGTCTTGAGGTGCTTCGTATTCGTCACCACTGACGTTGAGCGTTCAGGCAAATTGTCTACGTGTACTGAATTTGGCTAGTTGCTGTGTTTTTTGTATTGTGAGCAGACTGTGGCCCTTGTTGGCGAGTCGGGGTCAGGCAAGAGCACTGTGATATCCCTACTGGAGAGGTTCTACGACCTGGATGGTGGCTCCATCCTGCTTGATGGTGTTGATATTAGAGAGCTGCAAGTGCGTTGGCTTCGACAACAAATTGGGCTCGTGAGCCAGGAACCTGTCCTTTTCAACACGTCCATCAAAGCAAACATCATGTATGGAAGAGACGACGACGTGACACAATCCGAAATCGAATCTGCCGCCCAAGCGTCCAACTGCCATAAATTCATCACGGGTTTACCTGAAGGATTTGACACAACCGTGGGAGAGCGTGGTATTCAATTGTCCGGAGGTCAGAAGCAGAGAGTGGCCATAGCAAGGGCAATCGTGAAAGACCCGAGAATACTGCTACTGGACGAGGCGACAAGTGCCCTGGACGCGGAATCTGAACATGTTGTGCAGGAGGCTCTTGACCGCATCATGGTGAACCGAACCACCATTGTTGTTGCTCATCGCCTGTCCACCATTCGGAACGCCGATGTCATTGCTGTGGTGAAAAACGGGGTGATCGTTGAGCAGGGAAAGCACGACGAGTTGATGGCTCGCGAGAATGGGGCATATCATGCTCTTGTGCGTCTCCATCTCTCCTCATTGTGATATGCATTGTAAGTTATGCTCATTGCTTTCTGAATTTTGTTCCAGGTAACAAATTTAATTGTTTCATCCTGAACCTTCATCAGAGGTCTTCGTTTCAAGCATAGAAACGGGCATAGAAATCCCTCCTGAATAGTCGAAAGGGCTGGATAGATTGTATAATCCTAGAGTTTGGTTGACAGCAATTTTGACTACCTAGTACAGATTCTTTTGTGGCTCCATCAAAATATCCACTTGAGCAGCCTTGCTGCTTTGATCCGCTGAGCGAGTTCTTTCTGGACCCTACCGAAAGTTGCGGTCCACCCCTTGTATCTTATTTCTTCTGGATTTGGTAACAATGGCTTTGGCTCTTTTATCGTCATTCAACTTCCCATAAATCCTTTCGTTGATGAAACCTTCATTCGCAATGAGAATTAGGGGGAAATCCGCTTATCCCCAAACCCTTAAACCTGGCAGAGTTCATGAGCATTCTAAAGATGACTGAATTCGACAATTCGTAACTCATTTTAGAACTGACTTAGCCCCAGATGTTCAAATTTTGAACAATGGATGAAGGAAAAACACATCCCAACTGAGCTCTAAAAATTGTGTTTTTTCATCCATTGGTTTTTATGAAGATACTTATGTTAGTTCATACTTATCCATAAACGAAGCTGCAGACATTTTCTGGTCGATGAATGACAAAGAATCCTTCTTGGTAGGATGAAAGTGCAACTATTTGTCTCCGGAATCTTTAGCAAAAAGGAGAGATCTTCTATAGTATTTTGACCTTGAATGAGTATTTTTAGTTTATTTAAGTAGATGTTGTCACATGGTCCAAAAGGGATGATTTCTATAGTCACTAGCTTATCATTTAAGAGTTAATATATGTACTTTAAATCAAGTTGTTTGTTTTGTTTTGTTTGTTATGGTGAGATCTCCTAGATTGTGCATCCCTTGGCAACAACATGATCAAGAAGCCTTCACCCAAGAGGGTGTATGGATTTATTTTTTTGGCGTTTGGTTGGACAATGGAAACGTTATAGATTTTTGAGTTACTTTTGGATCCTATATTATCCTAAATTATAATCCTTTTGGACAGTATGTCACTCTCAATCATGTTCTTGGTACCTAAGGTATACTTAACTTAGTTTGCTCTAAAAGTGACCACTTAAGAGTTGATCTACTTTTTTCATGGATTTAGGTGGATGGAAAGAGTTTTAGCTCATTTTTTCATATAAAGAAAAATAGATGCAAAATGTAACACAATTGGTTTCATATTTTCTGAAGCATTATTGAATTACTTATAAATTTTCAAAGATATGTGTCTTAGTCACTTATTTGTGACCTCAAGTCTCTCCAAATCTGTCCATGTGCAACTTGTATAGAGAATAGAGGAAACCAAGGAGAATGATTGGTTCTTTCAATCAAAAACATTTTTTCCTTGATCCACTCAATGGCTAAAGAAGACGATTTAATGACCACCTCATATCCATTCAATTATAGGGGTGATTTGAAGAAGACGGTTGCTTTTAGAACAAACTATCTTATATATAAAGTAACCACACCTTATTGCCACCTTTGCATAAATTCAATACTTTGTATCAATGGATGTTGAAAATATTCATTTCCTTGTCATTTGAATTGCATTAGTTTTAGATCATTGATTGACAAAAGTTTGAATTATTTAAACTTGTGCATTTGGTATTAAATGAAACACTTTTTGGTGCATTGGAATTCTCTTTGATTTACTAATAAATCTTGTACCCATAGAAGGAAATTGAGGCCCAAAAGTCCCCAATCGATGACTTCAAAGATTATTGTAGAAATGAAGAATGCAACTATTGGTCCAAAAATTGGATCATTTAATTTTTGGCAAAGTACCTTGGTGATAGGTCTTATCCTTTCAAGTTTAAAAACTTCATCATTCTAATATGTGCAATTATGCTCAACTTTTAACCCTTAAAGGATGTAGCCCCCCGTGACCAAGGTAGCCACCCAAATGCTAGGATTATTGGACCAATAGGTGCATTCTTTGTCTCTACAACTTTCTTGAAAGTCTTTCATTGGACTCACACTTTGAGCCCTCAATGTACTTAGTAGATTAAAGTGTTACAATTAGGAGTGGTTACTTTATCACATGATTTGTTGGCTCTAGACGGAAGGGAATAAACTTTGCATTGACATATGCTCAATGTGAAAGATAGTGAGAGCCTCTTATAACAAAGTTGTTCAAGCTTATTTGTGATGCAAAATACACCATTGATGATATTTCTTATGTGAGACCGTGTTGCTTCTGAGCTGGTGAATGTCAAGAGTGATGGGCAACTACAAATTAAGGTAGGAGGTGCAAATTCTACCCATGCTCCAAGAATTGTTCCTAGAGTGTACCATGAATTGTCACTAGGTAGGAATGAAAAATGTTCCATCAAAGTGTTGGTACCATTTGGGATTCTCATTGCACAATTTCAAGAATGGTTGGGGATTGATTAGATTAGGAAGTTAACAAAATTTCAGTGTACATAATGTGGAGTTATGAGTGGTGGGAGACTTTGTGTCATCCTAGACAATTAAATGCACCGTGTTGTTGCAATTTAAGGTTAGCACACCTTCATTTTGGGACTCCATTTGCACCATTAAAGGACAAGTGTTTGACTTTTCATGGAAGTACCTATGGACTCAAAAAGCACCCTACTATTGTTACCTTTAGAAAATCATATCTAATTCAATTTAACTCTAAAAATTATAAATCGAATTGTGATGGATGTGTTTCCCTCTCTTCTTTCTCTAAAAATTTGTTAGAAAATTCTTTGATTAGCATAAAAGACATCCTAAGCCAGAATGCTCTTAAGTGGGTAGTTTCTGCCCTCCTACTTTAAAGTAGACTCACTGCTTGAAGAAAATGAAACCTTCACTAGTTTGACTGTCTGTATCAATAAGCTCACTTTGGAGATTTGATATTCGCTTCCTCTTGCTTTGGGCCGGGGTGTATTGACCTCCATGCTCATCCCAAAGGGAAAACCCTGAAATTTTTTATTTGCCATGCATGATAAAATTTGCAAATTTTGAATTCATATTTGCAATCACAAGCCCCATATTAGCAAGGAGTGGATTTGAAGATAAATGAATGAAGCACAAAATAGGGGGTCATTTTTTTTACATGCACCCCTGCAATGACTTGGAGGGACAAGCGAGGGGGTCAACCCACCCCAGCCCTGCTTCGTGGGTCATGCTACAATTGTGCATATGTAGGAATTGGAATTAACATTCACAGCAAGCCAAACATGCAAGAAGGGTAAGGTTACTACACCTATGATTAGTTGTCCCCTAAAGTGTGTGCTCTACTTTCTAATGGAAAATGAATAAGCAAAATAGTGAAAATACAGTACTTAACCCCTAAAGGACCAACATGCATTTTATGGCTATATAGCAATTTTGGGCAAGTACAAGTGATTGGAGATTTCTATATTTTTGGCCCAAATTTTATCAAAAGGTGGGGACGAGGAATATCTTTCATATGCACTAAATTTCATGACATTAGGAAATATGAGTCAAAAGTTATGGCCAAATGTATTCTTCTTTCTTGTAAATGGGCAGTCCAGGTAGATTTTTAAAAATCAATTTTTTTCAAAAAAACTAATTGAAATTGGTTTTCTAAAGTTATATATACTTGGAAAGCATTTAATCATTCCATTTTGATCAATGAGTCAAAAGTTATGAGGATTTTTTGTTAGCGGGCAATTATGGATTCTCTACTCTAATATAAACTTTAAAGTCCTTTATCTTACTCAATTTTCAAGATTTTTGGAAAAAAAATCATAGGATGTACACTACAAACAAAACTGAGTACAAATTTGAAACATTTTCATTCAAACAACCATAACATAAGGATCAATGGACAAAGTCCAAAAATATATACATGAAAATTCACTACAACAAAATGGTTATTTTATGACTATAGAATATGATTGTAGTGAGTCATAAAATCGGAAAATATGATTGATGCAAAAATCATTGTAGATGACATACTACATGACTAGGTCTAGTCATTACCGACTAGTCGCTTCGGACATGAGTCATACTTGTAGTCATTGTATTTGGGGGTATAAATGTATAATCAACCATTTTTGCCAACGTGGTGAATTTGTTGACTCTCTTTAGAGGCTTGAATTTTTCTTCAGGTACCCAAGCAAATGAAAAAAAAGCCTACATAGCATATCACTCCATATAGTCATATTTTAAGCTGATGCGGAATATGACTATGGTGAGTCATATTTTAGTTGATGTGGAATATGATTTTTGGCTCATGTAGTTGTTCACATGGAATGTTACTAGTAATTTTATGATTGAATGTAGTCATACTTTTAAAAGTATAGAGTTACATTATTGGCATGATTGTGAACATTATATAACTATAACGAGTCATATTTTGGCTAGGATATATTATAAAATATGACTCAAACAAGTGATATTTGTAACTAGGTGACTTGAGGTCAAGGTTGACAAGGCGTCTAGACGCAGCCGCCAATGTCCGGACATCTAACGTTCGTGGACTTGACCCCTCCAAACGTCCTGTGACATTCGCAAAATTGGGTATTTACCTTGGAGTAATTTCTTTTACCTCGTCCGCACTGTCGTCCGCCATCCGGTCCGCCCGTCCCTAACCGCGTTCGCGATTTTTGTTGCCCTTCCACCATCCCGTCCGCCAATTCTAGAGCCCGTCTGCCCACTCCGCCCGCCGAGCGGACGGGCGGACGCTCACTATGTAGTCGTAGCAACTTTCACTTGCAATTTTCGAATTCTTTTTTTGGATTTTTTGGGGCGTGTAATATACTGCTGGAAAGATCTTGAAAATACCTTTCCAATGGTATATCACATGCCCCAAAAATCAAAAATCTCCAATTGAAAATGTCAAAAGAAGTTTGTTGCTTCAAAACATGGGCATTCACCTTGGTGTCTGCTCGTCCACTTGGCAAACGGGCGATTAGCTAGGTAGACGCTCACTATGTAGTCACAACAACTTTCACTTGCAATTTTTGAATTTTTTTTTTAGAATTTTGGGGCGTGTAATATATACTGTTGGAAAGGTCTTGGAAATACCTTTCGAATGGTATATCACACGCCCTCAAACACCAAAATCTCCAATCGGAAATGTCAAAAGAAGTTTGTTGCTTCAAAACATGGGCATCCGCCTCGGTGTCCGCCCTCCCGTCTGCCCCCCCCCCTCGTCTGCTTGGCGGACGGGCGATTAGCTGGGCAGATGCTCACTATGTAGTTGCAACAACTATCACTTGCAATTTTAGAATTCGTTTTTTAGAATTTTTGGGCGTGTAGTATACCGTTGGAAAAGTCTTGGAAATACCTTTCCAATGGTATATTACACGCCCAAAAAATCAAAAATCTCCAATCGGAAATGTCAAAAGAAGTTTGTTGCTTCAAAAAGTGAGCGTTCGCCTTGGTGTTCGCCCTCTTGTTGACTAGGCGGATAGGTGGACGGCGGATAGGGAGGAAGGTAGGAGGGAGAGGCTGGCGCAAGGGGCCAAGGGTGATGTATTTTTAAGTTGGTGGAATTCAACCTAGGGAGGACTGGCGGATAGGTAGATAGACAGACGGGCGGATAGGTGGACGGGCGAACTGGGAGGAAGGCGGGAGCGAGAGTTGGATGCGAGAGTGAAGTGTTTTCAATTTGGAGGAGGTTGGCCCAAGGCAAATGGACGGAGGGGTGGACGAGGAGGAAGGCAGGAGCGAGAGTTGGATGTGAGAGTGAAGTGTTTTCAATTTGGTGGAGGTCAGCCACGGCGGACAAGCGGACAAGGGAGAGGGTGAGAGGGAGAGGTGTTTTTAACTTTGTAGAGGTAGGCAGATGAGTAGACGAGTAGAACATGCAATGCATGGTGAATGAAGAAAGCTATAGAAATTATGTCTTTAATATGTTATATAGTGAGGCACTAAATCAATATAACTATGAAAAGTGTCACCAAATAGCCTTTTCTTTTGAAAATCATTTGATTTGTAAACAAGTAATTCAAATGGATGTGTAATTAAAAGAAATTTAGTTTTACATTGGTGGTTTTTTACAAGTTTGCCATATCAACAATACTTTTTGGCTAATAGCAAAAGATATTCAAAGTCAAAATTATAACAATTTAATTGGTTTCAATTTCTAATTGATTTCTATGCCTTTGAAGGAAAGTAATTAATTTCTAAAGTCTCAAAGGCCCTACACTTTTATAGAGGACTCTTGTGAAATATGATCTCAATGAAATGATTTATTTTTGAATTTTTATCCAAGATTCTTTGCTTATTAGCTAGATTCTTCAATAGAAAATATTATAAAATTAAAATTGTTAGTGCCAAAATTTAAAGTGAAGAAAATGAAAAGCCCAAGAATCAAGTATAGCAAGACAAAAGAAAAGATTTTTTTTCTTACTTTAAATATAAATATCATGCAATGTATGCACTTAATGTTATCAAGATGATAACATTACTCCCATACATTTTTATACTAATCTACTCAAATTCCTATGGTTAGATATAAAATTAATTTATAAAGTTTTTTGCTCTTCACAATAGAAATGACAATTTTGAATGATATTCGATAGAAAAAAAAGGCTTAGGACTTTGGGGGTTCAAGATTTAAAAAAATCCTAGGCCTACACAACTACATAAGCAATTAAATCAATATTGTAAATTTATAATCTACAAGATATGATATTATGAACCTTCTCGTAAAATCATTTGCAAAAAAGTCTTGAGATGAAATGGACTTGTAATCATTGGAGTATGACCTACTTATCTCAATTGTTGTATTTGAATTTTGAAAGCTCATCATATTTGAAGGTCAATCACATTTTACACTACCTAAGCTCTAATATTTTAGGGTTGTGATAAATTTATTGATGGTTTACAATTTAGGGTGCACACATGTATACATAAGTATAAGCATGTATGATAAGAACCTCCATTTCATTTTTATTGTATAAATGCTCACTTGAATGTAGTCCACATCATATCACATAAAATTACATTAAAGTACTTAAATCATTTTAAGCATCATCCCATAAATGTTGTAATAGAATAATGAGATAATATAAATTCTTTTAAGATATTTACGTTGGTATTTTGCACTATCAATGCATTCTACAACAAAAATTGAAGAAATACTCTAGGTTATAATCCAATGATCCACATTTGTGTAGTAGCCTAGAATAAAGTAAATCTTAAGAACAATTGAAACCTAAATGACAAAGATAGTAAGGTCTACATATAAATCACATTGTCATGATTGCATTCTAAACTTCAAATATTAAAAAATAAAACATATTTCACACATTGCACCACTATTTTTGAAAACTCATGCAACGTTATAAGTTAATATGTACAAATTGAGGGTTTTACAATTCAGATTTTATTTGTAGGGTTTAGGGTTTAGGGTTTGAAAAGCATGTTTAAATGTGGGGTGGAAAACCTGGAATTATCCTTTTCTTACATTAATATTGCATTGGATACTTATCACATCAAAGAGATTTAAAATAAAAATGAAGCTACAGTTTTGTACTTTTCAGAATTAAATGTAATAAAATTGCCGGTGGATGGGCAAACACTAAGGTGGACACTCACTTTTTGGAGCAACAAACTTCTCTTGGCATTTCCGATTGGAGAGTTTGGTGTGTGGGGGCGGGTGATATACCATTGGAAAGGTATTTCTAAGACCTTTCCAACAGTATATTGCGCACCCCAAAATTTCAATAAACGAATTCGGAAATTGCATATGAAAGTTGCTGTGACTACATAGTGAGCGTCCGCCCATCCCCCAAGCGGACGGGAGGGCAGACGGGCAAACACCAAGGCGGACACTCACTTTTTGAAGCAACAAACTTCTCTTGGCATTTCCGACAGGAGATTTTGGTGTGCGGGGGCGTGTGATATACCATTGGAAAGGTATTTCCAAGACCTTTCTAAAAGTATATTGCGCACCCCAAAATTCCAATAAATGAATTTGGAAATTGCAATTGAAAGTTGCTGCGACTACATAATGAGCGTTCGCCTAGCTGATCGCCCGTCCACCCGTCCCCCAAGAGGATGGGGGGGGGGCGGATGGGAGGATAGACGGACAAACACCAAGGCGGACACTCACTTTTTGAAGCATCATACTTCTTTTGGCATTTCTGATTGGAGAGTTTGGTGTGTGGGGGCATGTGATATACCTTTGGAAAGGTATTTCCAAGACCTTTCCAACCAGGGTTGACAAATCCGAACGTCCGCCCCAAATTCACGTCCATCGTCCGGACGTCTGGACTCCAGCGGACGTAGCATCCCTAGCGCCGTCCACAGGCGAACAGCGCGGTCACGGCGGACGGGCAGGGCGGATGGTGAAAGGCAGACGGGCGCGGTGGATAGTGGAGGGCGGACAGGCGGGGCAGACGGTGGAAGGCGGACGGGCAGAGCGGACAGTGGAGGGCAGACGGGGGGTTAAAGGATTAGGCCGTTGAGTAACGGGGTTCAATGTTTATTTATCAATGTTTTTACCAATTGCAACATATCATTTGAGCTTAGATTTTTGTTTTTCATATATTTCAATTGTCATGTAATGTAGTAGTGTATGTTGCTTCATTCAAAAGATAAAATATATTGTGCATTTTTAATTTTTCTATGAAATTTCAGTTTCATTTTGAAACAAAATCAAATTTAAAATTCTAATACACAAACGAGATGTATATCATCAATAAACAAACAATTTTTATAATGAAATGATTGAACAATACATTCTCAATATGTGCTCAATATATCATGAGCAACTAAGCAAAAAAATATTTAAGCTTCTAATTCCTCAATTCCTATGGACACCAATCTTCATCTCCTTTCACCTCAACTCCACTACTCTCTCCGTTAGCTCTCCGTTCAAAATCTTCATTGTCCGAATCATCTTCCGTATCATCTGAATCAAGTATCGTGGTCTTCTTCAAGCCTTTCTTTAAAGTAGGTTTACTCCCTTCCTTCGAATTTAATTTCTTTTTATTTACTTTCATAGAACCATGACGGGCTTTTTGAATAGGAACTTTTCTTTTCCTTCTATTGAAGGAAGCATTGACATCCTCATCAAGAGGGGTCTTTTTCTTCACCGGAGAGATAGCAAAAGGCTGCATATCTTTTTTAATTTCCCCCTTACTAGATTCTCGAACCACCGCTTTCGATTTGGAGTTGGCCTGTCCGTGAACGGTTATCTCCACTTTGACTTTCTTTTGAAGTGGGGGAGTGCTGGTTGTTGCTTTGATGGGTTCTCCTACCATTCGTTTTTCTAAACGACGAGCACGCAACGTTACCAACAATGGTTGATCACTATCCATATCAGTGAGGCATGTATGTGATGGCACTACTTTTTGTACATTACCGCCTGTAGAAATTTCTTTCGAAATGTTCATTAGACGTTTTCCATACCCAAAGCTTTGAAAACCCTCTAATCTTGTGATAGCTGGCTTCAACGCTATTGGTGGAAGAGCGCTAGATCTCTGTACTTCAGAAATTGACTTCATTGGCTCCTTTCCTTTATCATTGTCCACAATACTTGATTTTGCGAATGCCATCTTGGTTGAAGCACTCTTCTTCTATACCTCAATATTTGATTCACCCTTGTTGCCACTGTTTTGGCCCACATCTTTTGGGACGTCCAACTCACTGACCTTGTGTCCTTTTCTATCATTTTCTTCGACATTTTCTTCCACCATATCTAGTGCCACAGATCGAGATTTCGAAATTTGAACATCTTCATCTGTTCTGGCATTGCCAAAAGCATCCCCATTCATTTCCACCTCCTCAACAATAACAACTCCCTTTTTCGATAGAACAATTTCGTTACTCATGTATGCAGTTCCGTCGCAATATGCTGCTATTGAAGGTAGATTCTCCTCTACCCCTACTTCATCCTCATCTTCTAAAAAATCATACAAATCATTCGCATTGCCTTCAACATTAGCATAGCGGTCATTACGATTATGATACGTATCATCCACCAAATTGGAAATGTCTTCCATAGCGTCTTCATCTTCTGACGGTGCTGCACAACACAAGTCATCCTTGCCATTTACTACTTTAAAGGCCCTTTCCAAATCCTCGTCATCATCCTCATTATCATCTTCGATCATCGGCCTATCCGAATCCTCCGACTCCACTGTCTCCATGTTATCATCGTACCATTTCTTTTCATCTTTTTCTTTCGATGCGTTTAGGACTTTGGAATTAGTATACACATACACCAAATCCGCTTCTCTCTCTGGCTTCAATCTGTTTCGCGATTTGTTGTGAGCAAAAGAATAGCTGCTCCAATTTCGTTCACATGAAGATGATGATACCGGTTGGGCCAATATCCTCTTTGCTAATGGAGCTATGAATTTACCACAAGCACCTTCAAAATCCCACCAAGCATGTGCCGACAACATTTGTTCTCCCGGATTCAACATATTGTGGAATGGAGGTTCCTTATGTCGAAAAGCCACGAATTCTCGAACCACTACTGCGTACTCATCCGGTTTACATATTTTCTCCAAAACACGCTTACATGTTGACATTGCATCTGCATCATCGGCTAGTTTTTTGTCGTGTAGAAGGTATGGATTCAAGAGAGCTGCGGCAGATTGGAGATCATTAGCTACCATTTCCCTTCATACATGAAAGGACTGTATCAATGGAATTGCCTTGCTCTCTTCCAAACAAAATGGCGGACTTTCTAATCCATACACATGCTTTTCTAATTTCCTCATAATATGCAACACCTTCCCCATACATGGTGATTTCGAATCCAAATCACGGAGTGCACATATAATTGGTTCAACCATCTCCACATAATTGATAGAACAGTTCCAAAAATGATCATCAAGAACAATTCTCTTCATTGCTGCCACAAGGTTTCTTGGGTTGACTTTGGCTCCACGTTTCCTCTTGAGCGTACGTACGTACTCTGCCCATTGTGGATCCACCACCGTTTGTTCCAATGGTCCTCTCAATTTTATCAAACGCTCCATCATGATAAATTGAGAGGCAAATCTTGTATCCCCCGGCATCAATAAACCAAGATTTGGCGAATACTTCCGTAATAGAGCAAGTGGCATATGTCTCCTTTTGATAAATTTGGCTACAAGTATTCCTTCATTCAATTTTTCAGCAATCCAATCCTCTGACCCCCAATCCTTGAGCAACAAATTCAACACATGAACCACACACCCTTGGTACAAAATATGAGGATACTTTTCAGATATCATATTCCATGCAGAAGAATTCATAGGGGCGTTATCTGTGGTTAGTAACACAATGTTCTTGGGCCCCACTTGTTCAATGAATTTTTCCAACACTGCTGCCAAATACACCCCATTCTTTTCACAACCACTTGTATCTACTGATCCAAGAAATTCTTCACCTGCGGATGATACAAGCATGGCATTGATCAAAGGACGTGTGGTCACAGAGCTCCATTCATCAATAGACACAGTTGCTCCAAATTTTCGAATGTTGTCTTCAGTCCGTGTGAGCAACTGTGTCTGAATGTTGGTCTTCGCCTTGTTCAACAATTTGTAATGAAGCTCGTGGTACAATGGAGGAGTATATGGTCTACCGAACGCAACCGTTCGCTTCACTACTTCTTTAAAAGCTGCATTTCGAGCCACGGAAAATGGTATATTTGCCATATAAAAAAAATTCGCCCACACAGAATGCAATTTGCGTTTATAACCTTCTTCAAATCCACTCACTAAGGTGCTTTGTTTATGAGGCCTAGAACTTGATGCCTTCGGGGTTTCACGATCATCAGAAGCTTCTGTGGTGAAAGTTTCTTTAGTTCCTGCAAATACTACTTCTCTTGATGATGGAGACGAGTCTTCGTGGGTTGATTGCGATACACCCCTTTCGATCGACAATTCTTGGGGGTCCATAGGTGCAGGGTTGCCATCTACAATATTGGTTACAACACTTTTTGGAAAAATTCCTTCGCAACGAAGAAATGCAGCACGGATTACTATCGTCAATCACGGACAATTCCTTACTCCTGTATCGCGTACACCATTTGGACCGGAATACCCTAAATGGCTCAACATACGGCAAGGCTTTTTGGTCATAACCACCTTGCAAAGCCTACATTGTACCTTATTGTCCGGTGTCACACTATACCAAGGAGAAAAATCCCCGGTCGGTTTAGGCACCATAGTGACAATCTTACTTTTTAGCTATATTTAAAAACCAAAAAATGTTTTTAATCATAAACCTACAATGTAACAATGTTCACAATATCAATAAAATCAGTCGTAAAAAGCCTTGCAAAACAAAGCCCCCCATCCACTGAACTATGCATTACCAAGCAAGGGACACAATAAATTGCAGCTCCTAGCCCTTAGAAATCTTAGCGTTTAGTTTCTTGAGAGTGAATAGGAAGGCTTCTCTTCTAACTCTTATAGTCCCCCAATAGAAGCTGACCGTTCACTTAGGGTTCACATTTAAAAAATTCAAATTAACGGTCCTACAAAGCGAGCGGACGGGGCGGACGGGCGGGCAGAGCAGGCGGACGGGGCGGACAGGCTAGACGATTTTGCAAGCGGACGGGCGGGGCAGGGCGGATGGCGGACTTCACCCAAGGATTCACCCCTTTTCACATAATACTTTATATTTTACTATTACAAATCAGAGAAGAACAAATGAATCATGAATGCATCCATATACAAATAAATTCAAATTCATACATAAAACTATTTTTTTAAGCAAACAAAAATATATTGTTTGTATACATGAATATATAGGTGATCGCAAAATAAAAAAAACATAGCTTCACTACAATTACTTTATATTACTTGATCCTTTTAAGATCTAAACACTTCACACTTTTTTTTTTTCCCTTAATGGAAGAACCATTGCTTTCAAAAAACACTATTCTATCCTCAAATCCTACTTTCCATTGGATGGACCACTACCTTCTCCCATATGACGAGTAGAACTTCTTGTAGTGAGGTGTTCAGCTGATTTTTGACGAGTCGTGACCATCTCACTTGGATGAACTATTAGCCCTCTTGTTTGAAGTTCCTTGTCCACCTTAGATATTTGTTTTTTCATTTCCGGAGAGAAGTTATCATCATCTTCACGCTTTCTTTTTTGTTTTCTCCTCGGTGATAAATCAACTTCATCTGCCTTCAAGGCTCTCAAGTTACTCTCCACTCGATCTACCATCGCTTGAACTACCTCATTATCTCCCTTCCCTCGCCAGGCCATGAGGCGATTTCCATCCAATAAGAAGGCCTTCCAATGTCCTATAATATCAGCGATGCACTTATCAAATGCTGCTGCAATGTCTACAGATGAATGTGGTGTACTCACTGGTCTATCCGTATTGTAAACAACACAGACCTTTGCAGCCTCTTCCAACTTCGACAACAAGAGGGCCCGACCTACAAGAGTGTGATTATAGGCCGCATATTGCTCATCGAATTCATCTCCATGGTTCACCTCCACCCAACTGTCATTTGGTCCTTTCTCCACTTTCTTTTCTGGAAAACGAAAGAACTTTTTGTGTTGCAAACTCCAATGTCCTCCCATATTGCGACAAAACAATTCACGGGCCGCGTCATCTACGATACCTCGAGCCTGCAATTCCACCTCTCTATTGTGAGTCATCCACACGTCGGGATCCAGTGGTTGCAAAGATTCCTCGTACAATCCATGCATCCGTTCATTTGAATTCCATGTAAGTGGCCTCCCCCAATGTAGATAATTTTGGAACTTGAACGGCCCTTGATCAAGTGGAAGGGTCCAACAATTGTATTCGTGGCTTGGAGGCATGGCTTCCAAGATACCAAACATTTCGTAGAACCTCGGACTCAATGGACAACGACACTCAGCACAGACGGAACGAACTAGCGATGCTTTCACGATGCAAGTAACATGGAAAGTGTGGCGACATTGGCCCATAGTTACGGCACCTTCCGATCCGAAGGGGCCTTGGCAAAGGCTACAAGAACCTTTCAAGATTGGAGAGGCTAGATCACAAGCATGCACCACTTTCTTGTCTTCGTCTTTGATGTGTGCTGAAAGTGTATTGTAAGGGACCCATCCTTCCTCTGCTTCTAAGGCCCAATTGATGTGTGCATCTTCGTCCTTCTTGGTGTGGTTTAACCGCTCAAACATGGCATCCATGTCTCCCCAACATGTGATCTCCGTATATCCTTTAGAGGGATGTTGGTCAAATATAGTCTTGAACCGATTCAACAAGCTTTCAATGGCATTGCAATTTTCAATGGACTCCATTGCCAATGTCTGAAGACCTACCATCGCTCGGGATACTACAGAGGGTTTGTCTTGGAGTTTTTGTACCCATGCTAACCATCGAGACTCCAAGCCACTAGAAGGCATCAATTTCTCCAAATTCAAGCACAATTTCAATCGGTTCAACTCCGATTCAACAGAAACCTTTGCTTCAATTGCCTCCTCCAATTGATGTTTTAATTCTTCAAGTTCATGATCCTCGGTTTGTGTCTCTGCATTCATGCAAACTGTTGAAAGCTTTTCCATTGACGGTTGAGGTGTCGCTTCTAATCTGCTCATCTCATGGCTTTCTTCGACATTTGTAATGTCAAGGTTGTGAGTTGCTTCAACCTTTTCAAGAGGAAGAGAGAGCTTGTCCTCGGACTCTTGAGTCTCTTCGCTATCTTCGAGTACAATGATTGGTGAGATTGCAACATCGCTCGAAATCTTCGAGATAGCCTTCAATTCAGCATTAACTTTACGCATCTTTGTTAACTCCTCCGTT